>CM033643.1:186295948-186334632 GCA_019512145.1 Engystomops pustulosus
GGCTGTAGTCGGTTGGTTGCAGTGCATCCAACCGACTACAGCCAAACGTAGTGGTGATCACATGACCCTGCCCAGGCAGGTACAGGACATGTGATGTGGACATGTGACCAGCGGCCATCTTCTTTTCTGCGACGGACCGCGCGGAGGAAATTAACGGACTGATTGAAGGGCCAGTAGCATTAGGAAAATCAGCAAGCTATCACCTCTTGCTATGTCAGGTTTTTTTTTTTTATCTATGACTGTATTATGTGCATAGTAAAACTTTAAATGTGAATACATGTTTAATGAATATATGATTATATGAAATTGGCCTCATGTAAAGTATACAAACAAATAGGAAAAAATGCTTATGCTCACCCACAGGATTGCATGTTCGTGATGATTCCATGCTGGACAAGAGATGGAATGCGCTTGGTCTAGATCCAAGGTAGGTAACAGGAAAAGAAAAGGAAAAAATATCCACTCTATCCGCACTGGTAAGAAGTAAAAAAGTTTTTAGATCAATTTATTAGATTCATCAAAAAAGTTAAAAACGGCAAAACATCATTAAAAATGAATCCATTTGCATTTTTTTAGTGATGTTTTGCTTTTAACTTTTTGGATGAATCTAAAATTGAACTAAAACTTTTAACTTCTTACCATGTCGATAGAGTGGATATTTTCCTTTTCTTTCCTATCATGTAAAGATACGTTTCTTTATATTCTTGATAGATTATATACATCTGCAAAATATAACATATGTTATATATGTGTTTTTTATAACACATATTTTCATAGGAAGCCATTAGCTATACACTCACGGCCCTTTATTAGGTACACCTGTCCAACTGCTCGTTGACACTAATTTACTATCTCCAGTCACATGGCGGCTACTCATGCATTTAGGCATGTAGACATGTCAGACATCTCCAGCCGTTCAAACCGAGCCATCAGTATGGGAAGAAAAGGTATTTGAGTGCCTTTCAACGTGGCATGGTTGTTGGTGCCAGAAGGCTGGTCTTAGTATTTCAGAAACTGCTGATCTATGGTATTTTTCACACACACACACCATCTCCAGGTTTACAGAGAATGGTCCAAAAAAAACAAAAAACATCAGTGAGCGGCAGTTCTGTGGGCGGAAATGCCTTTTGATGCCAGAAGCAATGGATAATGGGCACACTGGTTCGAGCTGATTAGAAAGGCAAACATGACTCAAACCTGTTACAACCAAGGTAGGCAGAGACCATCTCTGACGCCAGTACGTCGAACTTTGAGGCAGATGGGCTACAGCCAGAAGACCACACCGGGTGCCTCTCCTTTCAGCTAAGAACAGGAAACGAGGCATCATTTGCCAAGCTCATCGCATTGGACAGTAGAAGATTGGAAAAACATTGCCTGGTCTGATGAGTCTCGATTTCTGCTGCGACATTCGGATGGTAGGTTCAGAATTTGGCGTCAACAACATGAAAGCATGGATCCATCCTCTTGTATCACGGTCAGGCTGGTGGTGGTGGTGTCATGATGTGGGGAATATTTTCTTGGCACTCTTGGGTCCCTGTGTACCCAATTGAGCATGTCGTTGCAACGCACCAGACCTAACCTGAGTATTGTCTGACCATGTCTATCCCTTTATGACACAATGTACCCAACATCTGTGGCTACTTTCAGCAGGATAATGCGCCATGTGTAAAGCTGGATCATCTCAGACTGGTTTCTTGAACATGACATGAGTTCACTGTACTCAAATGGCCTCCACATCAACCAGATCTCAATCCAATAGAGCATCTTTGGGATTTTGGTGACGGGAGATTTGTCATCATGGATGTGGCACGAACAAATCTGCGGCAACTTTTTTGATGCCATTATGTCAATATGGACCAAAATCTCTGAGGAATGCTTCCAGCACCTTGTTGAATCTATGCCACGAAGAATTGAGGCAGTTCTGAAGGCAAAAGGGGGTCCAACCCGTAACTAGCATGGTGTACCTAATAAAGTGGCCGGTGAGTGTAGATTTATGAGCAGTAAATCCCTATGAACGTATCAACTGATGTCAAATCTTGCCTTTTGTTGTATTTTTTAACCCAGTGCTGCAAAGCAAGAGTGTGAGCCTTTTATTTAGCCTCATGGCCTTTTAAGTTTGTCATAAATTAGAGCCTCCCTACAAATCTATAGAGAATTTATCCTCTGATGGCACAATACCTTTAAAACGGTTGTCTGGCCCTAAGCTTTTATACTGATGACAGGATAACTTATCAGTAGGTGATGTTTGGGGTCTGATACAACCCCTTTTTGTTTCTTTGTCAACAAGGTTTTCATTTAAAGGTATGTCTGTGGTATTGGAAGCTTAGCCCTTGTCACTACAATAGCGCTGTTTCTAGAGGAAACAATGTATTATTGACCTTAGTTTATTTTATAACTAATTTAATAATGTTTAAAGTGATATCTGTAATTAGAGCATAGATCAGTTAGTTGTATCTTCTACATACCATTGCGTTACAGTAATATGGATATTTAATATAACAAAATATACATATTTTATCATAACATAATTAACATTCCACTTGTTCATGGTTGTTCATATTACGGAGTAATTGAATATACTGTGTAGATCTGTGACCCTGATGAACTTTTCAGATTTCTCCAGCTATCTATAATTATGAAATTATTTCTGTAATCAAGGGAGTTTAGTCGGTGCTTGAAATAGCAGCAAATTGGTTCTAGCTATAAATAATGACATTCAGTATCATGTAAAATGTGTAAGATGTGTGTACATGATGGGAGTAAAGATTGTCGTATACATTTGGTTACCCCAATGAAGGAGGGGATTGTATGCAGAAAACAAAAAATAAAGGAAAAATTTGGAGTCTTGGAGAAAGTAATGACATTCCATGGAAATGTTTTTCATCATATATTTACACATAAATATGTACACTTATTCAAACAATAGATAAAGGTAATATAATTCAACCACAAAGGGGGCCCAAAAGGTTTAACTTTTCCATATGAGAAAACTAGTACAGGCGGTCACCTACTTAAGGACACCCAACTTACAGATGAACCCTAGTTACAGACGGACCTCTCTAACCAATGTGACCTCTGGTGAAGCTCTCTAGATGCTTTACCTTAATTCCAGGCTGCAATGATCAGCTGTAAAGTGTATGTAATAAAGTTTTATTAATAATCCTTGTTCCCATTATAACAACCTTGGCCGCCACTGCAGACAAGTCACGCCTGAGGAACGACCTGGTGGTACCACGTCGCAGCTTGTCTAACCCGCTTTGCGGTGGGCTCTGGTGAAAACCGGGTACCACTTAGACTCCGGTCCCAGGTAGTGGCTTGAGTCATCGTCTGCAGTGGTCCAGAGGATCCACAACAAACAAGCCAGACATATACAGTATACACAGGATAGGAGTAGCAGTACTATACTGTATCTATACATACACAATAGGAGTACTCTGTAGTAGAGATGTGCTTTATTGTAGTGTAGAATAGGTGCAGTAGTAGGGTAGACAGAAACAGCAAACACACAGACAGACAAACCCAAACAGACAGAAAACATACCACTTACCGCACGCATGTTTTTGGTCTCCCGTCAGACTCTTCGCACAGGTCCTGAAAGGTAAATAATAATAAATGTGTGTCAGTATTCGCCACATGTGTATTGCCATAGCGAGCAGAGCAGGGAAGAGCTAGTTCCTGCTTACTACTGTGTATCCTAGGGACACACAGTGGAAAGCTCCTCAGTGGGCCCCTAAAAGTCCCTTGTTTATTTACAAAGTCTTTGTTTATTTAATTTTTATGTTGTTATTCAGCCCTTAACCCCTTAGCGCTCCGCGCCGTAGCTGTACTGCGCAGCTTCCGACGATTAGCGCTCAGCGCAGTACAGCTACGGCGCAGAGCCGATGCCGGTAATAGAGATGAGCGAACATGCTCGTCCGAGCTTGATGCTCGGTCGAGCATTAGGGTACTCGAGACGGCTCGTTGCTCGGACGAGTATTTCCCCTGCTCGAGATCGAGCATTTAATTAAAAAAAACACAGTGAAGAACAATGAAGAATAGAATAAAAACAGTGAACACAGGATCATTTAAGATAAAAACACAGTGCAGAACACAGTGCAGAATAGATTACAGATGTTCGGCACATCTGCTTACTTGTCGGGAGATACGCGCGGAACGGCGCGAACAAAATAGCATGTGAAGAACAATATATATGTGTGAAGAACACATTGCAGATGTATTTAAACATCTGCAATGTGTTCTTCACACACATATATATTGTGTTCTGCACTGTGTTTTTATCTTAAATGATCCTGTGTTCACTGTGTTCACTGTGTTCACTGTTTTTATTCTATTCTTCACTGTTCTTTACATCTGCTAACTTGTCGGGAGATAATATACGCGCGGAACAGTGAAGAATAGATCGCAGATGTTTGCAAATTATCAGAAGACATTATTTTTCAATTAAATAACACATTTTATTCCTGAACCATGGTCCCTTTGAAAAATGCTCGGGTCTCCCATTGACTTCAATGGGGCTCGTTACTCGAAACGAGCACTCGAGCATCTGGAAATGTTCGGCTCGAGTAACGAGCACCCGAGCATTTTAGTGCTCGCTCATCTCTACTCATCAACCTTCCAAATTTTACTAGTTATTACACCCAGTGATCATAGTAATACTATCCTACCTCCATTAGGCAATCACCGAAGTGCCCTCTACATTTCTCCTTTAAACATATTGGGGCTCATTTACTAAGGGTCTGAATCGCGCATTTTCGTCGGGTTTACCAAATATTTCCGATTTGCGCCCCGAATTGGCCCAGGATTTTGGTACCCATGATCGGATTGTGGCACATCAGGACCGGCTTTCACACGACAGAAATCGGGGGGTGTGGCCGTCGGAAAACCCGCCGGATTCTTAAAAACAGCAGAATTTTTTTTAAAAATTGTGTCGCAAGAATAGCACTCACATGCACCAGGACGAAGCAGGTGAACTCCGGAGGACTTCAGCGCAGCAGCCACACCTAGTGGATATATCGGGCCCACGACATTTGTGAATCCCAGCAGAAGCCGAATCAACGTCGGACAACGCGCCATGGGATCGCGAATGGACCGGGTAAGTAAATGAGCCCCATTATCCTCCTATTACTCCTGTAATAAATTCTTTACATATTTGTTATCATTTCTACTCTGTAGTAGAGATGTGCTTTATTGTAGTGTAGAATAGGTGCAGTAGTAGGGTAGACAGAAACAGCAAACACACAGACAGACAAACCCAAACAGACAGAAAACACATACCACTTACCGCACGCATGTTTTTGGTCTCCCGTCAGACTCATCGCACAGGTCCTGAAAGGTAAATAATAGAGATGAGCGAACATGCTCGTCCGAGCTTGATGCTCGGTCGAGCATTAGGGTACTCGAGACGGCTCGTTGCTCGGACGAGTATTTCCCCTGCTCGAGATCGAGCATTTAATTAAAAAAAACACAGTGAAGAACAATGAAGAATAGAATAAAAACAGTGAAACACCTCAGCCAACCAGAAGAAAACTTTTCAGTATCTACAGGAAAGCCTCTCACTAACAAGACACTAGTACAGCCTAGTTATAAGTAAGACCGGGCAAGAGATTGGCGTATAGAAATTTAGTCTGAGGAGAATGCGAATAGGGTCATTCATGCGAAATCATAGCTAGGGATACTCCATCTGTTCTAAATAATATAAAACTTATCACCCAAGGAAAAATCTACCAATAAGATGGCCGATAACTGTCAGAATTGTAAATAAATCAAGTGGCGGATAAGGAAAGCTATCCGTGTGCCGAAAGGCGCGCGTTTTTTTAGCCATGGGATAATTTTCGAGCACTCTGGTGCGCGACTGTGACCTGGCGGGCAGAAATTCTGCGAGCGACTTATTTACTAATCATATCTAGGGTTGTTTGGAGAAGAAAGCTGGTAGTCCCCCTCGCGGGAATTAGCTTTTAAACAATGCAATGAACCTGCGCATTCATTACCAAAAGATTTAGGCGCTATTGCGATGTGTGTCCCATATACTCTGAAGAGCAAAAATGGAAAATAGCCTCCAACAATGGAAAGTACAAGCGTCTTCTTTAAAAGCACAATAGCGGAGAGCAGAAATCAATAAATTCTATAATTACGAACGATGGTTAGCTATAGAGAAATGCAAAATATCCAATCTTTACAGCAGAGATGGGAAACCGTGCAGAGTTCTAACCCAGATTTATGTTTAGTGCGGTCTATGACATATAAGGGAAAATACAGATATGAAACAAATAATGCCTTTTTCTTCTCTCTTAATTCTTTCCATTTTCTTCTTTTCTTCTTTCTCTTTCTTCTTACTATCCCTTTGAGGGAATATTCCTTTTAGCGCTTATAGAGGTATGACTGATAGTGAAATGCTACATGCGCACTTTATTAGTTAATGTACAGGTATGTTAGAATAGGATATGCAAAAGTTTTAAAATTTAATATTATGTAGCCATTTTGACATGGCCATACTTTTCTATTTGCACATGCTACACGACCTACGCTGTGCTTTTTTTTGTATGCTATTACTTGAAAGGATTTAATAAAAAAAAAAAGAACCGGTTCAAGCTTATCCATTGCTACATTTACGGTCAGGCCCACCCAGGACCGTTAGTGCGACCCCATTAGGCACATCTCAGACGCTGACGTAAATCGCCACCTTGAAGTGGAGTATAAGTCGGTCAACCAGGTTTTCAACCCGAACCCGCTGCAACCTGGGTTAGCACAGACTTGCGGCTAGCCATGGTACACCGCAGAATTGTCCATGCCGTGCGCGGCCAAGGAGTAGCCTACAGAGGTCAGATGTGTGGGCGACAGGAAGTAGAAAATGAGTGGAGACAGCCCCCAGCACGAGCGATCAGAGTCTGCGGGCCGACATAGCAAGCTAGGATCAGCGCACAGGTAAGCCACAGAACAAGTCCGGAACGAATCACAACTGAGCCAGTTCAGCGGGATAATGCAACGGGCGATGGCCCGACACAGCTTTCTCTCAGGCATGAGAGCAAAATATCCTGGCAGGACACAGGGGACAGGCACGCCGGACCGGACATTTAACAGAAAGTGAAAAGCCAGCCTAGCCAGACCGCAATAGTGTATGCCAACTTCGCCCTTTAAATTATCCAGAAGAAAGACAGGGGCGCAATGACCTTTAGGAGGCATCCTGTAGGGGGCGCGGACGCCGACCATTGCACAGGAGCCACCATGAGCATCGCTGAATGACTGCACTGAACAAGACGGTACCCGGGGATGCTGAGAGAGGAGGACACGGGTTGGATTTGCCTAGGGCACATGCGGATCGATCATGCGTCAGCCATGCGCACGTGTCAGTTACCTCTGTGGGAGCTGTGGTTAGTTCAGCCTTTCCGCGTCTTGCTCCAATAACGATGACCCTAATAGTGATGTGAACAGACCTTACAGGCAAGGGATACGTTGATTAGGGAAAATTGTACAATGCAAAGAAGACTCTCGAACCTGTTGAGCATCCCTGTACCTGGACTGACAGATGAGATACCATTGGGATGCATTGGCCAATACAGGGTGTGCCTGGTATCCTACGGCACACTTGCCACGGACTGTTGCGCTCAGTCTGCAGATCTGTAGTCTCCTTGGTTGCCAGGGCTATCATACAAAGGTTGGACACATAAATGACTTCATGGTTGTGGAATCAAGTAAAACTGATCTGGTAATACATCCTAGACACATTTCCTATGTGGGGAGAGCATGATCCCCATGACACCTACAAAATGATAGTTGCAATCCCTCCTATAGAGGCAACAACCAGGAGGAAGGAAAGGATTTGCTACTACACATGTTGCTGAGCGGTTAGGCAGACAGCCACACTGGCATTTTGAATTCCGTTTTGGTCGTTTTTAAGCAGTCTGTAAAAAAAGATGTGTTAAAAAAAGGGTTCTCAAACGCCACATGTGCGACGGCCTCTTAGTGTTCCTATATCAATACTGAGAGGAGAATTGATTTGCGATGGATCACCCTAAATAATCAACCAGTGGTTTCTGTAGAAGTGTCTGAACTCACAAGGTCTATACTTAAACCCTGATTGTGTCTGATAGCAAGTGAACACTGGATCATAGTAAAGGGGACATGGAGAGACAACGATTCTGGTAATGAAGGTGCCACCTGGGTTCGTAGTTATGCAACTTGAACGTGGAAGCTGTTCACAAATGGGTTATCAAATAAAAACTCTTTAAATGGCCTGTATGGACCAGCCCTTAGCCTATTTACTGTGTGTACATGCCTTCATTAAACTGCTACTCCATATGCTTCATATGCTTCCTAAGGTCAAATGCCAGCGCGATAGCGACTGTTAGGGAAAATTCTTATGTGCATTAAGAGATCCCCGACTGACCCTTGTTTCACTAAACAGACTGCACTAACTTGTGAGGGCAGGTGGACCTAACAGCTAAGGACCGATTTTTGTATGCTGTTAGAGTCAATTTTCACTGCAAGATCCTTACCAAAAGGTTTATAACATCTGGTATATGATGTCTGCTAGGCATTTTCTAGTATAGGGCAGTGGGCGTGAGGTAGGGCCAGCAAGGGGATGCAAGAAGTGTGGTAGCACGTAGATGGAGGTTACCCCTTAGGGCATTCCAGTGATGAGGATGTAGGGACCCTAGGTAGATGGTAGATGGGGAGGCCTGTGATGCTCACAGAGCCACAGAGACAAGAGAGACCATCAAAACTTACAATCACTTTATTCCAAACTTCAATAAGCAAATTTAACAGGCTTACTGAGGTAGTGGTCTTATCTGTCAAGTCCACGGTAGCAGTCTGGCTTTAGAAGGGTCACAGCCCAAGATTCAGGAATGGGAGAGGGTGTAATGGCTGCTTGAGAACACCACCAGGGCCATGATTGTTCCTGCAGACCTGTTGGAGGTAGATGCCCTCAGGTAGAAGACAGCATCAACAGACTGCTAAATGAAGCCCTTGTGTGAAGAAAGGGAAGGAAAAGATCTAGAACCTCCAGCCAGAGGGCGTATAAGTTAACTTCTAATCTGGGTGATGTTTCATTCATCCACCAATTAGGAACCTCAGGGCAGAACAAGATTCACAGTAATGTTGCATAACTTGTAATTGATTAACAAGTAAACCCTCCCATTTTAGGCAGATAACATTAAAGCTTCATTACCAGTAATGATCAATATATGCCATCAATAATAATAACTAAATACACCATCAAAGGGAACTTCATATAGGACTTAGACAATATGATACAGGCCATAGTAGCCTACATAGCTAAGGTTCACCATAAGTATAAAGGTTCATAATGTCCCCAACCAGTGGGCTATTACAAAAATGTTCACATAATGAGTGGTTCACTCAGGCCACAATTGGTCAATTGGGCAAAATGTCTTTGTGTATTGTAGAGGCAGTTTTAGCAGCCAACAATCTCTAACCAAGAGGTGCATTACGAAGCACTTTTACACTTTCTTATGGCTGTGTCATATTGGGTCACACGTATTATCATTTACATATCTAACTGAAACATAACGGAAATCAGCAAGCTATCACCTCTTGCTATGTCAGGTTTTTTTTTTTTTTTTATCTATGACTGTATTATGTGCATAGTAAAAACTTAAATGTGAATACATGTGTAATGAATCGTATGATATATGAAATGGCCTATGTAAAGTTATACAAACAAATAGGAAAAATGCTTATGCCACCACAGGATTGCATGTTCGTGATGATTACGTGCCTGGACAAAGAGGAATGAGATTGGTCTAGATCCAAGGTAGGTAACAGGAAAAGAAAAGGAAAAAATATCCACTATATCCGCACTGCGTAAGAAGCTAAAAAGTTTAGTTCATTTATTAGATCATCAAAAAAAGTTAAAAACGGCAAAACATATTAAAAAAAATGAATCCATGGCATTTTTTAGTGATGTTTGCTTTTAACTTTTTTTGATGAATCTAAAAATTGAACTAAAAACTTTTAACTTCTTACCGTGCCGGATAGAGTGGATATTTTTTCCTTTTCTTTTCCTATCATGTAAAGTACTGTTTCTTCCATAGCCTTGATATATTATTATACAATCTGCATAAATATAAACATATGTATATATATGTGTTTTTATAACACATATTTTCATAGGAAGCCAATTAGCTTATACACTCATCGGCCACTTTATTAGGCACCTGTCCAACTGCCGTTGGACACTTAATTTATAATAATCCAGTCACATGGAGGCTACTCAGTGCATTTTTATTAGGCATGTAGACATGTCAAGACCATCTCCTGCCGTTTCAAACCGAGCATCAGTATGGAAGAAGGGTGATTTGAGTGCCTTTTCAACGTGGCAGGTTGTTGGTGCCAGAAGGGACTGGTCTGAGTGTATTTCAAGAAACTGATGATCTAATGGGATGTTAACACACAACCATCTCAACGGGTTACAGAGAATGGTCCAAAAAAACAAAAACAGCCAGTGCGCGGCAGTTCTGTGGGCGGGAAATGCCTGGTGTGCCCGAGGAGGCAGAGGATAATGGGCACACTGGTTCGAGGACTGATAGAAGGCAACGTGAATCAAAACGTTACAACCAAGGTAGGAGAAGAGAATCTTGAACGCACAGTACGCGAAACTTTGAGGCAGATGGGCCTACAGCAGCAGAAGACCACACCGGGTGCCTCTCCTTTCAGCTAAGAACAGGAAATGAGGCATACAATTTGCCACAAGTCATCGAAATTGGAAGTAGAAGATTGGAAAAACATTGCCTGGTCTGATGAGTCTCGCTTTCTGATGCGACATTTAGGATGGTAGGGTTCAGAATTTGGTACGTCAACAACATGAAAGCATGGATCCATCATGCCTGTATCAACGGTTCAGGGGGTGGTGTGGTGTCATGAGTTGTGGGTGGAATATTTTCTTGGCACTCGTTGGAGTCCTTGTGGTACCAATTAGAATGTTGCAACGACACCGCCTAACGAGTATTGTTGCCTGACCATGTCATCCCTTATGACACAATGGTACCCAAATCTGATGGACTCCTTTCGTTTCAGCAGGATAATGCGCGCATGTCTAAAGCTGGAATCATCTCAGGACTGGTTTCTGAACATGACAATGAGTTCACTGTACTCAAATGGCCTCCACAGTCACCAGATCTCAATCCAATAGAGCAGCTATTGGGATTGGTGGAACGGGGAGATTTGCATCATGGATGTGCAGCCCGACAATCTGCGGCAAATGTTGATGCCATCATGTAATATGGACAAAATCTCTGAGGATGCTCTCCAGCACCTTGTTGAATCTATGCCACGAAGAATTGAGGGCAGTTCTGAAGCAAAATGGGGGGTCAAACACGTTAAGTTACTAGCATGGCGTGTTGTACCTAATAAAGTGGCAGGGTTGATGTAGATTTATGAGCAGTAAATCCCTATGACGATCAACTGTGTCAAATATTGCCTTTTGCTTGTATTTTTAACCCAGTGCTGCAAACAAGAGTGTGAGCCTTTTATTTAGCCTCATGGCCTTTTAAGTTTGTCATAAATTAGAGCATCCTACAAATCTATAGAGAATTTATCCTCTGATGGCACCATACCTTTAAAACGGTGGTCTGGGCCCTAAGCGTTATACTGGATGACAGGAAACTTATCAGTAGGTGATGTTGGGGGTCTGATACACCCGCCGTTTGTTTCTTTGTCAACAAGGTTTTCATTTAGAAGGTATTATGTCGTGGTATTGGAAGCTTAGCCCTTGTCACTACAATAGCGCTGTTTCTAGGGAAGACATGTATGATTTGACACTTAGTTTATTTTATAAACTAATTTTTTACTAATGTTTAAAGTATATCTGGTATTGAGCATAGATCGTTAGTTGATCTTCTACATGACATTGCGTATACGTAATATGGATAGTTTAGATCAACCAGATATACATATTTTTCATAACACAATTACCATTCCAACTTGTTTCATGGTTGTTAATATTACGGGAGTAATGAATTATACTGTGTAGATCGTGGACCCTGATGGACTTTCAGATTTATCGGCATCTTCTATAATTATGAAATTATTTCTGTATCAAGGGGTTTAGTCGTGTGCTGTGTAAATAGCAGCAATTGGTTCTAGCTATAAATAATGACTTCAGTATCATGTAAAGTGTGTAAGATGTGGTGTACATGATGGGAGTAAGATGTGTCGTATACATTTGGTTCGCACCCCAATGAAGAGGGGATGTATGCAGGAAAACAAAAATAAAGGAAATTTTGCGAGTCTTGGAAAGGAGAAGTACTGACATTCCATGGAAATGTTTTTCATCATATATTTACACAGATTAATATTGTACACTTATCAAACAATAATAAAGGTAATAATAATTCAACCACAAAGGTGGCCCAAAAGGTTTTACTTTTCCATATGAGAAAACTAGTACAGGCGGGTCACCTACTTAGGCCAACACCAACTTCGATGAAAACCTAGTTCAGACGGACCTCTCTTACCAATGTGACTCTGGTGAAGTCTCTGAGCTTACCTTAAATTCCAGGCGACCGAATATCAGCTGTAAGATGTATGCTAATAAAGTTTTACTTAATAATCCTTGGTATCCATTATAACAACCTTGATGCCACTGCAGACAAGTCACTGACTAGGAGGAACGACCGGTGTGGTACACGTCGCAGCTTGTCAACCGCTGTTGCGGTGGGCTCGGTGTTGAAAAACCGGGTACCACGTAGATCGCGTCCCAGTCGATGTGCTTGAGTTCCATACGTCTGCAGTGGTCCAGAGGTCCCACAACAAACAAGCCAGACATATACAGTCATGACCCAGGATATGAGTATAGTACCAGTAACATATACTGTATCTATACATACACAATAGGAGTTCTCTGTAGTAAGAGATGTGCTTCTATGAGTGTAGTGTAGAATAGGTGCAGTAGTAGGGTAACAGAAACACAACACGACAGAAGACAAAGACCCAAACAACGAAAACACATACCACTAACCGAACGCAAGTTTTTGGTATCCCCGTTCAGAACTCATCGCACAGTCTGAAAGGTACATAATAGAGATGGGCGACATGCTCGTCCGACTTGATGCTCGGTCCATCCGACATTAGTGGTACTCGGACGGCTGTTGCCTCGGAACGGTATTTCCCTCGCTCGAGACGGCATTTAATTAAAAAAAACACAGTGAAGAAACAATGAAGATAGAATAAAAACATGAACACAGGATCATTTAAGAAAAAACCAGTGCACGAACACATTGCAGACATAGATACAGATGTTCGGCACATCGTGCTACTTTAGCGGAGATACGGCGCTGAACGGCGCGAACAAAATAGCATGTGGAAACAATATATATGTGTGAAGAACACATTGCCATATGTATTTAAACATCTGCACATGTGTTCGTCCACCACATATATACTGGTTCTTCATGCTATTTTGTTCGCTGCGTTCCGCGATTCTCCGACAAGAAAGCAGATGTGCCGACAGCTGTAATTTATCTCTGTTCTACTGTGGTCTGCACTGTGCTTTCTTTTAGTCTAAAGATTTCCTTGCTCTCCACTGTGCCTGTTCATTCTGTGTACTGTTTTTTATTCTATTCTTCACTGTTTCTTCGCTACCACCTCCGTGTCGCTAACTTGCATGCTTGGCTACGATAATATATAAAACGCGCGAACAGTGACAGATAGACGCAGAGATGTTTGCACAAGTATCAGAAGACATTATTTTTCATTAAATAACACAGTTATTCCTGAACCATGGTCCCTTTGAAAAATGCTCGGGTTCTCCCTCATTGACTTCAATGGGCTCCGTTACTGAAACGAGCACCGAAGATCTGGACATGTTCGGCCGAGTAACCGAGCACCCCAGCAGTTAGTGCTCGCTCATCTCTAGTAAAATAATAAATAAGATGTGTGTCGTATTGCCACACGTATTGCCAATAGCGATCAGAGCAGGGCAAGAGTAGTGCCCTGCATACTACGGTGTATCCTAGGGACCCACAGTGGAAGCTTCAGTTGGGCCCCTAAAAAGTCCCTTTGTTTCTTTACAAGTCTTTGTTTATTTAATTTTTATGTTGTTATCTACAACCCTTAAACCCTAGGGACACAGCCTATTTGGCCTAAGGAGCGCCCCCAATTACTTCAAATCTGACCTGGTTCACTACAAGGGTTATTAGAGTTGGAACGCTATGAGATATCCATGTGTATTTTGAGATTTTTCTCGTGACACATTGGTACTTCAAATTAGTTAAAAAATTTGATTTGGATGATATCTTTTTGTTAGTTAATGAAAAAACTAATTTTGCCAAAAAGTGGAAAAAATTCTTTATTTTCACGTTCTAAATTCTCTATTTTGATGCAAGACCGTATAGCTCCCTAAATAAATTAATACTACATTTCGCAAATGCTCTGATTTATGTTGGCATGGTTTTTTAAGATTCCACATATTTTACTAGAAACTTGTTATGAGCTCAATTTAGTATCATTTTACAATTTTTTGTAAAATCAACCAAAACATATTTAGATGGACCTGCCTGCAACTTATTAACTTGACACTGAGTGGCCCTAAATATATAGCGAGACTCATAAATACCCCATTGTGGAAACTACACACACTCACGGATGAAAACCACTTTGTAAGAAGTTTGGTTAACGCTTACGTGCTTATAGGGGTTAAAACAAAATGGAGGGTGCGTCTGCAATTGTAATATTTTTTCACAATACACATCATTGGGTGGAAAATTACTAACATTTACAATGGATTAAATGAATAAAGGCCTCCCAAAAGTTTGTTACCCCACCCATATTTCTCCCGGACGTACATCGGATACTCTCTCGGTGGTGGTAACCTGATGTATGGGCGCATGGCCGGGACATAGCAAGGGAAGGAGGCGCCATCCAGAATCAGATTGCTATGTCACATTGTACAGGTCTATAAGTTTTTTATTTTTTAATGTGTGACCTATAGGGGCTTATTTCTTTTGCCACATGAGATGTCACTTTTCTGGTACGTAATTTGGGGGAATCTATAGGCTAATTGGTGAGATTTTATTAACCTTTTTGGTGGGGAGGAAATGAAAATCATCACTTTTTCAGGAGATTTTCTGGGGTTTTTTTTCTTGGCTGTTTACCATACATAAAATAGTAATTATTTTTATTCACATATGTGTCGCCACGATTACAAAAAGACCTTCATTTATATGATTTTTATTTTTTTCACATTTTTAAGTGCAAGAAAGTTAATTGGCAAAATGTTGTTACTTTTAGCATCAACCGTCTTTCATATGCAATACTTTTTTTTTTTTCGCCTCAAATCTGTTAACGGGAGCTTATTTTTTGCGGAAGGATTGTTCTTTTTAGTGGTCTTATTTAAGCATAACATTTTTAAATCCCTTTTTAGAGCTTTTTATAGGTTATTAATTGCAAAATTGAAAATGATCTTTTTTCTGGAGCTTTTTTTTGTTTTGTTTTTTACCGGGTTAACTTTGCGGATCTAATAATGATTCTGTTTTATTATGCAGATTGTTACGGACGCAGGGATACCAAATATGTGGGGGTTTTGTGTATTTTATTCAATTGTACTGAATAAAAACCAATTTGGAGAAAATCTTGTTCATTTTAGCATCATCATCTTTTCATATGCATAACTTTTTTATTTTTCGGCTGACAAATCTAGTTAGGGGCTTATTTTTTGCGAGAAGAGTTGTTCTTTTTAGTGGGCTTATTTTGGAGTGCATAACATTTTTTCAATTACTTTTTAGAGCATTTTTTATCTTTTTTCGGAAAGTTTTTGCGTTTTTTTTTCTACGGCGTGTACCGTGCGGGTCCAGTAATGATTCTGTTTTATTATACAGATTGTTACAGACGCGGCAATACCAAATATGCGGGGTTTTTTGTGTTTTTGTGTTTTTTATACTTTATTAAGTGTTTTTATGGGAAAGTGACATTTTAGGGGCTTATATTTTTATGTATTTATTTTTTATTTATTATAATGTGTAGTGTTAAGTGTTTTTGCATATTTTTACTTATACATACTTGAACTTGAACCAGTGATGCTCTGATCACTGGTTTAAGTTCAATACACTGCTCTACAATACTATTTTATTGTAGAGCAGTGTAAACTGTCTGAGCAAGCTTGCGCATGCTCAGACAGTTTACAGTCAGACCCGGAAGGGGTCTGACTGCCATGGAGACCGGGCAGCTCCGGGGCACATGCCAGTCCTCGGAGCTGCCCAGAAGTGGATCGGATCCCCCGGTAAGCGGCACGGGGGATCCGATCCACAGCGCAAACACCCTTACACGCCGCGGTCATGTTTTAACAGGGGCTCCGATCGCGGGTGTTAGCGCAGGCTGTCAGCTGTACTAGACAGCTGACAGCCGCTGCTTCTGGTACCGGCTCCGGAGCCGGTGCCAGAAGCAGGACGTTATAGAACGTCCCCGTGCGCTAAGCATCTAGCCCCGGGGACGTACTATAACGTCCTGGTGCGCCTAGGGGTTAAACGATCTGGAATGTAAATGTACATCCAGGTCTGTGGTTAATTCCTGCAACTGGACGTGCAATTACATCCCCAACTGTTGTCACCATTGATAACTGTCCCATACAGCCGGGTTCTCAAGGCAACAGCTGGGATTACGATAACCGCGTTCCCGGCTGATAAACCCTAAAGGTTCTGTGGTCATGTCTACAGGGCTCATGTACATGTCCCCCCACCGTTAGCCCCCAACAGTTTGGAGAATAAAATTTAGAAATTTTTCTTCTAAATTTTCACCAAATTTTAAATTTTTTATAAATAAACAATTCAAACAAAATATATAACTAAGATGAAGTACAATGTGTCACGAAAAAATACTCCAAAAATCACCTCGGTAAGTTAAAGTGTTCTTTCCAGTTAGAGCTCAGCATCCACAGTTAGGCAAGTTGGAGTTCGGCCTCATATGTACTCATATGTTTCAGTAAAGCTGCGGCCTGACGCAAACTTCTTCCCGCATGCTCCTCCCTCCAGCACAGCACACTATTGCCGATTTCAATGTTGGGTTACTTAATCATTAAAGGACCAGGTTCTTTTCCATTTTTCCATAATACCTGAAGCCAGAAACCTTGTTAACTTTTCTGTTTACACAGCTGGTTTCTTGTATTTTGCGGGATGTGCAATGTACTAATAAAAAATTCCAAATGCGGCAGAATTGACAAAAACACCAAATTCTTGTGGAATTTGTTTTTATGGTTCAATGCTGGTCTGAATGATGCACCCCCTTTTTTCTTTGGGTGAGTTCGATCAAGGATATGCCATATTTATATAGTTAGTTTTTTGTAATACCCTTTTTCTGCTGAGTGTGCACTTCAGCATTAGCTAGTTAGATTATTTCTACCTTATACTGCAATACTTTGGGGTCACAAAGAGGTATAAAACCTTTGTATGGGGAAACAAAAGGGCACAGTTTGAGGGTAATATACGAGTATTACTGTGTATGACACAAAAGAGGGTGATTAATAATCTGCAGTGTTGGGAATAGCAAGTTTGTTTGGATGTGGGGAGGCTGCTGCAGCACATATATACCCAATGATGTAAAGTTAAGGGAAACGCCCTGAGCTGTTCCACTCACCACCGCCCCCCCCCCTTCATCCACCCCCTGAAGGTTGTTAAAGGGGTAAAATAATCGCAAGTGTTAGCAATAAGCTAACATTTGCAATTATTTCAGGGCTTCTACACCACTGGAAATACTGTACCTGTACCCTGAGAAATGGGGACACTGCAGTAGGGGTAATGTGATGTGCATACAGCACTTTTAAAACAGAACATATATAGATCAAACCCCACAGGTTAATATATTAAAATGAACAAATAAAAGGTAAGTTTTAGTTCTTTCACTCTTTTCCCCTTCCTTGCCTAGATATACTTGTACATATTGGTGGTGCACACTATGAGGGGTCAATAACCAACCATTTGATTTGATGCATTATGAACCAAACTTCAGAATGCTGTAGCTACACTGATGCAGGATCATACTTTGGTTAATCCCTGAGCTCAGTGGTTTTGCTGAATAAACAATTATAATATTCAGGACCTTGGGAAATTTGGGTGCATATTGGCTGTTGTGTTTCACAGAGCTTGCTAAACTGTCCAGACAGGACTAATCAACCTGAGCTGGATGACTCATCCACAGCAGCTAGGGGATGGTGCAGCGATTAATTACTTCTGCCTGTCAGGGACTACACAGTGATTACAGTGTTCTCTGGTGCAGTGCATAATAAGGGTAAGATGAGAAGTTCAGAGCAGCAGGAGTGACAGAGCTTAATTTTTATAATTTTATAATAGTTTTTTCAGAAACACCACTTAGTTCAGGGATTAGACAAGATATGTTTTTGCATCAGTGTACAGTATTCTCAAGGTATGTTTGATTCACAATGCATAAAAACATATTGTAGGTTTCCTTTGAGTTTCCTACAAGCTGGTAATATTTGTATTCAATCTTTTTGCATAAAGTTATGAATAGGCCAAGAAAATCAATTTGGTCCTCATGGAAGACCTCATTGGAATAACTGATCAATCCAAAAACTGAGGGGTCTGTCCAAAATTCCATCCCTTCATTTTTTCTACCATAGGGACATTCTTATTTGGAGAGATTTGGTATGTATGCAGCTTAATCCATGATAATGAAAATTGTCTCTTTAATGACGGCCATATCTGTGGAATCAATTTTAACTTAGGCTACATTCACACTATGCGGGCAACGGCACACTATGCGGCCAACGGCAACGGCATACCATAGCGGGCAACGGCAGTGCAAGGGGAGAGGAGGAGAAGGTGAGTGCAGCTCACCCCCGCCCCTCTCCATAGAGATACATGGCGCACGGTGCCGTATTATGGGAAAAGATAGGACAGGTCCTATCTTTTTCCCGGGTACGGAGCGGTACAGTGCTGCACGTGTGCGGCACCGTACCGCTCCCGTGGGGTGCCGTGCACCCATTGCCGTCTATGGAGGACGTATATCGGCCGTATATACGTCCTCCATATGGTAGTGTGAATGTAGCCTTAATATGTATATAGTCACATTGTCTGTTTTTCATTGGGAAATGAATGGTTTAATGCTGTTGTGTTTATGATTCAAAAGGCACAAAAGGTCAACATTTTTATTTAACGAAAGCTTTAAGCATTTTACCCATTCATGAGACCTTTATCTGTGACTTAATGTAGAACAAAAGGTTTTTGCCACTTGAATAATGTGTTCAAGTATAATGTGCTTTTATCTCTCCTGCTCTCGATCTCTATCATGTCATTGAGCGCACAGGTTTCTAGCAATTATTGGTTTCTAAGTGTCACATATGTGCACCTTGCCTGCCACGATCTCTTTAATCTTAGTAAGCAGCTCTCCTTGATCTGAAAGCTACTCCTCTGTGTAATCATATCAAGCAATACTATTTCTCCACACTCATAATATTGTGATGGCAGTGATGTGACAGTGGAAATGATGGAAAAGACAAAAAAACAAAAATGTTGAAAACTTTACCATGAAGTACATATGAAAATAAACACAAAAATGAATACAAATTGTAAACATCTATCCATTTATCCGTCTATAAGTTTTGGAGCTATGTAATAGACACCTTTCAATACATTCATTGAATGAAGCTTTGATGTATAACATTTCTGGCATGCACTGTATCATCTCTTAAAGATTGAGGACAAAGGGAACTGTTGGTATGAGATCTAGGTAAATTATACTCTACTATTTATAGTAATTTGTGTTGTTTATTTGCCTAATACTCTATTGTGTCTATTTATATCTATGTCATGTTCTGCAGAAGGGGCGTAACTTGGAGAGATAGGGCCCCATAGTAGACATCTCAATGTGGCACCCCCTTCCCCCTCAGAAAATATATATATATTTATACACTCATAAAACACATTTATACACACCTTTGTACACTTATACGCACACATTTATACACTCCTACAAACACATTTATACACACCGTTATACTCTTATGCGCACACCTTTACACACTCCTACAAACACCTTTATACACACCTTTGGACACTTATGCACACACATTTATACACTCATAAAACACATATATACACACCTTTGTACACTTATGCGCACACATTTATACACTCATATAAACACATGTATACACACCGTTATACTCTTATGCGCACACCTTTATACACTCCTACAAACACATTTATACACACCTTTGTACATTCATGCGCACACATTTATACACTCATAAAACACATTTATACACACCTTTGTACACTTATGTGCACACATTTATGCACTGATATATACATTTAAACACTTATACAGGTCAGTCTTAGTAGCTGCTGCTACATGAGCGACATGGTAGGAAATACAGATGAGAGATCCCTAGTCGTGTCATTCTGCTGTCCCTTCCCTCTCCCCAACATTTTTTAACTAAGCTGCAGATTCATGCTCTGCACTGTGGAAGATGTGCACTATATATGTGTTATATACCTATTATGCTGAACATTTTGCAGGGTGAACTATGGCTATGGTTGCTGCTGTGTTGGGATTGATGGTGCACATCCTTAATCTTTAGTGTGCCGGGCCCCCTGACACTGTAGGCCCCATATCAGCTTCTATGGCTGCTACTAGTTTCACCCCTTTTCTCCAGTCCTTCCTTCATTGTGCAGGTTACAGCAGCTTGTTAGGCTTTTGAGCATAGGTAACTTTGCTTCTTCGTGGGAAACCGTTTTACACAAGGAGAAGCCCTTTGTAATAGTAGGCACATGAATAGCTCAATGCTGACATAGAAATGATGCTGATGCTGCTGTAGTGGGGCCAACTAAAAATATTAGGCCAGGGGTTTCCCAACCACCAGGATGCAGCCCAAGACAAGGCTGTGGAGCACCTGGTCACTGTCCAAACAGTTTGGGACTGCTAATTTTAAAGAGGAGGGAACGGAAAAAGAGCATAGGACTTTTCATGGGTCAAAGAACAAAAAAAAAGGAGTTTGGGGGGATCATAAAGGGGGCATTATATTTTATAGTAAGATTGACATCTACTGTAAGTTGTATTTGTTTCTTGTTCTTATTTTGTTCTCATTTGAGAACTGTTTGTTATTCCTTTTGATACAAAGGAGCAGGTGTGGGAAAACTGAGGCATTATGGGATAGAGGCTACAGAAATGGGATCACCATAAATGGGGCAGCTGCAGTAAAGGGGGGAATTATAAAAACCTTAGGCTATAGAAAGGGGGCATTGTTAGAATGGGCTGTAGGAATCAGATCATTATAAATAATAATCATTTCTTTATTTATATAACCATACAGATTCTCTAGCGCCTCACAGAGCTTGCCAGATCGGTCCCTCTCTCCTTGGCGCTCACAATCTAACCAACCTACTAATATGTTTTTGGAGTGTGGGAGGAAACTGGAAAACCCAGAGAAAAGCCAAGCAAACATGAGAGAACATACAGATTATTTTTGCAGATGTTGACCCTTGGACAGGAACTCAGCCCCCAGCGCTGTAAGGCTGCAATGCTAACCACTAAGCCACTGTGCCGCACTGTAGGAAAAGAGGCATTATACGGGGGCTGCAGGAAAGGGGTCTACTAAGGAGGTGGCATTATATAGCGCCTGGCCATTAAGTGAGGATTATATACTTTGAGGGAAAGGGTGTGGCAAGTACATTTCTTTTCCATGGAGCGTTGCGTTGAAGGGACCTGTTTTCAAAAAGGTTGATGACCACTATATTAGCTGAAGGAAGGAGAAAGTGCAAATGGAATCCATGCTGGTAGGTTTATAGCTGGTGAATTTGTCTAAAAGAACATTAAGCAATGAAGATTTCCTTTCAGGTTTTCCTTAAGATGCAACATTATGCTGTATTTCTTTTAATCAAAAATAATCCAATCATTTAATCAAAAACAAATAGGTTTCATTACCTTAAGACAGACTAATAAATAGGGTTGCACTGATACCAGAATTTTGAGTGCAATTCGATACCTAGAAAAGTATTGCGATACTCGATGATGATATGATACTTTCAAGATAAGAAAAAAGTATTATCTGTATGTTTAGGGTGCGGTCACATGGGGCGTTAACATTACATTTGGAAAAGCAATGCAAACGTATGGGGGTGGGGTTCAGCCTGATCACTTTTGCATTTCCATTGAAACACAATGGGGCTCATTTACTTACCCGCTCCGGTCTCGATCCAGCGGCGCGTTCTCCGACGAGGATTCGGGTTCTGCCGGGATTCACTAAGGTCCGTGCGCCCAATGTCCACCAGGTGTCGCTGCTGCGCTGAGATCCGCCGGAGTTCACTTTCTTCTCCTCAGTGCATGTAAGTGCTGATCTTGCAACACAAATTATTTTTTAAATTCTGCTGTTTTTCCGAATCCATCAGGTTGTCCGACGGCCACGCCCCCGATTTCTGTCGCGTGAAAGCCGGTGCGCCAAATTCCGATCGCATGCGCCAAAATCCCGGGAAAATTCAAGGCAAATCGGAAATCGACGGGAAACCCGATGAAAGTGCGCGATTTGGACCCTTAGTAAATGAGCCCCATTAAATCAGTAACGGTCACTAGTGATTTGCCAGGGGAAGCTTTAGTGCTTTATGACAGTGTAGTATACATGTTATAAAGGTTGTCCTGGTAATGTTAATATAAAATACTATACTAAAGAGTATAATTTAGGGCTCAAGTACTTATCCTTTTTCTTCTGAGGACAAACAGACCCATTGTTTCCTAAGGGTCTGTTTACATATACATTTTTATTTATGGATGTGCAGACAGTGAGAAGAAAATTGCAGCTTGCATTATTTTATCTCACTTGTGGACCATGTACATACATAAAAGTCAAACGATCTGTATAAAAAATGGACAGCACATGCATAACATCTAGAGATGATCGGATATACTCATCCATACTCGGAACGGTTCGTTGCTCGGATGAGTATTTCCCCTGCTCGAGATCGAGGAATTTATTAAGAAAAGACAGTGAAGAACAGTGAAGAATACAATTAAAACAGTGAACACAGTGAACACAGGATCATTTAAGTGAAGAACACAGTGAAAGAACACAGTGAAGAACACATTCAAGCGCCAAACGGTGGAGGAACGGAGCGGGGGCTAGAGGGCTGGAGCGAAACGGAGCGGGCATCACGGAGCGGAGGCTGGATCAGGCATGCAGGAGCTGAGGCTGAAGTGGAGCGGAGCGGGGGCTGGAGTGGACATGTAGGAGCGGAGCGAGTCGGGATCGGGTATGGAGGAGCGGAGCGGAGCGGGGCTGGAGCAGGCATGGAGGAACGGAGCGGGGGCTGGAGCGGGCATGGAGGAGCGGAGCGGGGGCTGGAGCGAAACGGAGCGGGCATGGAGGAGAGCAGCGGGGGCTGAAGTGGAGGCTGGAGCGGAGCGGGCTGAAGCAGGACCAACAGTCCGACCCAGGGAAGAACACATTGCAGATGTTCCGAACATCTGCTAACTTATCGGAAGAGACGCGCGCCGAACAGTGTTCTTCACAATAGTATGTGAACAACATTATGTGTGAAGAACTCATTGCAGATGTATGGAAACATCTGCAATGTATTCTTCAAACATATTTTTCTTTATTTACTATTATATTGGTATACATTGGGGCTTATTTACAAAGGGTCAGCGGATCACATTTCTGTCAGACTTCCCAACGTTTTCGGGATTTGCGCTGCTGTGACAGGGATTAAGAATGCAGATGAGCAATGGACACGCCCATCTGAATGAGCCCTTATTTTTTTTCTTATACATTTTTATTAATTTAATTTAACTGTAATATATAATTAAAATGTTATAATCTCATTATTATTATTATTAATAATAATAATAATAATCTCCATAATAATCTCAATAATAATAACAATAATCTCCGTAATCATAATAATAATAATCATCATCTTAATAATAATAATCTCTGAGAAGATCCCTCTCTATATACCAGTGCAGCTCTTGGTTACATAAAATCCTCCAATAGACAACCAGTAAGCCCATAGCCTTGTAAATAGAGGCTCTGTCCTGTATCTCTATGGCAGGTGGAGTGTGGAGGTTGTGGGTTCAAATCCTGGGCTGGGCAAAGAATGATTTAATTGAATTAAATAGAGACCTTGTGTCAGGGGAATCCCTGGGAGATGTAGACACCCATATATGGACAGATGGTGATATTACACTGATGATGTGGTCCCTGTTCACAGCTAACCCAACACATCTCTCAAAAGGATTCCCTGCCTGATGTCTGCTCTGGGGAAGCCCTGGAGATGTAGAGACACCATATATGGACAGATGGTCATATCTCCTTGATGACGTGGTCCCTGCTCTGTTGCTAACCCGACACTTCTATGCAAAGCATTCCCTGCTCAATGTCTTCTCTGCAGACAGATACAAGGAGTCTGTAGAGTCTGTGGAAGTCACAGAAACCTGGTATTGAAGTGTTCTGGCTTTGAAAGTATCGCACAAGTATCAAGATATCGATGCATCGTGCAACCCTACAAATAATACACCAAATTTATTATACTTCTGCAGCCTCTATATAGAGAATATATAAAAAGTATATTCAGAAAATAAAAGATCTACAAGCACAAAATATAAACTGCAAATGAATGTACACTTTGATATTTGGTTTTAATAAGTCAAAATTAATATCAGAAAATTACTATGGTATCCTTTAAATTCCTTCTTGACTCTTCTTTGAAGTCCTGTAGAAGTAAATGAAAGAGACACTTTCTAGATCATCTCTGCATTCGCTGCAGCCTCACGACGAGGTGGGCATGGCCGCTATCATACGCCAGCACTCGATAAATCTCCCAGAAAGAGAATCTTAAAGGACCAAAAAGATGCTATAAAATAGCAATACACCATAATTTGCTATTTTTTTATGTTAAACCAGAAAGATGCAAAGTCTACACTAAAATCTACCCAATGGGGCTCATTTACTAAGGGTCTGCGCACCGCACAGATATTCCGACGATTACCAGTTTGCACCTCATTTAAAAGGGATTTGTGGAGAATGCAATTGAATTTTTCACAAATTGGGGACGGGCCGTCGGACAATCCGACGGATCCGTACTGAGCGCAGGATTTAACATTTGTCGCAAGCCATGCACTTACATGCACCAGGAAGAAGATGGTGAACTCCGGCGGACCTGAGCGGGGAAGCAACACAAGCAGGAAATCGGGTGCACGATCTCAGTGAATCACGCTGGAGTCCATGATCGTCGGACATGCACAGCGGGATTGCACAAGAGTTGGGTTTGTAAATGTGCCCTAATGTCTTTGTAAAGAATATGGGCTCCTCTCCTCTGCCGTTAATGCCTGGGATTGGTGTTCACACAGATTGCAGATGTTAACTCTTTAAATATGGCTGGCAAAGTTGCCAGCAGTATTTTAATTGCTGATGCTATTGGGTGTAACTCTCCCCAAAATGACAGTGCACATGCAGCCACAATAATGTTAATGCATTGACAACTTTGCCAGTGTAATTTAAATAGTTAGCACCCCCATTTAGTGCCAGAACGGGTCGCAATCGCTACTCATACAAACAGATATTTAAAATTTGGGTTTGGTCGAACTAGGTCCAATCATCACTAGTGTCTATTTTATACATTTGTTTATTAAAATTGTTTTAATGCTTTCTATATTGTTCAGAGTAGTTGATTAGGAAGATTTAATTGTCGTATTTTGAATTGATTGTTATACATTTGATGTCTTCTAATTTACCTTTTGTATTATAAATTTCCCTGTGTTAGCTGTCATCATATTTAATAGATATTTAAGCAATTCCAGTCTTACCTTTGGCTTTTGGTGGCTGTGTGTCTTTTGGCTATAGGGGCCTTCATGACCTTTGGTTATCAGGGGCAATGTCACTTGGCTACTAGGGGAGAATAAATTTATTCAGAGGCAACTTTTAAAAAAAAAATCAGCAAATTATGGAATAGAATGTTTGAGAAATTCGCTCAACTCTAGTCTTTAGTACTATAAAGGTAGAACAAATTATCTTAAAAATGCCTGGAGTATATGGTAGACTGATCCCCCCACCATCTATCTACTGATTGCCAAGGATAAATGTACCAAATCTGTTAAACAAGCAGATTCTCTATTGACTTTTTGCTGACCTTCACACTACAGAATGCTCAGATCTATTAGATTAAGGATCAGATAAGTTTTGTCTTGTGACTTGATACTTTTCAGGATGTGAATAAATGTGTCAATAGAGATTAGAGAGTCAGAATAACATAGCATAAAGCTACTGTATGAGTTAAGTAAAATACACACTGCATTTATTGACAATGTAACATTTTCTTCATGCAACATTACTTAAATGGACCCTGTCAGCTGTTTTTTCTACCCTTTGAAATTGCTGACAGCGCTAGATAGGTGATTTCAAAAGCAGTTTAAGCATACATGTGGATGGTCATACTGCACTTTAAAAAAAAAAAAAAAAAAAGTTTTAACCCCTTAGTGGATGGTCTGTTTTTGGTCTTTTTACTGCTGCATATCAAAAGCTATAACTTTTTTTAAAAATTTGAATTAGACTTTGTTTTGTTTGTAAATAGTTAATATTGTAAATGTTTTGGGATAGTTTGTCACATCATTTACGGAACCTATTGCTATAAGTTTAAAGGGGTTGTTCACTCTCAGCAAATAATTGATATTATTTGTGTAATGAAAAGTTAGATAATTTTCCAATATACTTTCTATATCAATTACTTAAGGTTTTATAGATCTCTACTTGCTGTCATTCTACAAGAAGCTCCATTGTTTACTTCCTGTAAATAAAACCCGATCCCTGGTCATGTCATGTCACACAGGTGCAAAACTCATTATAACACACAGCTCTGATTACTCTCTCTGGTATATAACAAACAGTGCACCTGTGTGACATTGTCAGGATTCCTCTGGACCACCGCGGGAGGTGGTACTAGCAGACAACTGGGACCAGAGTCTAAGTGGCACCTGGTCTTCACCAGAGCCTGCCGCAAAGCAGGATGGACTTGCTGTGGCAGGGTACCACCAGGTCGTTCCACAGGTGCGACTAGCTCGCGGTGGCGTGCTGAGGTCGAGGTACCTTAGCAGGAGACAGTCTCGTGGTCAGGTTCCGGCACAGAGTCAGGGCAGGAGGCAGGAATGCAAGGTCAAGTCCAATCCGGGGTCAGCAATGGGAGGTCCAGGCAGATGGGGACGGGAACATGGGACACAGGAACACAGGAACGGAGGAACACAGGACTCAGGAGCAAGAACACAGGACGCAGGAGCAGGAACACATAGAAACGCAGGAATATCTCTGGGGAGCTTTCTCTAAGGTGTAGGCACATAGAACTGGCAGTTAGTGCAGGAAGAGGCAGGCATAAATAATGCTGAAAATGGCCAGCGCGAGTTAACTGCACGGTGGCCCTTTAAATTTACTGCAGGCGAAGCGCGCACGTCCTAGGAGACGTGGCCTTGTGCGCCACACTGCCGGAGACGGTGCAGGATCGTGAGTGACTTGTCGGGGGCCCAGGCAGCACAGAGGGGCATGGGTGCACCAGCGACCCGGGAGATAGGTCACAAGTTGCACACAAACAGTGAAACAGAGACTTAAAAGTCAACCCAGTAAGGAAAAATCTGTAAAAATTCTAATAAAAAATATTTTATTGAAAAAAAATCAACCCACTAAGGCTACAACCACAATGACATATGCCCACACAGCTATGGCCAGAAGGGCAAACGTCAGCCGCGATGAAGAGGAAGAGGCATGACCCCTACCCTCTCCATTGCAATGCATTCATTATGTACTGCCCTTAACATGTTTTTTTCCCATGTACAGAGCAGTACAGTGCCACACGCGTGCGGCGTCGTATTGCTCCGTGTGGCCATTGCTGGTCTATGGGGGATGAATGTACAGCTGTACAATTGTCGCCCTACGGTCGTGTGCATGGGGCCTTACATGTATATAACCAAGACCAAGGCACAGATATGGGGTTTATGGATCGAGAAAAAAAATATTGCAAGTTACATTTTATATTTAATTGCTTTAAGGACACATTAAACAAAACAGTACACACAATAGTTATATATACAGTTTAAGGAGTGTAGAGTGTACCTTTTCCCACAATAAACTAGCCCAAATAATCTTCTTTTAATTGAGGAACAAAACAATTCTAGCTCTCAGAATATGGCGACACATAGATGACATCTGATAACCACAGCCAAGAGTACGTGGGTTTGTCAGATACAACCCTTAGTTGGCATGGCCCAGGAGCAGGTCAGCAGTGCTCACCTGCTTTGCAGGTCCAAGTAAGCAGTGGCACAGGGGCTCAGCGAGGCAGTGGCTTTAGTAGTCACTCAGTGCAGAGTGTTGGCAGGAAAATCACCACCTCGGCGGTGTGGCAGGTTTTTGTTAAGACACCAGAGGAGCCGAGTGTGTGTATATGTAGAATCTGCGGGCACAAAGTGAAGCGTGGCTAGAGAGCTAACGTTGACCCCACGGCCCTGCATCAACACATGCAGCATCACCATCCAATGACCTGGGAGAAACGTGGAACAGATGTGGAGGTCCATCCTGCCGTCGCCGCAACAACAGCAACACCTAGTTGCACACATGCCATTTAAGCCAGTCAAGGCTCCAGCACTTCTGCTGAAAGGAACTGTTTGTCTTTGACATCATCTTCTGGTCCAGATGCTCCTTCTCCTCGCTACGCATGGCGGCAGCAGTTGTTGCACGGGGGGATTACAAGGAGACAACTGTATGCTTCTGGCCATCCTAAGGTGCAGAAGGTGACCGTGCTCTTGTTGAAGTTGTTGGTACTGCAGTCTCTCCCTTTCCAAGTCATGGACTCTGCACCCTTCAGAGAACTAATGGCTTGTGCTGAACCGAGTGGAGGGTTCCAAGCCAATTTTTTTTTCCAAAAATGCAGTGCCAGCCCTTCACAAATATGTAGAACAGAAGGTGGGCCAGTCCTTGAGCTCATCGGTTTCTTCCAAGATGCATGGCAACGTAGACGTGTGGAGCTGTAACTATGGTCAGGGCCAGTACATGTCCTTTACAGCCCACTGGGTGAATGTGCTTCCCGTCCAGCCACACCAACAACTTGAACAAGAGATGCTGCATTCTCCTCCACGTTGTGAAACTGCTGCTCATGCACCAGTGTCCACCTCCTCCTCCTCCTTCTCCACCACCACCTCAGCCTCCACAAGTGCTGCTCCATCATACCACATGTGCAGGGCACAGCGGTGTCACACAGTTCTACACTTGGTTCACCTAGGAGAATGAAGTCACACAGGAGAGGAACTGCTCCACATCATGGAAGAAGAAATTAATATGTGGCTTTTTCCACGACAACTGAAAATCGTAACCATGGTGACGGACAATGGGAGGAACATGTTGTCCTCACTGCACCGAGGAGGGATGGCCCATGCACCCTGCATGGCGCACTGGTTCAATATGGTTGTCAAGTCTTCCTCTCATCTGCAAGACATTCTAAAAATGGCCAGGAAACTGTGCATGTACTTCAGCCATTCTTACAAAGCCAAGAATACCCTCCTTGAGTTGTAGTGGCACAACGGCCTTTCCCAACATAGTCTGATATGCGATGTTTCCACCCATTGGAATTCCAGCCTCCATATCTTAGATCGCCTGTATGAACAGAGAAAAGCCATTAATTATTTTTTGATGATGCATGCGGACAAGAGTACTCCCCTGTGTAACTTTAATGTCGGCCACTGGCAGCTCATGCGTTTACTCAGGCCCTTTGAAGAGGCCATGTTATTTGTCAGTCGCCAGGACTGCAGGTTGAAAAACGTCATTCCACTGCTTTATGTCCTGGAACTGATGCTGCAAAATCTGTCTGGTCAGGGTAAGCCACTGTAGAAGTGGCGACTACATCTCATGGCCACATGAGTCCGCTGGCTGCTAAACTGGAGGAGGAGGAGGACATTGGAGCACAAGCAGAGTCTAGTGACATCAGTAGTTTTTCCACTCAGGTGACAAGAGAGGAGGAGCAGGAGCATCTGGAGAAGGTAGAAGATGAGGCAGATGACTCAGAAGCACTAATTCTGTATACAGTAGAGATGGGGGCCGGGAGTCCCTCAGACTAACTTGTGCCATTGTAACTCCAAGGAGAACCCGCTTGTCAACCCGTAATGTGTAAAGACTGACCTTTGTCAAGATGAATCAGGCATGGATCAGCCAGGATTTCAGCACACCAATGTCTTATGCATCAGATCAGCCATGACGCCTCCCCCAAACGTTGTGAAAAGAGTCTGGATTCCTACCTGCCTCAGCCACTATTATGATGCTGCCACCCGCCTGATGCCACACATCTGCTGCCAGTTGCTCCATCTGCCTCCTACCATCTTTACCAGGGACTGGAATTGTCCGCCACCTCCACACTCTGTCATTGTGCCACTCTGTGGCTTACCAAGTTGCTGCCACCTCCACACTCTGTCATTGTGCCACTCTGTGGGCTCTTGCTGCTGCTGCTGCCACCACCTCGGCACTCTATTATTGTGCCACTCTGTGGCTTACCATGTTGCTGCCACCTCCACACTCTGTGATTGTGCCCCTCTGTGGCCTACCATGTTGCTACCACCTAAAGAATTTGTCATCGTGCCACTCTCTGACCTCATGCTGCTGCTGCCATCTCCACACTTTATCATTGTCCACTCTCTGGCCTCCTGCTTCTGTTGCCACCTTCACACTCTGTCATTGTGCCACTCTTTGGCCTGCCATGTTTCCGCCACCTCCATAGTTTGTCATTGTGCCACTCTGTGACCTACTCATGCTGCTGCAAACTGACCGCTGTCTCCCTGGAACACCCTGTGATTTCCATAATGCTGTTTTCGCCCTCCACCACTCTATGACGTTGCCACTATGTTTGGTTTTCCCCTTCATTTCATCATTTCAAGGAATGAAAAGCCTCAGGATTGATAGCCAAAAGTGGGAGTGGACACAGAGGTCATGCAAATACCCCATTTACTGGTCATCTCTGTTTTGGATCCACTCCTGTTTGTTTTTTGCTTTAGCAATACTGATGATGGATTATTGACTGACTGAAAGTGGACACTAATGGAGGAAATGAAGGGCAAAATGATCAGTGACATCAATGCAAAATTACTTCTAATACCCTCTCCACTCTTTTGGGGGTCTGTTTTTGTATCTGCGTTTAGCAGAACAGGGTCTGTTGTAATCTATCGTATCATCTCTATGATGTTATAGTGGGATCTTGGCCCTCATCTCAGTCCTTTAGAGCTGGCAGAGATGTTGCCTTGTCAGGCTGCATTCCTGATTCACTCATTTGGTGAAGTTGGCCTCTGTAAGTGCCCATGGAATTGAAGAGTGAAGTGATTCTAAGAGTGGTGGCTGTCATGTGCGTGTCATACTAAAACACAGCATTATTTGAAGACCAAACCACGCTTCCTATGCATATTTGAGAATGGCACAATGTTCTAAAACATCCTACAGGCTCTCTGCACCCAGGGAATACCTGTTTTTTAATGTGATTTGTCATGAATCTATTAGGGTCTAATCAAATTTTTTCAAAAAATTTGGGGAATGAGGTCGAACTGAATTTCAACAAATCTCTAGCTGACAGATTCCCTTTAAAAAACCTACAAAGTTTGGTATTGACCCGATTTGGGCTACTTTTTTGTCAGATAAAAAAAAATATATAGAAAACACCTCAGTTGCTTTTTCAATAAAAGTACAAATCATGTCACTAACCCTGTCTGATATTTACCTGTTTCTGTGACCTCTGAATGTCAGAATAAAACACTGGTCTGCAAGGAAATCTAAAGTACTGTCTTTATCTGTTCGTTTTATTCATGCATCTAGACAAGCAATAAATCACATTCCTGACCCAAAAGCCGTCATTTAATCTTGTGCAAGATAAATCCATTATGCTGAAACTTTAGAGGTTGTTTCACTCACAATATTGTAACAAAGGAGACCCGTAGTTCACAAGATTTGTACTTTTATTGAAAAGGCAACAAATGTGTTTTCTATATCATTTTTCATTATCTGACAAACATAAAATATATGTATCCGGGAATATATGAATCTCTTTTTTGTTGTATGTTTTTTATGTTTTATATTTTATGTTTTTTAGTTTTATATAATTCATATATTTTATGTTTTTTTTAAATGTTCTATGTTTTATAGTATTTAAAAACTGATAGTATGGAATAATTAATGTAATTTGAGGATTAACATATATATGTTGGTTGGAAATTGTTTTTTAAAAAAGCTTTTTATATAATAAACAGTTGTGCTAGCTTATAAATTATCAAAATTACATTCCTTTTTTTTAATTCTTGGTTCTGGAATTATAAATTTTAAGCACCTGAGTATACAGATTAAGGGAAGTGCCACTTATATTTATATCAAATATATATAAAGTCTAGCACTTTGTTGACCAGTCTTAATTTGTGCAAAGAGGCAAACAACAAGTCAATTAAATGAAGACTACTGTGTTAGCGAAGACTTCATAGCATTCAGCCTAAGTGCTAAAGCACATTACTACTTCAGGACTTCTACTACTTCTACTGTACTATAAACATGCACCCAAATTGACCTATATTAATTTCCATCCTTTATATTGTGCCCTTTGTAGCAACCCAATCAGTGATCACATTCTTACTAACGACATTTGCCCTGGTTACATCATTAGAACTCATTGATGGTTCCAAAAATATCATTACTAAAATATGTAAATTTTTGGTAGCAACACATTTTTTCAAAATAAAGTAATTGCAGAAAAAATCCTCTTTGTCTTATGTTTTCTGTCAGTGTGAGTTTGAAGGAAAGAGAGCGAGGTTGTCACATTGGATAAACACATAAATCTGGCTTAAGTGAATTTGTTTCGAGCCCCTTTCCTTCATATCTTGAATGAATGGACTAATTGTGCAACCCTTGCTATTTTTCAAGCTTTGGTTGCTGTGCACAGCACTGTCAGTAGGTTCAGGGAATTACAGCAACTCTGTGCTCGGACAGTGTAGGAAACAATTATTCCTGTGCCTGTAGAACTGGACAAGTCGCATCACATCACCCGACTGGACCTTGCCATGACCCTCGGCATACAGTTTCATTTTGCAGTGCAGTGGGATGTAGTTGTTAGAAAAAAAAGATTAATGCCCTAGTTACATGACTGTATTGGGGGTCCAGATCACACCCCCATAAAGGTCCATTATATCTGGTCATGGTACAAGGATCACACCATGTCTCACCACACTGTGACCGAGCTGGGCACCCGAGCCACAAAATATAGAGTAGGTCCCATTATTGGTCCGATTTGCAATTAGCACATTGTAATGAATGGGTTAAAACGAGACAGTTGGGCCTTCATGAGACCCGAAGCTGTCATGACAACGGATCGCCGCTCCCTGTGACGTCATAGGGGAGCGACAATCCGTTGCAAGGGCGTCTCCATCTTTTTGAAGCCGGTGGCGATTGACCGATTGTGGGTGCTACCGATAAGCCTTTGCTGCAATATACAGCAAAGACTTACCGGCTATGGAGAGGACTACATCAGGCTGATTTACATCATTATTATTACAGTTACCATAGCAAATTAGAATGCAGGCTTTTTTTTGTATATCTCAGGAGAATATTTTAGTAGCCATCACATGAAAATGCAGGGTCCAGAATGTTGTATGGAAATATATGCATTGGAACACACATGCAAGTTGCATTCCAAGAGTTTAACACACATTGGGGCAGATTTATCAAGCAGTCTGAATGTCAGAATATTTCCAATTGCCCATGGCAACCAATCACAGCTCCCCTTTAAAATATTCATGAGCACTGGTCAAATGAAAGCTGAGCTGTGATTGGTTGCCATGGGCAACTGGAAATATTCTGACATTCAGACTGCTTGATAAATCTACCCCATTATGTGGGTCCTGCAGTGGCCGTTTGCACCAACTTATGAAGCAACTTTCCACAACTATGCCAAAGGATTATTCTACCAGTGGCCACAATATCCAATCAATTCATCCATGTCTCTGGTAAAATGTAAAAGGATAGGTTTAAACTCAATCACGGTCTGTAATATTGCCCCTGCTTTATTGAATTTGTGGTGACTTTCATATTTTTCAGATCATGGGTTAAAGTCTATAACTAAAAACTAATTAGATTCTGTTGTACTCTCTGAAATTCTTAATCCTAAATCTAATTAATGGACAACTAATGTACTTGGGTATAGACTTATTATCCCTTTGAAAACAAAACACCAGGCATTCTTTCTTTTGTAGATTTTAATAATTTATACCAATGTAAATTAAATATTCCATAAAGTACTGTTATACATATTGCCATCTCAGAGCATCAGAAAGGATTAAAATTAGAATTGTATTTATTTTAAAAAGGAATATTTAAAAGTGTGAAAGCTTCAGAATACTATTTCATGAAATGAACTATAAAATGATAAAAGTAATAAAAATCAATCATGCCTGATACCCCATAGCTCTGTTTTTGTAGTTTTCTGCTATGTCTCCTTGCAGCAATTACATCCCCTGCAGAGAGAAAAGACTATGGTGTACTTCCTCCCCCCTTTTTTCAACTCATAATGGGCATGACAGGGTGGGAAGAGGGACTCTACATATGACCTGGACTTGGTGGACAATTGATTCCGGCGGTGAAGTGTCCCCCCCTCCTGGATTTACAAAGTATGCAAATATGTAAAAATTAAGAGTGGGGCTCAATACGCCAGTCCTAATAAATTAACAGAATTGGAACCAGAAATACAAAAATCAGGAACAGATTAGAATTGGGAACAAGAAGATACAGAGATCAGGTCTGGGTTTGAAACCAGGAGTCATGAGAAACAGTATTTGGGAGCAAGCCATTAATAAAACCAGGAGATTCCACAAGCAGTGTCCAGGGCAAGGCCTTAGATGGAACTAAATGATGACATGAACAGGCCTTGATTAGAACCAGTAGATACCAGGGACTGCAACGAGGAACAAAACTTAGGGAGAACCAGAACACACCGGAACATTTGACCAGAATGATCAATAATAGAACTTGGACGGAATCAGGACATACCAAGATAACAAGGCAAGACTAAATCCAAGAGCAAGCATTGACACATTTTATTACATTTATTTTTTCCTTGACAAAAAAAGGAAAAAAAAAAAGTTGCATGTACACTAGAATAACACTATCAATAATGCAAGTTATTCAGTTAACAAACCCCTCACAAAGCTACATAGAAAGAAAAATAGAAATGTTCACAAAATACACTAAATAGCTACACTGATGCAGAAACATATCTTGTTTAATCCCTGATTGAGTGGATAATTATAAAATTCAGGACATTGGAAAAACTGACTGCGTACATAAACACATTACACGGAGCTTCCTGAACTGTCCAGACAGGACTAATTAACCTGAGCTGGATCACTGATACAAAGCAGCTGGGGGATGGTGCAGCAATTGATTAGTTATGCCTGTCAGGGACAACACAGTGATGGCTTATATTGGGTGGGACAAGACTGAAACAGCAACAGAAGAGACAGAGCCTTGTCATCATAATTTTATAATTGCTTTTTCAGCTAAATCACTCAGTTCAGGGATTAATGAAGATATGTTTCTGCATCAGTGTAGCTACAGCATTCTAAAGGTATGTTTTGTTCATAATGCATAAAAGCAAATGGTAGATTTCCTTTAAAGTCATTTCCTCTAGTGAAGGAAAAGACTTCATCTCATTCTGTGTGTTGGTTTTGACTGTAACTTGGTACATAATGCTACATCTCAGTATGGTACAAGATTATGTTGTTCTGCTGTTGGTATATTTTGTGCTGTACATATAACTTTGGCAGTACTGGTGCAAAATCCACTCTCAGTCTCACTGGTTATAATACTGGCTGTAATAATGGATCTGTGCAGACTATAATAAATTTATAAAAGACACAGGAAGAAATCTGCAGATCAGGCTTACTAAACTTGTACACTTGAAAGCTGCGGGCCATTCATTATTCACTCATGTTACTGCAAAGTTTTGATCTATGGGTTAGATATAACATTTCTGCTTCATGTGACTTGTTACTTAAAATCCTGACAGAGTAGTCTAATAATATCCAGCCTTGAATTTTTCATAGGAGATTTCAACGCAATTTAATCATCTCTCAGTAGCTAGATAAGGACCAACCTTTTCAGAAGAAATTATGTCATATGCAAATAGCATTTGCGGGCACCTGAAAACCAGAGTGAAAATGTTTAGCATTGTAATGCATTCATACAATTGTTGTATTGTATTGTAATGGCTACACTGATGCTGTTACAGGGTAAAGGGTGTTTTACAGTTTAGTAAAAATATAAGTATTTCCATATTTGTTTTACTTTTTAGTTAACTTTTGAAAATATTAATTAACTTTTAGTAATAGACACTTTCTTAGAGTTTTTGAGAAATGGGGTGGGCTTAGGAAGCATCACCTAACAGAGGGTATAGATTGAGATTAAACTCCACCACCACCGTGTTCAAGGAACTTCTACCTATTCTCAGTGTCCTACTTAAAGAGGGCCTGTCACACTGAAAATGAGCCCCAACAAATGTGCCCCCCATAATCCTCTCCCCAGCCCCTTTCTCCCCAGCCAGTTTTTTAAAAGATTTATTTGTGCTAAGTTGATTTAAACCGATCCAACCTCTTACTAAATAAGAGGTCGGATTCTCGTATCTTGTGTCAGTGCAGTCGGCCTTATTCATAAGGGGGCTGGCCGACGCACCCCCAGCACGCCCCTGTGTAAGTCTGGCGCTGTGAAGAAGAAAGGCTGTATATAAAGAATACCGCGGCCACGCTGTATATGAACAATCACAGCCACTGTCAATGCGGCGCTGCCACGCTGTGTATACAGGTCTCCGCTGACAGGGGCGTGTGTCGGCCAGCCCTCTAATGAATAAGGCCGACTGCACTGACACAAGATACAAGAATCCGACCTCTTATTTAGTAAGAGGTCGGATCAGTTTAAATCAACTTAGCACAAAAGGGGCGGGAGAGAGGATTATGGGGGGCACATTTGTTGGTGCTCATTTTTGGGGTTACAGGTCCTCTTTAAGTGATAACTTGACCCTATGACATGGTCCTCAGGGAATTGGACCACTGTGCCTGCATTTGTTCACAGCTTGGGGTAAGAACCTGCTTGAGTTGACGATTGGGCTAAATTGTTCCTCTTAGCCATCGTCTTTTGGATGTCATGTAAACCACAGGAGACTATTTGAAAGGTTCCCTTTTGTTCTCCACACCATCTATCCTAATGTTTTGGATCTCTGTTGGAGGTAATATATGGGCGAGACCATGCTCCATATCTGGTGTCAATCTTCTGCTTTAACCCCTTTCTGGTCCACAGTTCTATAATTCATCGAGTCTCTGAGGTTCCCATTCCCAACACCCATAGATTAGTACTCTTGTCCATGATAACAGGTTCATTCAAATCCTTATCACGCTCACTGATCAGTTTTGTGCTAACAGCAGCCAGAACCATTATACCCCAAAAATGGAAGTCAGCCATTGTCCCCACCACTACATAGTGGCTTCAGGAAATCATGAGGTCAGAAATAGACAAATAAAAGAGTCATACTCTAAGCGCAAGGTCCCTCAACTCACCTAGGTTGTCATGCAGCCTAGTCCTCACAATTTGTTTGCTTTGATCCAGGCTTCCTTGCCCTCCTTCTCTGCTTCCTCTTTCTCTTCCTTTCCATTTCTTATGTAGTCTTTAGTCTCCTTATTGGCCATGCTGGGTACTCAGGCCCCATGTTCTTTGTTTCTTCTGTAAATATGTTTATCTGTTATGTTGCTTTTGCACATGTTAACTCGATATCCCCCCTCCTTTGATCACCAAGAGGAATTAGGGTTTTGTGTAGTTTGCCTTATTGATACGCCTGTATTATTCATTGTTTACTTTTTTTTCTCTGCTCGGTATGTGTTTATTGAAAAATCCTAATGAATACAGAATGTTAAAAAAACTGGGATATTTTTTCATCATCAGAAATATTAGGCTTTGACGATATTGGTTAACTACACTTTACATGGTATTAATCTGTCCTGTTTTTTTTTAATAAAGGCTAAACTAAGAGGTCAAATCTTACCTATATTTCAAAATGTTAAAAAAGAAAACTGCAAAAAGTCGTGTTAAGTAAAAAAAAAAAAAAAAAAAAAATCTGCAACATATTACAACTTAAGGCTGCAATTGGTAATTTACCCTAAATAATAACATATTATTGTAAAAATGTGAAAGGAGATATTATTGCAAAAGTTCTTCTGAAACTGTAAAAGAAAAAAAGGTCATTCATCACTAGATGTCTCTAAAAATAGCTGTAAACTACTTATCTCATCACAATAAGTTGTCCTTGTGTTACACCTGAGATCATCAAAAGATCTGTAAAAATAGCTTGTAGAAATGTAGAAAAATAGCATTTAAAGTCAAACTGCGACACTGCACAATGGAGTAAATGAAAAATATGCAAGACAAATGACATTACATTTCCATAGGCCCATGCCTCATTAACTGGAATAGAAAGGCACTACTGCAGTGTAATGATTTTTTCCACTTCTTGCTTTATCTATTACATTTTTCTAACAAGATATTTTCATTGTGAACTTTTTTTTTTTTTTGTAAACTACTTTTTATTGGGTTTTTTCAAAGATAAATTTACAAACATTTTTTAGTCATCAAAATGAACAGTTGTACAATTCACATGTTTGGGATTTGACAGGTGTTTGCTAGATGTTATTATATATAT
>CM033643.1:186340162-186372537 GCA_019512145.1 Engystomops pustulosus
GCAGGTTCTCTATGCGCCTTCTCTGCTCGGCATCCAAGCCACGCCCCCCTTCATTGTGAACTTTATAGTTACAATTTTCAAATTTGTAAGTTATTTCACTCTGTAAAAAAAAAATCAAATGTACTGTACACATGTATAAACATGACATGCATGCTTTTTATGGGTAATTTAAATGTACTTGTTTTTTATTTAAATAATTAAGATTAGAAGAGGGTTAATTTTTTTCAGCATTTGTCATGCAGGTACAGAAGTGAAAGGGGTTCTCCAGTGACTTACAACTTAGTCCTTACCAACAGGATTGGGATTAACTTGCTGATCGGTGGGGTCTCAGTGATGGAACCCCCACGGATCACAAGAATGAGGCTCCCATCAATGACTTGCTGCTTTGTTCATCTCAGGGTACAATGTGTGTACATCTGACCCCCGTTTTTGTGATCGGTGGGGGTCCTATTATTGAGACCCCCACGATCAGCAAGTTAGCTCCTATCCTTTGAATAGGAGCTAACTTGTATGTAACTGTTAACATTATGACCAAGAGCAGTCAGCACTATCGACAATTACAGACTACAGCACACAATCAGCAATAGCAAATTGAAATTATGTTTTTTTTATATGGACCCTATGGGGCTCAGAGGCTCAGCGGTGACATGGCATCGCCACCTCTGCAGTCTGCAGTACAGTGTGTTTGTTATTTTTTCTCGCTCTGATGCCCATATAGAAAACCCCAATCTTGGCCAACCTCTATAAGCTTTCCTATCTTAGCACAATAAACACTGTTTGTGATTAAAATTTTTTAATCTAAATGAAAAATGAAATTCAGTGTCCAACAAATTCTGATAATAAGAGATATGACAAGACTTTATATGCTTATGTATAAAAAACATGGGATGAAATTGTTTTTTTTTTTACTGTAATACATCAGTTTTAATTTTTCTATGTTTTTGCTCCACAAAGGGAAATAATATGTTATCACTTATTCTAATAAATAATACACTGCATTATTTCTGTAGTGTGATCTACTATACTGGCAGTTAGAAACCCATGCGCTATGCAATAAATTTAACAAAGGTCACATAATGGCAGGGTCTGTCATAGAAGTTATCAGGGTCCATGGTTGTATACCAAGAAACCATGTGGCTCAATGTTTGATACATTTTGTCTATTACTTACTTAGTCTATTACTACTCTACAAAACTGCAGGATATAGGGTGTTGGAAGCTCTGTTCGCTGGCCAGGGGAAAGTAGTGTACAGAACACCAGTCTTAATATATTCTCCCCAATATTCTTTCCCAGGCAGAAAATTATTAATTTGCTGCAGTTGTCCTGATATATAAAAAATTCCATGTTTTGAAAAAGTGCTATAAATGTTATAATAACAGAATTTACAGAAATAACTCCATTTACTCTGAATAAAATTACTGCCATGGCAATGAAAAGTCCTACTTGAATCAGCAGCTTACAGAATTCAATGGGCAACTACATTTGATAGGTATGATTGATGGTTGTATTTACGTCTTCTCTGCTTTTCAAGATACAGGCGGTCCCCTACTTAAGGACACCCGACTTACAGACAACCCATAGTTACAGACGGACCCCTCTGCCCACTGTGACCTCTGCTGAAGCTCTCTGGATGCTTTACTATTGTTCCAGACTGCAATGATCAGCTGTAAGGTGTCTGTAATGAAGCTTTATTGATAATCCTTGGTACAATTACAGCAAAAATTTTGAAACTCCAATTGTCACTGGGACAAAAGAAAAAAATTTGTCTAGAACTTCAATTATAAAATATACAGTTTCGACTTACATACAAATTCAACTTAAGAACAAACCTCCGGACCCTATCTTGTATGTAACCCGGGGACTGCCTGTACTGATTAATTTTATTAACAAATTTTTTCAAAACAATACACAGCAAAGAAAAATAAGGAAACGCTCACCAGCAGTAATGAGCAGACTCAAATTTAAAAAATCTGTTTGAGTCAATTACGATTACGATGTTGGGTGATAACTGTGGGGAAGTTGAGCCAAACCCGAACCAGTAAAGCCCAGGGACCCAAACCCGCAAAGTTCGGTATGAACCCTAACTTTGCAATTTGGGTCCGCAGGAACGATGCTCCAGATTTTACAGCAACATCATCACTCCAAGATTATTGGAGCACAATCCAAAAGTGAATGTAGGCTTTATATTCTACATTTACATTGCTGCAGTTTTCTACTCTACAAAAAGTTTGGAAGCATCTCAGAAAACTCCTATAAAAAGACTTACAAATTCTCACACTGGCAGCTCATTCTTTAACACTGATTTGTTTTCCTTGCACCTTTATACTTCTTCTTAAGCATTACCATACCCATCACAAAGGTACTGTAACATCCGTGCCGAAACGTCGCACTATCCGCAGTTGGCAGAATAGATGGCGTTAATTTATGTGTGAACTGTGGCTTAGTGTTTGTGTTTGGATTAAATGAGCCACACCCTGCTCCTTGCAGCAAAGCCCTGCCCAGCAAGGGTTACTAGCCTGATGGACAGTTCCCCCAGTGTGCTAATGGAGGTGTGTCTGGGAACTGAATACCTGCATACTCCCATCAGACCTTGCTGGTAATTCAGTCTAATCTGTATATCTAGTGCTCTTGTTATCTTGTTTGCTATTCTGTGTTTTTACTTCTGCTTTGCCTACTGACCATTCTATTTGCTATACAATTCTGTACCTTTTCCGCCCGGTTTGTTTGACTACGCTTGTCTGTCTTATCTGTGGTTTGTCCCTCAGTGTTGTGTCACTCCCGGTATGACCTGTCTTAGACCTGCGTTTGTATTCTGGGCCCCAGTGTGAACCCTGGTCTATCTCAGTATTCCTGTTACCTGTCCACTCAACCATCCAGCAGCTGCTAGACGAAGTAAGTCTTCCCTGTCATCTTGTATTTCACCGAGGGACCGTCAGTTAGGTTCCTGATAGTGGGTTCGTCAGGGCAGTTTATCTGCTTTAGGCAGGGCTTTAGCCCGCAGGTCCGTCGCAGGGTGAGTTCCCCATCACTTACCTAGTCAGCTAGCACCAAGCCTGGTTGTGGTTGTGCGGTTGCTGGACAGGTACTGACACAGACCATGCAGCTGCTGTAGGGCCCTATCATTTTTGATGATAGTTGATGGGATCTTCTGTATACTTGTGGACCCTTTCTAAAGAATTGTATTGTTCTCAAACCAGTGAATGTAGAAGTTATTTAAATTATATCGTTAGGAAAGAAAACGGCTCATGAAAGAAATTTCTCAAATTTTGATCCCCTAGTGATGTTTACACAATAAACAATTATTGAGCCATTACCTTGTATTACCTATCACTCTCTAGTCTGGTCAGTGTAAGATTCCAGAGTGTCAGCAGGGTTTCTCTAAGCAGACATTTCATGATTCCTTTGTGATATGAGATGCTGTGTGCTGACAATGTGCTTAGATTATCAGAGTACAAGGTTTATATACAATTTAATTTAGCTTCTGAACTGCCTACTAGTATCTGACACTTAGAAAAAGAGAGATGAGACAGATCACAGTCATGATTACAGACCATGGCCAGAATATTTATGGTCAGATCCAGGGATCTTCGTGGGAATACCTCTTTAATACCTCATGGATTGAATGTAGATTTTGAATTCAAAATGTATTTTATATAATGAATATATTCTATATATTTTTTATTAATATAATATATGTTTCATAATAATTTTCTATATGAATTTTAATCATTAGGGTTTTATTAGATGTGGTAAGTTAGATATAGGGAAAGAGAAATATATATGTCTGTATGAAGTACAACAAGTCCTGCCCATCAGAGAGGAGGTGATATACTATAAAAGGTTAATCAGAATGGCAGGTAACTATGCCACAAATGAATTTGGGTGGTGTATGAAAGCTGTGTTTACATTCTACATGGTTGGTAGGAGTTTTTTTATGATTTTGAGTATTAATGAGTAAAATATTCTGCACTGATTTCATGATCAATACATTGAAAGGTATTTCTTTCTTCTATCCTAGTAGAATACATGATCCCATCAATTGCTGAAGTGTTTCTGTTACATTTGTGCATATCAGCATTTAGAATCCACAAACTACTTCTACCGGGCTATGTTTTATTCAACATCTTGAAATCCACTTGTCAGTTTAGTCACAGCACAGAGCTATCGAAAAAGTTAAAATATTTAACAGACATGAGTTAAAAATATCCATTTTGTTCCCATTAGTGCCTGCTGAAATACGGTCTATTTATTAATGAATGCTGTCTCTAATGGAATAATTGGACATTTAGATTATCACAGAGCCAGCTTCATAACGTATTGATCCTATGTTGTCAAAGCAGGGGCACATATAATATCATTACTGTCTATATACATTATTTCAGTAAATCAAATGTACCAGTAAATATTCCTCTCTCGTTCTCTCCTGCTAAAGTTGATCTGTCACATCATCTGACATGTCAGTTTTACTAAATACTTGCATTCACCATGACTTAACAATTTAGAGAACCTTTTGTAAGAATTGTGTGTTGCGCTTTGTCTCCATTATTGCTACTGGAAATTTATAGAGGGTGAAATTGGAATCAAGTAAATATATTTTTAAAAGGTCAAAGCTCCCCAGTCTGTAGTGACTAATATTACCGACCCTTCAGGGGCTGTGGTGACAGACCCAGTGGGTATATGTGCACAATTTGTTTCCTTTTACTCAGGTCTACATGCCTCTAAAATAGTCCTTTCCCCTGTTAAAGTCTTTTTGAATACTATGCGGACAGAGACTTCCTTGGTGCCCCAATCACAGTTTAGCAAGTGTCTCACGCCATAATCTCCTTGGTTCCTGGAAAAGCCCCAGGAACTGACAGGTTTCTCGAGGAGTGGTACAGTAGACAGGTAGGGGAGATTAGCTCTAGACTGCCTGCAACTTATAAATATGCTTGTGAAGTGTTAGAGCTGCCTGACACATTCTATGAAGCCACCATAGTGGTAATATACAAGTAGGGTAAGCCCTCTGATCTGTGTAGTTCATACCGTCCGATATCATTGATTAATCTTGATGCCAAGATAGGCAAGGTTCTAGCGATAGACTTAAGTGTAGTCATATTGTCATTTTATCATTTTTGTTGATCAATCTGGCTTTAAGCCAGGGAAATGTACAGATATTAAAGGGGTATTCCCACATAGACAATTTTCTTATATGTACTCAGGATAGAAAAATAAAACATTCTCTAAGTCACTGTTAATAATAAAAATACAGCATTTCACAGATATAAGTTCAACCTGTCTCTATCAGTCCTGGTGTACACAATTTCAGTTGCCCCTAGACACGACCCTGTAACCTCTGACTTAGGGTCGGGCCACCATCTTGGATTCCTGCATGACTCCGTGCTGCTGAGATTTCTGTCTCTTTCTGCTTGAGCCTGTAGTCACGCCCCCTGCAGTATAGCAAGCTACAAACTCCAGACGAATAAGTTCTCAGTTGAAGGGAGAGGCAGGCACATATGTGTGGGTAAAAACGGGGTACGGCCATGGGAACCCATTTTGTACCCAGTTATGCGAACATTTATATGGGCGAATTCGAGTCGACCCTCATCATGAACAATCCAATACTCAAACGTATCTCCTTTTTTAGAAGATACATCGATGATGTCTTTACCATCTGATGGTTCAGAACAGGAAGTTTGTTGACTTCTTACAAGAAATCAACTCAAACCATGGTGGCCTCAACCTAACCGCTCAACTACCTCCCCTACGGCGATCGAGTTTCTTGACCTGCTTATGTTCGGTCAATGACAACCAAGAACACCTGACCACTTGTACCATAATTTCAAAAAAGTGGACGTAATAGCTTTTTAGAGTTCGACGACAGTGCCCACCATAATGGCTTATAACGTCTGACACAAGCCGAATGCAAAAGAATTAGAAGGCCGCCCGGACGCAGCACCTTTCACAACAATACCCAAATCCGGAAAACGTCTTTTAAAGAAAAGGGCATCCAGCTAAGCATCTCCCAAGACCATTTCTTAAAACTAAGAACTACTCACTAAGACTCTAGCCTTGCATCAAAAGAAGAGGAACCCCCTGAAGTCACCCCACCCCAAGCTTTCATTACCACTTACCCTTCAGACCACGCAGATTAGGTACAACAACGTATTATTCCAAACTTGGCCGCTCTCCTCCTTATAGAAGCCCCCCCCATCTGACAAATATCATCCCTTCAAGTCACGACCCGCAGTTACATCAGAAGAGCCCCAACATTAAAGACCATACTACACCTACAAAACTTCGACAACAACCGAGAATATAAGAAGCAAGATGTCAGATCCTTCTTCCCAGATCTCAAGAGGTAGTTTTAAGGTAACAGCATAGATGCCTCACATGCGAATTTTATTTCACATCGCACAACGTTCTTTCACATCCACACTCACCGGAGAAACCTTCAATCATCATTTCATGAATGGCATCAGACCAGTTGCGGATCTATTCCAGTGCTCCTTTCCCTTGCTACAATACGGTGGAAGGACTTAACACACCTCGAGAGAAGGAATAAATACCCCCAGCGGAAAGATACAAAACGGTTATCCTAACTCACACAGTGTCTCCCGACACTTCCATCAACATCACAACCACGACATCATTTATCCCTTTTCCCGATTGAACACATACTCTAAATAAACCCCCGGACCGCCTCAACCACCTCATAAATAAGAGAGTCTGGATTTTAATTAAATTCAATGTGTCCGTACGGATTTTTGAATGAATCTCTACAACGGGTTTTAATCCCCTCAAATTTCTGCCCACTCCCCCCCCCTCCCCCCCCCCTCTCTCCAAGACCATCTCTACTCCACCCACCCCACCACTAAATCCCAATTTTCTATATCACCCCTCAAGGCATGTCATTGCCACAGAGAACACCATGCTCGTCTCAAATTCATGGACTTACACATACCCTATCTCTGAAATTAGGGATTTACATTCACTCCCTACTCTATTGTAATTTTCCTCTCTAGATTTCACTTATTTATATTTATTTAGTTATGCATTTAGTATATATGCCTACTACCTTCCGCCCTATCATCCATCCATTTATTACTATTGTTACAAATGTGTTTTATTACTGCTTTCTTATTATCAATTATTCTTCTATTTTATTATCAACTATTTATTACTAGTGACTTCTGATTGAAATTAAGGCTATATATATATGAATTCTGCAGCATTAATAGTCACTTTCTAATAATACACAGATATTTATTTATTTATTGATTTATTATTTATTCATTTTAAATTATCTATTATTTGTAAAGAACTGGTTTTTACTGTATGTATATTGCATTATTCTTATGCCGTAGACCTTGTACCTTTGGACCTGACGAAGGAGGTAGTTCACCTCCGAAACGCGTTGTCCACCACTATCAAAATAAACGTTTTACTGAACCAGAGCAGCGCGACAAAAGCCTGAGTATTTTTTCAACCCGATCCCAATTGCAACATATGTGTGGGAACAGAGATGAAGCAGGGCTGACAGTGTAAAAGTCTTTCAGCCTCTGTCTGTCATGCCTCTGTGTACAGAGCCAGCTTCATAACGTATTGATCCTATGTTGTCAAAGCAGGGACACATATAATATCATTACTGTCTATATACATTATTTCAGTAAACCAAATGTACCAGTAAATATTCCTCTCTCGTTCTCTCCTGCTAAAGTTGATCTGTCACATCATCTGACATGTCAGTTTTACTAAATACTTGCATTCACCATGACATAACAATTTAGAGAACCTTTTGTAAGAATTGTGTGTTGCGCTTTGTCTCCATTATTGCTACTAGAAATTTATAGAGGGTGAAATTGGAATCAAGTAAATATATTTTTAAAAGGTCAAAGCTCCCCAGTCTGTAGTGACTAATATTACCAACCCTTCAGGGGCTATGGTGACAGACCCAGTGGGTATATGTGCACAATTTGTTTCCTTTTACTCAGGTCTACATGCCTCAAAAAGTCTTTTTGAATACTATGCGGACAGAGACTTCCTTGGTGCCCCAATCACAGTTTAGCAAGTGTCTCACGCCATAATCTCCTTGGTTCCTGGAAAAGCCCCAGGACCTGACATGTTTCTCGAGGAGTGGTACGGTAGACAGGTAGAGGAGATTAGCTCTAGACTGCCTGCAACTTATAAATATGCTTGTGAAGTGTTAGAGCTGCCTGACACCTTCTATGAAGCCACCATAGTGGTAATATACAAGTAGGGTAAGCCCTCTGATCTGTGTAGTTCATACCGTCCGATATCATTGATTAATCTTGATGCCAAGATTGGCAAGGTTCTAGCGATAGACTTAAGTGTAGTCATATTGTCCATCATTTTTGTTGATCAATCTGGCTTTAAGCCAGGGAAATGTACAGATATTAAAGGGGTATTCCCATATAGACAGGTTTCTTATATGTACTCAGGATAGAAAAATAAAACATTCTCTAAGTCACTGTTAATAATAAAAATACAGAATTTCACAGATATAAGTTCAACCTGTCTCTATCAGTCCTGGTGTACAATTTCAGTTGCCCCTAGACACGGCCCTGTAACCTCTGACTTATGGTCAGGCCACCATCTTGGATTCCTGTGTGACTCCGTGCTGCTGAGATTTCTGTCTCTTTCTGCTTGAGCCTGTAGCCACGCCCCCTGCAGTATAGCAAGCTACAAACTCCAGGCGAATAAGTTCTCAGTTGAAGGGAGAGGCAGGCACATATATGTGGGAACAGAGATGTAGCAGGGCTGACAGTGTAAAAGTCTGTCAGCCTCTGTCTGTCATGCCTCTGTGTTATAGGTATCTCATGCATCTCATCTTCTCTGATCTATCTCATCTCTCCTTCTATGTATCAGTGTGTTAGTACAATGTCAGAAGCCAGAAGAAAGTGTGTATGCACCTGTACCTTGATAATGTAACCACATTGTCAACCCACAGAACTAGATGGATCATAATGTGTCTGCTTAGAGTGTCCCCGCCCACTGACCATCACCGAGTGAGAGAAGCTAAAAGAGTGATAAAACTGAGTAAAATTGTAAAGTAAGGAGTTAAAATGATCCATATTGTCTAAACATAGCCAGGGGATTGAGATTTAAGAATTTTTTTGTGGGGAAACCACTTTGGTTTTAGATGACTGCTCACCAATCTGCGAATACCCCACGATAATAGGGAATGGAGGGTTATTGCTTCCCTGGACAATGAAAAAGCATTTGACTCAATAGAGTGAGGATTTATGTGGGAGGTGTTGTGTTGATTAGGCTTTCCACCAGATTTTATTAAGTGGCTCCAGATGCTTTATCGTAGGCCCAGGGTGCGGGTCCAGGCCAATGGGTGTTTATCTAACTATTTCCATCTGGTCAAGAGGACCACCCAAAGTTTCCCGCTCTCTCCTTTGCTTTTTGCTCTTATGTGGTGGAGCCTTGATTATTAATAATGCAGCAATTGAGGGGTGTTATATAGATGTATGACAGAAAAGGTGTCCCTAAGTGATATACCTAGCTGACCCGGGCTCTTCGCTTGATGCTCTACTCTTAGTAGTGGAGGAATTTGCGGTTTATTCTGGGCTGAAGGTTAACAGTCACAAATCGGCACTCCTGATGGTGGATGACTTTGATGCTTCCATGATTTTACCATCTTCTAATCTGATTTTTGATGAGGAGTTTCTCTATCTAGGGATGGTTATCCATAGAGATGTCACCAAATTTGAGACCCTTAATAGCAAACTACTAATAACTTCTTAGTGTTATTGGCAAAACTGATACAACTTGGAAAACAGGAATTTGTGTATAATAAATTAGCTGTAATAATTGTGAACATAGATTATTGTAAGTTATGAACTAAGCTTAGAGCTTTATATGTCAAGGACAGTAGGGGAATAAAATATTTCATATCCCTGGATTATTCTACCTTTTTGTAAATCTAACGTCTTAATATTGTGTGTGATTTCTTTTCACTCTTTGGGGGAATTTATCATAGCCCTACACACCAGATATATCGAGCCGCACCCCTTCCGCTGAACCACTCCGTCACCTGACACTGCCACCTCCATGCAACTCTTTGCACACTTCCCGTGGAAGTGGAACAGTAGTCACAATTCCTGACCTTCTGCCAGAAACTGAAACTATTGCAAAGCTTGTATGCCACATAACTGATAAATCTTCCCCTTTATTTTGTAGAGTTTTACATTATGTATGGCAGTACTATGTAAGCACAATAAAGTATTGTGTACTATAAAATTTTTAATAGAGGGAATACAATTTCTTAGACATAGTTTGCATATTGCATTGCAACTATAAATTAAAGTGGATTAAAACCTCACCTACTCCATTTGAGGACACCAATGGACCCCTTCCATTGATGGATTTTCCAGACAGGATACATTCTATACCAGTTTCTGCTGCAGCTGTAAAATAATTATAGACCAGAGATTCTGGAGAATTGCATAACCTCTCATCAGTATTTAATGTAATATGGAACAATAGTCACAAACAATCCACCTATTTTTCACACAGAACAATAGGAAGTAACATTCTATTTTGTCGCATGGGCTTAACAGAAACAATTCTCTTTTCCCATTAATTAAAGCATGAAATGAGTAGGAAGAAACTAAAAGCACATCAAATGTAGGCTGACAGTAAAATACATTCAATGTTAATGCTTTAGTTTGTGCTAGTTGACAGGTGTAGAAGATTAATGCTAGCAAGTGTGCTGTTTGCAAGTCATAATTTATTGTGCATTGCTATGTTAAGGTTATTCAGATATTGTCCAAAATGTTTAATCAAAGTAAAGTTTTGATCCTTTATCTCCTATTAAAAAAAGAGATAACAGAAAGCTGTATGCACCCCAAAATGGTCCCAATTTAAAATAAACCCATCCCACAAAAAAGAAGCCCTCAACTGTCTTTATCGGTAGAATCTAAACATTCTATGCTGCGAAGTAAAGGCCAAAGCAGAAACATTTTACTTTTCAGTGAGTTTTTATTTCACAAAATTATTAGGAAAAGAAAAAAAATTATAAATGAAGTATTGCCATAACCAAACTGAAGAATTAAAGAAAACATATCACTTATGCTGCAGAGTGACTGGCAAAAAAGATCTCTCCCAAAAGTAGATAATTCAGTTTTATCAAAGCCCCTTCTACACTGGCGTTTTTCACGCGCGAGTTCTGCGCGTGCATTTGACGCGCAGAACTCGCATTGCACTCTGTCCCATTGTATTCAATGGGTCTTTCTCCATTAGCGTTGTTTTTAACGCGCGTGCTTGCTTTCGTTTTCACGCGCGTCAAAATCGCAGCATGCTCTACTTTTGCGGGTCACTCGCGTTTTTCACGCCCCATTCAAGTCTATGGAGATGCATCAAGAACGTCACATCTAGAGATGTATCACGTCTCAGCCTGTAGGTAGGTTCTAGAGAGAGTCCGTAATCTTCCTATTATGTCGGATGACAATATAGTTGCTTCTTACTTACCCTGCTATAAGAAACTTCTCAGCTATACTACCATGTGCTGCAGAGACATTGGGGCTCATTTACTAAGGGTCCGAATCGCGCACTTTCGCCGGGTTTACCGACGATTTCCAATTTGCCCCAGGATTTTGGCGCACACAATTGGATTTTGGCGCATCGGCGCCGGCTTTCACGCGACAGAAATCGGGGACGTGGCCGTCTGACAACCCGACGGATTCGGAAAAACACGGAATTTAAAAAATCATTTGTGTCGCAAGATCAAGCACTTACATGCACCGGGAAAAAAAATGTGAACTCCGGCGGACCTCGGCGCAAAAGCGACACCTGCTGGATATCGATGATATGGTGTGTAAACCATCACTGTATCCCAAATATTTGGGTAAACACCAGGATTCAGATACTATTTTGTTGCAACTAGACTGGTGTCAATAAACCACTGTGGTACTATTTTTCAATATAAAACACGAATTTATTGATATACATTAAAACATATTTAAAAACACACACCCCATGTGTGTAAGCAATCTCCACTCGCTATGATAAAGCGCAGTGTCCTCCCATCAATTGTCACCAAAATTCATGTGATATGTAAACATGGACTGCATAAGTGCCAAACATATGTAAACAATGTTGTACAAATAGCAACAGCAAATGCTCCCTAATGGGATATAATAAATCCACAATAAAGAAGATAAGTATGCATATCACCAGATGAGTCCATGTGCTTGATGGTAGTCTAGTTGCAACAAAATAGTACCTGCTGGATATCGGGCACACGGACCTTAGTGAATCCCGGCAGAACCCGAATCAGCGTCGGACAACGCGCCGTGGGATCGGGCCTGGACCGGGTAAGTCTATGTGAGCCATTGTTCCTACCCTGACAAGCAGGGCAAGAACCTATTCCTATTGGCCGCTCTGCAGTAAACAGAGAATCCCCTTTGGTGCTGGTTAGGACGCGCTTGGGACAGGATTTTCCTCCGTTGCCTTCAGGCAGCTGATAATATTGTTCCTTTTTACTTAATTTAGCTTATAAAACACCTTTTTATCAGGTTCTGGAGAGAATTAGCCTACATTCGCCACTAACACTCTTCATGCATATATCCCCTTCACTATTGCAGGAGTTGTGCTCCTTTCCTGACAAACAGGCCAGAAAGCCATTTCCATTGGTTACTCTGTAGTAAACTATGAAAAATCCTGGTTGTGCGGAAACCGGTCATCAGACATTGACCTTATAAACTAGTAAGTTTGTAGTGAATCTGCTGAAGCGGGGGATGATGTTAGTCACATGGGAGAAAACGTTCAGAGGTGGGGAGAGCTTGACTTCAGTGATAAAATCTCCGCCTCCTTGACTTTATGCAATCAATTTACATCTCAATTCAAAGCGGATTTTCCTGATGATGCCACCACACTGGGTCATGAAAGAGACACAATCTGCAATCTGGTGTTCAGTTCCTTCACAACAAACTGGCAGTAGTTTATAAGGTCAATGTCTGATGACAGGTTCCCTTTAAGCTTATGCATAGGTCAGCAATCAGCTCAGGAGATGCACGTGCAAACTACTGAACACTGGTGGAGGCCAAAATAAGTTATATAATGAAGTTAAAGGAGGGTTCCAAAAATGCCTAATAGATTCTGGTCCCACCCATCGGACTCAAACCTGTACAGACAGTCCCCTAATTAAGAACACTCGACTTACATACGACCCCTAGTTACAAACGGACCTCTGGATGTTGGTAAATTACTGTACTTTATCCCCAGGCTACAATAATCAGCTATAACAGTTATCACAGGCGTCTGTAATGAAGCTTTAGGCCCCTTCTCCACTGGCGTTTTTCACGCGCGAGTTTTGTGCGTGCATTTGACGCTCAGAACTCGCATTGCACTCTGTCCCATTGTATTCAATGGGTCTTTCTCCATTAGTGTGGTTTTTAACGCGCGTGCTTGCGTTCGTTTGCACGCGCGTCAAAATCGCAGCATGCTCTATTTTTGCGGGTCACGCGCGTTTTTCACGCCCCATTCAAGTCTATGGAGATGCATCAAGAACGCATTGCACTCGCAATCATTGCAAGTGCAATGCGAGTGCAATGCGTTTTAAACGTAAGGGTTGCTAGGTGACCAGAATAACATTATTTCCCCTGCTCGCGATCGAGCATTTAATTAAAAAAACACAATGAAGAACAGTGAAGAATAGAATAAAATCATTGTACACAGTGAACACAGTGAACACAGTATCATTTAAGATAAAAACACAGTGCAGAACACAGTGCAGAATAGATTACAGATGTTCGGCACATCTGCTTACTTGTCGGGAGATGCGCACGGAACGGTGCGCCCAAAATAGCATGTGAAGAACAATATATATGTGTGAAGAACACATTGCAGATGTATTTAAACATCTGCAATGTGTTCTTCACACACATATATATTGTTCTTCACATGCTATTTTGTTCGGATCGGGGATCGCGCAAGGACCGAGTAAGTAAATGTGCCCCAATAGGTTGTATACTCATCAATAAAAAAAAAATTGTGAAAATCCTTTAGTATAGGACTGGCGTCAATACAAAGGGTATTATTGCTCCAATTGAATACACAAGTTGTGCGATATTATATCAAGGCACACCCCAGGTTTACTAAATAAAATGCATCATAATGACCATCGGTGGGATTTGTTCTACCCATGTACACATCTTGCATTTTCACCAGTGTCATGCAGCTGCTGCTCAGGAGAATAAAATAATGGAATGCGCAAAATCACAAATCACACCTCAAAGAGAAATAACAAATTTTGCATTGTTAAATATTTAAATATCAATCATAAATTTATTTTGTCATTGAAGGTATTTGGTGAAGAGCAAACATTTAACAAAATGAAAAACTAATTCATAGCGTCTCCAAAATGGCAGGCTAAAAATATGTAGCATTTATTTCAAAATACCAAACTGATATAAATGAGCATGTAGGCCTGAAACAAAAATATGGGTGATGGAAAGCCGTGAGACAAAAACAAAACAATTCCTTAGAGGTTAAAGTAGAATATAACTCATGGCTCATCTTGTATCAAAATGGACAGTAATTCAGGTAGATATTTAACCGCATCATATAACTGTACACCGTGGTGTGGTCAGGGATTGATGGAGAGAAGAGATGAGTGGATCCAAACTTTAGGTTTGGTGTCTTCTGCTCGGCAGCTCCACCTAACCCTGATATGTTGTTTGATGGGCTGTAGAGTAGCCAATCAGGCAGCTTTAGGTCCTTAGCAACTAGGCATGGTTATGATTGGACAGGTGGACACCTAGTGGGCACATCTGGCTAATGACAACAATGACTAGTTGCTAGAGGGGTAAAGCTGCCTGGAGAGGGCTTACGGGCTCTCCAACTAGGAGGTTATCTGCTGTATTATACAGCAGACACCTGCTATTAACTACTGTAATCAAAGATAGCACCAATTGTGGCAGTTATGTTGTCATGTGTTGTGGTTGGGCCTTTGATATCATGGGGAACAGATCAGTTGCCATGATAACCTGGAGCTGGTCATTCAGCACAAACTGCTGCAGTCTGCCGAAGGCACATCATAAAAAGATGAAAAAAAATAAAATTTAAATCACCCCCTTTCCCTAGAATGCTTACATAAATAAATATACAAATAGAATCATATACATGATAGGTATACTAACTTCCCAAAATGCCAGACCCATCAAAATATATGATGATCCCTTGCAAAAAACACCGTAACAGAAAAAAAATCACCCAAAATGCCACTTTTCGCCATTTTTCCCATGATAATGCTTTAGATTAAAAGTGATGAAAAAGTTGAGAAAATAGAATGAATGAAAGTGTGCTGCAAAAAGGGCGATTGTACAGATCAAAAGAAAATAGGGAGATGTTTCATTTTGACCTTACAGTAAAAGCCATAAAAACAAATCCTGCAAAAAATGAATCAAATATAAATTGGATATTTTCCCCCAGCCTCCCAGTAAACGGCACAGAAAATTAGATGGCACCACTATGAAGTAGGTATTCTCCTGCAAATAACAAACCTTTATACAGCACTGAGCCGCACCAATGTTTTGGAAATGTAACTTATATGAATGTTATATTATTGTACAGTAGTGCCGCTTCCAGCTTTTCTCTTATTTCCCAGTTATGAACAAAGATACAGCGGCAGATGCTTCTGCTGACTCTTATCCATATAATTACACATTAGACTTAAACAAATGTTCCTCTATTAAACTCCAATTACACTGCATTCTTCTGTATTAATTAGGAACTCTGAAAAATCCTTACATTTAACTTGTGAAAAAGTAAAAATTCAGCCTGCAGGGAGTTCTTTTATCTTTGTTAATTTCATGTATTTATTTTTTGCAATTTAAAGTAGATATAAAGGTACAAAGGCTGATACAGTCATGTATGTAAATGATGTTTGAAATTAAACAGACAAGTTTTGCATTATATCCTAATTTTTTTTAAATAGAAATTCTTACATTTTTTTTTGTCCACTTAAAGGGGCGGGTTGGTCTGTGTTCCTATTTTGCGCCACATTTACTACCGTGCCTTGACACGGTTGTGTCACCTGCTGTATAATAAAAAAGCACCTAAAAGAAAAAGGCCCCATGAGGAAGCCACTTTTGGTGGCGTTACTTGTGGGGATTTTTTCCCAGCTCCCCGGACTACAGTTAACTCTTACCTCTACAGGTAAACTGGTGTTCTTTCTGCTTATTTGGGACTATTTCTTTTTACTTTATTGGCTGGATTTGTACATTTCTCAGTGCAATTACTGAGCATGATGCATTTTTAGATAACATATGTATAATACCGCTATGTTGGTCTATTACCTCATGGGGGAGCTGGTAAACTAGGATAGCCAACGTTTGGCTTTTCCTAGATTGTTTATAATTTTGGTGACTTCACCAACCTTTTAAATGGTTTTATGTTTTTTTGTATTGTGGTGTATATGTATTGACTAAATAAAGTATTTGGGGGAGATTTATCATTAGGTAGGGTTTTGAGCAGTTATCTATGTGTTTCCACCAGGTTTCCACCAGTCGGATTTATAATCCGGTGTATGTGCAGTGTTAAATACCTTCCTGTGTGAATATCCGCTGTGTGTGCTCTATGCGAATAGTCTGCACCGGTCGCACCTATGTTTAACATCTGCTCAATTTCTGCCTTTCTGCGATGTTTTTGCACAGGAAATTCTCAGATACCTCAAACATAAAATTGAACAAAAACTTCAAAATTGAGCAAAAACTTCCCCCTGTAGTAGCAATGGATTCACATACACCACCCCCTTTGTAGTGTAGTTTTGCGATTAAACTTGCGTTTTTCAAGTTGATAAATGTGGTGTTGCACACTCTGACGTGACTTTAGAGTTGTGTTTTTTTCTAGCTAAAAAACCCAGCAAAAACTATGTTTGTGAAAAATTTGCAACAATTATACACCAAAAAGCTACATAGGACTAATGATAAATCTCCCCCTTTATCTCTATGGAATATATTGCATGTCTCTGCATTGAGTGCACACTTCCTATAGCAGTGCTGATTGTGCCAGGTAATTGAGCTCTGTGTGCACCAGTATTGAATTATATGGAGCAACTTGCACATACATGAGGCAAACTGCACTAAGGCATGTCATCTGGACCGATGGCTTTTGTTAGTGTCAGTTTTCACCACTTCACCACCAATTAAAAAAAAAAAAAAAAAAAAAAAAAAAAAAAATATATATATATATATATATATATATATATATGTGTATATACATATGTGTCAATGTGTATATATGTGTGTATATATATAATATCTAACAGGTATCTACAAGGAGCATGTCAGAAATCAAAAATTGCTTTGAATAGGATCAGATTCAGGCTTCTGTACTTGTAACCACAACCAGAGCTGCCTATTGTTAACAGCTCCTTCTCCAGATCTTTCCTTCAGAAAGCTGGGTGTGAGTTTGAGCTTGTTCTGTCTGCAGCTGTGGTTTGAGTGATGGGCGGCTGAGCCAGTAAGTGCAGGAGGCAGTGTCTATTGCTCTTTTTGTGTTCTACCCAGTTCCTTCAGAGGGTGCTGGTTATTTAGTCTGATCTCAGCTATTTTCTCTTGCTATCTTTCTTTGCTACCTTGTGTATTGGACTTCTGCTTTGCCTACTGACTATTCTATTGCTAAACAATTCTGTACCTTTGCTGCCATCTTGGTTTTGACCCAGTTTCGTCCAAATTCGCTTGTCTGTCTGTATTTGTTGTTTGTCCCTCAGTGTTGTTTATCTCCCGCTTTTACCTTGTTTTCCCTGTCTCTGACTTGTGTTGGTTTTCAGTGTGAACACTGGTCTATAAGCAAATTCCTGTTACCTGTCTGCTCCACCATTCAGCAGCTGCCAGACAAAGTAACTCGTCCCTGTCACCTTGTAAGGGCCACTCAGGGAGTTAGGTTCCTGAAAGCAGGTTTACCCTTGTCAGGGCCATAGCCCGCAGAGACCTTGGTGAGTTCGCCCCTGCCATTGGCTCGTTGTTGCTGGACAGATTGTTTACATGCTCAGCATATAAGCTGCCAGGGTTGGGCTACCTCTCTATAACCATGAAAACCATGTGCCTACAATCTGATCTTGTTGGCATTATGGTAGTAGCAACAAAATAGTCGTGATTAATATTTCCAACATAGTTTATAAAAGAAATTATGCCTCATTGCAACATCTTAAAGCCGTGAATCACTGTGACTGTTCTAAGCAATGTTGACTTGATGTGTGCCTGTAGACAGACAGGGACTATCCATTATTGTATAGTCAAAATCACAAATATAGCCATTATGAAGAAGCCGTATACAAACCCCATATCTCAGTTTTCTAAAGATGTGAGATGTAACCATTCCCTTCATTCCGTGGAAGGCCCTGTTGGAAACACTCTGTGGAAAGTTCTGTCTCTTGATTGATTTACTTAGTTGCTAATGTAGGGAGTGTAATTAATATGATGCTTTTAGTAGTGACACAATTGACAAATATTTTGACTTCATTATTTTGTTCAGTTTATACGTGCCAGACATTTATTTATCAGGAGAAGATTATGTGGGATATTGCACCAGACTGTGAATCCCAGACATAAAAAAAATCATCTGCTTAGGCACTGGTCCACTATTTTTAGTTATTTTTTTTAACTGTAGAGATGCAAATGAAAGCAACGTGTTATAACAGGTTTCAAGTCAATAGTGAACCCATACAAAAACATTCCACGCTTTTCTCTGGAAACTGGAAAATTAAATGAATGAGTCCTAATAAAAAATGGTGATACTGGGTTCCAGAAAGTAAGAGAGGTACCATTTGTAGCCCTTAATGTTGAACCACATTCTATTTGCATTCCTCCATAGAGCAGGCAACCTCCAAGAGAAAAGGTTATAGTCAGAAGAAAAGTTGTGCTCTTTGCAAGTTCAGAACTTGTCTGAAAGCGCTATCCATCAGGCTAGGCTATGAACTGGGGTAACTAAACATTTCTCATCTACTAAACAAGTAAGACTTTAAAACCTTAGCCTTATAATTTCAATTAGTGCAATTAATTGTTGTCCTAAGCAGTAACCGAATTAAAGGGGCTGGCCACTTTACCTCATGTTTTTTGTAATTTGTGAATAAGTGTGGGAGGCCGGATACTAGGTAATTTACCAATATACATCTATTAAAAGTTCTGCTTGATATGTAAAGTGAAGAATCATGTCTTTTATCTCATCAGCCAGAGATTTCCTGTGATATTATCTATCTATCTGCAAGAGCTCTATGATAGTGTTGATGAATATAAGATTAGGGGCGATTGTTCATAGACAGAAGGGCGGTTTTAGGGCCTTATGTCCACAAGACGGTGTTACAACCAACATTGTTCAGCACAATTGGCATTTGCTAAGATTGGTAGTTTCAACATTCATAGAGTAGATCAAGTTGACACTATGTACCCGGCATTGTAGGGAGATCCATCCATGTGGGGGCCACACATACTACTGGGCCTCATTTGCTTGTTTTGAGGCATTTCTACTGAATTTGTATCAGCTTGAAATTAGATTTTTCACCTCGAATTTGTGTATCAGTCCAAATTCAGACACCCATGTTTTATGGTTTTCAACTCATTCTACCATGTAAAAAATAAAGAATTGCATCTGGAAAATTTCATCCATTGAAATGTAGAATGTGGTATTTTATTGTTGATTTAATTTTTTGAGGAGGGTATATCGATGTATGTTCATAGACTAATGCTACATGTGACCTCAAATGGCAAAGGAAGTTGAATATGTAATGGAAATGAACTGAATAGTAAAACTTGAAGGAAATGTCTAAGAATTACTGGCATAAGAAACAAGAATATAATATAACTATTTCCAATTCCACATTCACGAGTCACAGCACCCATCATGGCTAGGGTGATGCCTGATGTACTGCTGCAGCCAATCAGTGGCCTCTGTAGACCCTGTTGACATCACTTGTTTCATAAGATGCAATCAGGAGTATCAGTGAACTGAGATCAGCGAACCCAGTACCAAGCACTTGCCTCATACCAGACACTTGCCCTCACCCACGGAAGCTTCCCAAAATTCTTAGTAAAACTCTTTAAGGAAACTATCCCAGAAGAATCAATTAAAATGAATGACTAGAGCTTTATGTCATGGTTTGGGGCTAATAAAGATTTATAGTAAATGTCTGAAATGAAATAAAATTTCATAATTATGTATCCGAGAATTTCTTTACATGGACGTAGCTGATTCAATATAACTGATCATCATCTGAGCAGTGATGTACTGCACTGGCTTTTTTCATATTATTGCATCAAGTGGCCTTTAAAACTTTAAGTTCATGATCTTATAATAGAGCCAGAATTAGAAAGAGCAGAAACAATTAGTTTATTTTAATTACATTTCCTTTCTATTCTGGTCTGTATTAAAAGACGCATGTGCGTTGGTATAAGACAATTAGTTTATGTTGATTCTTGCCAGACATCCTTATATTAAGATAAAACTGGATACAACCTTTACTATAAATAGCAGCCAATATTTATCATATAAGTAAGAGATAACTCAGTGTTCATTGAATTATTTTATGAAAAATAACTTTTAAGTATACATTTCTTAAGTAAGATTCACCAGAATAACATGTGCTATGGATGCATGACCATGCATGGTTGACCGGACTGTTGATGGTGTAGTTGGCGTGGCTAGAAAATGGAAATAAAAAGTCTTTTAAGGGCAGATGGTATTGGATACCGCCCCACGGTATTCTCTTACCTGTCCCCATACCTGGCTCCCGCCCGGCGTCCTTGGCGTGTGCGCACCGGATTCAGAGGATATAAAAACCCAGGGCTCCGTTGATTGGTGCTGACCCTATTCAGGAAATGGTTAAAAGCAGCTTCTTCCAGCATTACCTGCCGGATCTTCGTGCTATATGGCTAAGAGAACGCTTCCTCCTTTGCCTTGTGCCTCCTGCCTGTCCCCGACCACAAACTTGCCTTCTGACTCTGCACCTCCCCTGGCTGCCACCCCGGACTAAGTCGCAGCTGTGCAAAAATCCAACCTGCTTTGCGGTGGGTTCTGGTGAAGACCGGATAATATCTAAGACTTATACTTACCTGCTCTGTCTTTCCTCTGTCGTTCCCGAGGTCCCACACCGCCATCTCGCTGGTATGTGCACCTGTTTGTTTACAGGGGTGCGAAAGCTCTGCTGAGTTCAGATTCTGGTCCGACCTGTCCCCATATCTCAGCACAGGATACAGCACTGGGAATAGGGACGGGTGGTCGTGGCCGGCCACCTCGGGCTGCTGGAAGCTGAGCTCAGTGGAGCTTCCTTCCCCCTGTAAACAAACAGGGGCACGGACCAGCGAGACGGCAGCTGAGTACAGCTTTCTTTTTTTCAAACTTACCTCCCCAGCTGTGTGAGCTGTGTGAGCTGTGTTGAAATTGGGAAAAATGCATTTGCGTCACATTCTTGTGGGCTCAGTTTTTACGACTTTCACTGTACACTCCAAATAATACCTTTGTTTTATGTGATACCAAATTATATTAGTTTTATTGCGTTTTAATACATTTTACAAATGTATACGAAAAAGAAAAAAAAAATTCACCATCTTCTGACATTTTGAAATGCGGCAATAACTATTGCGTTTGTGATTTATTGTTCATTACGTTTTATATCAGTTATATCAGTGATTTGAACTTATAGGTTTTTAAAATTTTTTATTATTTTAGAAACTTTTTTTTTAGACCCTCTAGGGTACATATGGTAGGTAATTATGGTAATGAGTATGGGGCGTTATCAGAGGCCCACCGTCCTGTAGCTTCACAGACTGTTACGGATTAAGACTGCCCTGGGCCCTGGGCTGTATGAATGTTAAAGCCCCTATAAGTCTGGAATTTGCAAGATAAATATGGTACTAGAATCAAGCTTCTTGAGGAATTGAGGATATGTATTTTCTGCCTGCTTCCAATCTGCAGTTTCAGGACCTTTGGAAGACCTTCAAAGCTCCTGAAATGGCTCATGTGTATATGTGAATTAAGAGCAGAAACAGATGTATGAGGATTTCTATGATTGCAGGCCCTTCTCAGCATAAAATTTGTTGGGTGGTTTGGGTGGCCATCAGCCATCTAAAAGTGCCGAGCAGAAGCAGAGAGGAGGGTTAGACAGTGTAATAGCCTGTGAACCTACATAACTGAGGAGCTCTGATAATGCCCTCAGAGCATTTACAACTCATTAGCATAATTTTAAACATTGATTTTAGAAGAAGGAGTCCATTGATAACAAATATAAGAATATTACCACAGTCATGGTGCCTGGATCTATGAGTAAGTGTCCCTGGTTTACCATGCTTAATTTTGATTTCCTTTAAGTGGTACCATTAGGAAGTCCAAAACCCCTAACACATCTCTGTAAATTGGCTTCTGGAAGGAGGGTTGTGAAAAGCAGAAAAGGACATCAGCAGCAATGGGTTTACTTTTCTTTTCTGCAGATTCCAGATAAATAAAGCATTTGAATCCTTTCTCTTACATAATTTAAATAAATCTTACTACAGACGTGCTAGCTACCACTACACCCATTAATCTGTGATAACTATATTAAGCAGAAGAATGCATAATTAAATTGTGCAGTTGTAAAATAGGAAGGTCACTGAATAAATATTTTGAGATATCATGTAATATTTTTCAATTGAACATGTTGACATTTTCGTAATTAGAAACATTTCTGCAATTGAGATATGTATTTTCATTAACATTGCTAATTATTATAAAATAAAGCCTATTGTTCATAATAAAGCTCTTAGAAATAAATGTCCTCTCATTTATCTTGCCGTTATTTGTAGAGCTGAATGTATTAAGTGTTAAGTTCACGAATCAATTGCCTGTTAGGCGCCTACTTTGCAGAATTTTTTAAAAATCGTGCAACGAAACTAGGGCTGTAACAGAGGAGTACAATAAATAAACAATAGGGATATGAATGAGGTCTTAAAAGGGATTTTTTTCATTATGTATGTTTACTATCCCCTGGTAAGTGATAAATACAGTGCTGCTCACCATTATTGGTACCCCCTTCATTTTTTCATAGTCAATACAATATCTTTAAAAATAAATGGAAATGTTCCAAAGTTATATATTAAAGAATTTTTAAAAAGTGGTCCAAAGTAATGCAACAATAAAACACTTCAAAGAATAAACAGAATAAACAGCATGTGCAGAAGTAAAGGAACTCCTAATGAATGCTCGGTTGTACACCCCTTGACATTGGTGAACCCCAAACGGTTCTTGTAGCCATCTATAAGCTTACGCCACTTCTCAGTTATCACTATTCCTTCATAGTTTATTCAAGCTCTTGAATATTTGCAGGTTTCTTTTTCCAAATGTAAGATTTCTACTCACCCCAAAGATTTTCAATGGGATTGAGGTCAGATAGATATAAGAGATAAATAGATACAGTAGAAGAGAGATAGAAGATCAATTGATAGATGGATAGATAATAGATAGATAGTAGATGAGTTAAAGATAGATAGAGATAGATAGATCATAGATAGATAGATAGATAGATAGATAGATAGATATAGATACATGTACTACCAAAGATACACAAAATCTCACATCTCACCCAGGTAGACCAATAGTGTCTGTAGTGGGTCGATGTCTTTTCCAAACATTACCACGTTCTCTGACAATCACGTCGACAAGTTTTCCATATCTGGTGCATCCTATATACAGGACACCACATGACTTCATTAAAAAAACTTGCTGAAGTTGACATTTCCAACATAGAAACATCCTCTGGCATCATTTGACGTAGTGTCATTATAACACGTCAATTGACATCAAATGGGCATCAATGCAGTTAAATGCAAATTATCAACCAGTGATTATACACCTCCCCACACAGGCATTTATCATTGAACTGCTAGAACTCATCTTGCATAACATTATTTTTTTATTCTGTGATGATTTTTTCTTGCAACTAATGGGGGGTCGCCAGGGTGCCAATATGGCACCCACATAATGCTAATATTGTGTGTCGGTCCTTGAGGATGACGTCATCTGTGCCTCACCACCACTTCAGGCATTGCCTGCGGTGGTGGAGGTACATAGATGCGTCTTCCTCTTGTGGACTGGCACGGAACAGGATCTTTTGCTTTTCACACATATCTGAATACCATTGACAATTCCATAAAATTCACTCTTGTACATTCAAAAACAGATACAGTTTTGGTGTTCTGTCTCATTGAAAGACAACATTTTGTAACTGATTTATATGTAAAGCGACTGATAGGAATACTCTTCTCAGTTTGAAAGCCAACATCCCGTGCCATGGTTACAATCCTTGCCTTATAGTCAACTTCGCGTGTAAAACGCATCACCATGATTCTGCCAGAACCAACACAAATTTGCATAACATGGCCCCAATTCCAACAACGAGGTTATCCTAACAAAAATTATACAAAAAAATTTAAACAAGGTCCAACTTGTGGACAGAGCCACTACTTTGACTTCTACCACCAGACTCCTAGTTTCAGCCAGAATACCATTTGTAACCACATATGGAGCACATAGTAACTCATAGCTCACATCATACGCAAGCATTGGACAAAATTGACAGGGAGCCCAGCTTCGGCCCCCGAGTTCAAAAATCCCCCACTTTTTTCGTTCGTAGGTCCACCCTTCCACCGAGATCGAATAGTAGGGCTGATGTAGGACCCTTCGCCCTTCTAAACAAACAGGTATTTTTGGACAACTCAATAAGGGCTCTTTCCCTTGTGGAATTGCATAAACTGTAAGCAAATGAACAAAGGGGGTTCCTTCTCTCATAATGATGTCATGTACAAATTAAATATTATCTAAATTGCTGACAGTTCTTTGTTATCTATAACTTGACTGCCCTTGTGGACTTCTCTATATAGGTGAAACTACTTTATAATGCAAAACAGGGTTTAACCAACACCGAATACGATCCGTAGCAATAGACGAACTACCCGTCCCAAACATTTTGGGAGCAGGACACCACTGAAAGGGATATTAAATTCCAATAATAGACAGTACCCCCCCTACGGAGAGAGGTAATCGGGAAAAGATCCTTAAAGAAAGAACTATGGTGGATTCTATACTTAATACCTTGCGACCCATGGGCTCAATGTAGATTTTAAAACTCCACCAATCATTTAGATGGATGATGTCTATCTTTGTATCCTTTCATTTTGGTAAACATTGCTGTAGACAATAAGTAACAAGACCCTCTCTTTAACATTCATAATTTTCAATTATGATTTTTCTAATTTTATTCGATTTTCTGTCATTACAGACTTTCAATGCATATACGAAAGCGCTACGGGGATTTTTTCTCTACCCCAACTCTTCCCCCCACATGGTCACAAAAAATTTTTTCATCCAAGTCCGTCGCTTTGTTTTTTCGCAGTATTTGAATATTGTCTCCTTTGGTTCAATGTTCTTTACAGAGACTGCCATTAGCCAACATCCATTACTTCACAAGTCATAGCTACACTTTTGAGCCAACGGGTGTCATACAGAGGACACTATGGAGTGTCTGCGGCAGAATTATACTCTCCAGTCCCTACAAGTCCATACACGGACCTATGGGAAAAATCTGTTTTTCCTCCCTGATGTAGGGGTTAATTCACATCTGCCTCTCACCATGTGGCCTCGGTTTGCCCAATATAGTTTGCTGTCTACACTAATTTCCATCCCGTTTGCTGTGCCAGTAGCTATTATACTACTTTCCTTGATTATCTCATCAGGGTTCATGTCTTTTTTGCGGCAACATTGTTGCACATTATCTTACTGGGCATCTTGGTGCAGTAGTATGGTTCATAGATACCGCACGCTGTGATGGACGATGCGCACTACAGCGCGCCTCAGCTTGCGTTCCATTACGTTAATGGTGCCAGCGACACCACGACTAGAGCGAGCCCAACTTGAATTCCTATGCTGGCGTGCGATCGGACGCTTTTGGCATAATATGTGGACGAGTGGGTGAGATCCGTTTTTAATTTGTATTTTGTAAAGTCATCTCACGAGTAACCAACACTATGCACACACATAGCATTCTTGCACACTAGTTAGCATCTTTTATGTTGATGTTTACCATGATTGTACTGTTAGCACTTGCCCTTTATATATAACACATGGTTTGTATGAAATGACATTTTTCTCTATGTTACACTTTATTATCGTCACCTTTTGGCAATAACATGTTAATGATGGGGAGGACTATTAAGATCTGTGATCACCTATGGTTGCTTATATATAGGATGTTTCACCTTTGTTACTTTGCTTGAGAAAGGCTCCAGTCGAGCCGCACAACGTTGCACGTTATTGTACCTGGCCTATGGAATAAGACTTCCTCTAAACCGGACTTGTTTGGTGCTGCCCATTTCTCTTCCGCTAGCTAGATAGGAGATAGATAGGTAGGTAGATAGATAGACGATATATAGCTGAATAGATAGACAAAACCAGATAGATAATAAGTTAGATAGAAAGATATATAGATAGGAAATAGACAAATTATAGAAAATATAGATAACTAGACAAATAGATGATAGATATATAGACAGGAGATAGACAGTAAGCATCTTCACCTGGGCATTCAACCAAGGGGTATTAAAAGAGCAATACACAAAAGTCCACAAGCAGGGGGCCCGTTTAGGACAAGGTTCTCTGGGCAAATGCCCAGTTTGCCGTCCCAAACACCAGCCCTGAATGTTGGTAGGGTGTTCTTTTCCTTATAAGCTTCATTGCGTCTGTAAACAACTGCTGCTTTCAATGCCAAAAAGCTCTATTTTTGTTTCATCTGTCCACAGAATATTTTTTCCAGAAGGATTGTGGTTTGTCAAGGTGCTCTTTGGCAGAAATAAGTTGTTACTTTTTCTGTATTTTATTCAGCAAATGTTTCTTCCTTGGCCTTCCCCCATAAAGATCAGCTTGCTTTAGTGTGCACCTTCTAGTACATGGCATTGAAACCATGACCCCCGACACTTCCAGGTTGGCCTTCAGATCTTTGGATGTTTGAGTTGGTGTTTTTAACACCATTCACACTAACCGTTGAAGACAGCTCTTGTCAATTTTCCTCTTTCCCCCACATCCTGGTAGGTTCTTGATGGTTACACGCTTGGCAAACTTCTTAATAAATTGCACACTGTTGAAACTGGCATACCAAGGTCTTTGGAGAAGGTTTTATACCCTTTGGAATTTTTGTGTTTGCTAATAATGGACATTATGATGTCTTCAGTCTTTATTTTCACCATTGTGACAAAGGGACAGGATCTACCATGTGGCTTATTAAAACACTGAAGTCATCATTCACTGGCTAATTCATAAGACATGAGCATTAAGAATTAATCAGGTGATTCTCATTTGTGAATTAAAATCGGCAAGCTAGAACGTGTTTCCATACTAATTTAATGTAAAGAGTGTCTTTACCCGTGTCAGATCAAGCTTCAGACTTGTTGTCCGAGCAACTGTATTGTAAGAGCCTTAAAAAGGCTTTAGCTTAACTGGTTCCTAACCACTTCTTAAGTTTTTCCTTGGGCTGAGTTCACACGTAGTGTTTACATTGCATTTTGAAATGCAATACAACAACTGAGTGGAAGATTTGCCTAATTAAAATGCTGTTAAGATCTTCATTTACAAAACACTATAGGGCAGATTTATCAAGCTGTCTGAAAGTCAGAATATTTCTAGTCTCCCATGACAACCAATAACAGCTCAGCTTTCATTTTACCAGTGCTTATGAATATTTTAAAGGGGAGCTGTGATTGGTTATCATGAGCAACTAGAAATATTCTGACTTTCAGACAGCTTGATAAATCTGCCCCTATGTTAACACAATGCATTAATGTCGTGTTTTCACGGTGTTAACAAAACACACGTCACAATATTAATGCAGCTGTTGACATTGTGTTAATGTATAAGCCGACCCAAGTATAAATCGAGGCCCCTAATTTTACCACAAAAACCTGGGAAAACCTATTGACTCAAGTATAAGCCGAGGGTGGGAAATGCATTGATCACAGCCTCCCTAGTATATAGCCTGCCGGACCCTGCCCAATAGTATATAGCCAGCTCCTGCCCCCCAGTATATAGCCTGCCAGCCCATATCCCCCAATATATAGCCAGCCCCCTGCCCCAGTATATAGCTAGCAATGGGGGAAGCCGGAAAGGTGAGTTTTGATATATATTTTTTTACTCGAGTATAAGCCGAGTTTGGGGTTTCAGCACATTTTTTGTGCTGAAAAACTAGGCTTATACTCGAGTATATATGGTAACTCTAATTTGGTCTCTCATTGTGTTCCTGATTAGAACCTAACCTGACCCTAAATTCTATGTCAGTTTTACATAAATCCATAGTAACATGCAGGGCAGTTACAGTGATTAATACACAAATATTAATGAAAAATGCAGAGGAAAAAGAAGGAGACAGGGACATATTTCTTTTATAAAGTATATTATAAAGTGTATTATCACCTGGACTATTGATTTATGCAGTTTTGTTCAAATCTGAGTTAAATTTTTAGCCGTTATGTTTATCAAAGATTTTACTACACTTATGCCAGATTGTTACATTGGTAAATTGTTAAATCTAACTAAATAGAGCCTTGCAATAAAATAGTGTAACATTAAGTCTAAAAACACTGTGAAATATTATAAATGTTTTTGCACACAAATTAGAAATGATTGAACAGCCAACATTACCTTCATGTGACATTTCTTACACATTGCAATATTCTGACACATATATTAAGAAATCTAAGCCTTAGCGAAATTAGTTTGTCTTTGTCATTTGGTAACAATGGTTTTTACCATCACAGAAACAATTCCTGCCTTCAGTAAGACAAATTGGAAATAGAGTGCTTTTGACATTTGCAGATTTCTTTTGTATGCATGACAGAAATGCAATAAGTGGGAATAGTTTTTGTAAGTATACAGCTCCCAGTAGACCTTTTTAAAAACAGATGAAGAATAAAAAATTGTATTTTACATTCAAAAAAGCCCAAATATTTCTATCAATGACAATAATCATTGACAAAATCTGCCTCAGTTTACAGCAATAAAAGGGCATTTAAATGCCAGCATTAAAGTCCCCATGAACTCATTGGGATCAATGATCAAGAATCTGACATTGTGATTTGCTCTGACATTGCTACACTCATCACTACTTAGGTCCCCACTGCCAAAGAGAATTTAAAACAGAGATTTTTGAAGAAAAATATTCATTTGAAGAACACACATATTTGTGTGAAGGAATTGACTATTTGTTTCGATGTTGATGAAGTTAGATGTAGATATTTGGTAGATAGAGCATACTCATTCAAAAATAGCATGAGATTCGCTAGGTCTTGAGACCAATGAAATTGAACAACATGCTTCACTTAACTTAATTTAAAGGGATCCTGTCAGGAGAAATTGACCTAATAAACCATTACCAATATGTTATCAAGCAGGTTGATACCTTCTGGATGCCTCTTTTATTGACCTGTTTATTGGTATCATCTAGAAAGTCAACTTTGAAATGAGATCTACTGTAAACTGATATAAGTCAAGCTCTCCCCTCAGCAAGTCAACTACACTGGTTGGTGATGATCCTGGACAAAAGGACATTAAATATAGCAATGGGGTCATTCTGGGGTGGGCAGAGTGTGACTTCAGTGTTAAACTCTCCGCCTCCTTGACTTTATACAATCAATTTACATTTCACTTCAAAGTGGATTTCCTGGATGATGCCATCACACTGGGCCATGAAAGAAACATTATCTAAAAAGTGTTCAGCTGATTTACTGAATAGTTGTAGAGGTTTATTAGGTCATTTTCTGCTAACAGGTTCACTTTACAGAAACAAGTGATAAGCAAATCTTTTTGTGGATTTGTAGATTTGGTAGAAATCTGGTGATTTTCATGCGCCAAATCAAATCAGAACATTCCACACATTGAAAGAATCTTTTATATATCGGATAATTACAGAAGTTAAAATGTCATTTCAATAGACTTTTAGTGGTTGCCATCATTATCCATTTGCACCATGTCTGTTAGGCTTCTGCTATTACCATTTTATAGAAAGCTCAAATTGAAAAAATTATTTTTTAATTATTAAAGAGATAGGGACTTTTTATTTTTTAAAAATTCTGTTTTAGGGGACAAGATAGGGTTATTTACCAATTTCCAGAAAAAGTCAAAAGAACATTGGTTTGGACTGCATAGATTTGAACCTGAATCAAATCTTATTGTAAACTTTGTGTAAACATTGCCTTAGCCAATCTTGAATCATTAACTTATATGATAACCTCTGTAAAAAAATAAAGCCAATGTTAAAGCCTAACTGTAAAGTTCATGACAATAAATAGTTTGCGCATACCTGGAGAGAGCTTTTGACAACAATTTCAATGATATCTGAATAATGCTGCTGGCTTCTTCTTAGCTGTACATACAGCTATTCCTGAAGTGAACGGCACTTCCTGGCATGCATAGGTATCAGGACAGCATGCTTGTTATTGGCCGACCTGAAGCAAGTGATGTGTCACAGGCTTGTGACATCACTCCAGGTCCTTTGTCAGAACACTATGCCTTTCACATGAATCAAAACATCATGTTTGTAATTGGACGACCTGAAGCGTATGATGAGTCACATGCTTGTGACATCACTCCTCTACTACAGCCCCTCACAACAAGCCTCCTGTCATCTCTAGCTGTTCTATATGGTTTTCCATGGTTATCAAAAAACATGACAAATGAAGATTAGCCTGGGGAACAAGGTAAAGCCTCTCCTCGCAGCTAAACACCTGCAAATAGCTAATTAGAGTATACTAGAGAATTGCTTATTTTTGCTTACTGCAGAATAAGGCAAAAGTTTTTATACTTTGCAGTTGTACTTTAATAAATATTTGTAAAAAATATTTAACTCTTCTTGTTAAAATATGATTCAACAACTTTAACAATAATTATTAAGCGTTATTGATCTTTCTTTCTGTTTTTTTTAACTATTTATTTGAAGTTATGTTTTGCTCAATCGATGTGTTCCATTTTGGTATGATGGGGATTTCACCCAAGGGACAAAATGAATGTTCACATCACAATTCCACATTTTTGGATTATTTTTTGGATATAAATATGGTCTACTTAATGTTTAACATGTCTATGTTTTTCCTCTCACTGTGGTCTAATTGTAGCATCTATTGAAGCATATTGATCAGTCATTGATTGTAATTGTTTAACAATTTTTATGTCTTCACAGACTTCAGGGAAAAAAAAACAGTTGGGGCAATAAACATCTTGAATGACTGTTTTAGTTTAGCAGAAAGCACGATGGACACACCAAGAGGCTTCGGCACTGCAGGACTGAAATCTCCGACAGACCTGGTAGATGTTTCAAATATAGTCTCCGCCATTTTCCCTCAATGCATCTTCAAATGAATGTTCACTTATTGTAAAAGTAATATTTAATCTATTGCATCATGTACTAGTGGGAGGTTTAAGTTTAGTGTCCCAAATAACAGTATCCTAACACTGTCCTTTGCTGTTAAAAAAACCCTTATAGTTACCTGATTGGAGCCATCTTCAGTATTCCCAGCAGCTGTGTACTTCTCTAACGCATGGGAACATGTTGGTACCAATAATTTTGGTTCCACAGCAGAACTATAAGAGAGCCAGTTATGATAGGATTTTTTGGGATGCTTAGCCATTTTCCATGTGTTGGTTCAGTCTTTATCCTGCTTTACTGACCATTTACATATAACTGCACATTCTGTAGATACTTTCTTCTCAATATAGACATCTTCCAACAATACCTTCAAGTTTATTATTTTACTAATCATAACTCCATTCCTTTGAAACAAAGCTGTTCAAGGAACACAGGGGACTGTGGTGTTCAGCTCCTGATAAAATTCCTGGATAAAAGACCATTCATTTATGAGAGATACAGAGCCACATAATTGGAAACAAAATATAAAATGAGTTCTCTTTCCTCTTTTTATTTTCTTCAGTTATTGTCTTATATTTCTTTTCTCCTACAATAATCCTCACTGAGCTTTTAAATAAAAAATACGTCTTTCTGTGACTCCGCAATATAATATTTACTTACCCCCTGCATACAGTAAACACACTAAGCTTACACTAAGTACCTTGTAATAATATATACAGTCCCCTATAACAAATTATATATTATATATATAATTGTATAATATATAAATATTACCTACTAATGACCCGTTTCACATATACCGTGCTTCACCAGTTAATTATATAATATGAAACAGCTACAAAATGTAATATTACAATACAAATGACCCCTAGAGATAGCGGTAGGGTTCGTGGTTAGGAGGAGCCTTTAGCTTTGGTGCCCAGTTATAACTTCTACTCCAATGACCCCCTTTTTTGATGATCCCTTTGTGAGGGTTCCAAATAATTTTATCAAATCA
>CM033643.1:186372804-186529442 GCA_019512145.1 Engystomops pustulosus
CACAGTACGTCGAACTTTGAGGCAGATGGGCTACAGCAGCAGAAGACCACACCGGGTGCCACTCCTTTCAACTAAGAACAGGAAACTGAGGCTACAATTTGCACAAGCTCATCGAAATTGGACAGTAGAAGATTGGAAAAACGTTGCCTGGTCTGATGAGTCTCGATTTCTGCTGCGACATTCGGATGGTAGGGTCAGAATTTGGCGTCAACAACATGAAAGCATGGATCCATCCTGCCTTGTATCAACGGTTCAGGCTGGTGGTGGTGGTGTCATGGTGTGGGGAATATTTTCTTGGCACTCTTTGGGCCCCTTGGTACCAATTGAGCATCGTTGCAACGCCACAGCCTACCTGAGTATTGTTGCTGACCATGTCCATCCCTTTATGACCACAATGTACCCAACATCTGATGGCTACTTTCAGCAGGATAATGCGCCATGTCATAAAGCTGGAATCATCTCAGACTGGTTTCTTGAACATGACAATGAGTTCACTGTACTCAAATGGCCTCCACAGTCACCAGATCTCAATCCAATAGAGCATCTTTGGGATGTGGTGGAACGGAAGATTCACATCATGGATGTGCAGCCGACAAATCTGCGGCAACTGTGTGATGCCATCATGTCAATATGGACCAAAATCTCTGAGGAATGCTTCCAACACCTTGTTGAATCTATGCCACGAAGAATTGAGGCAGTTCTGAAGGCAAAAGGGGGTCCAACCCGTTACTAGCATGGTGTACCTAATAAAGTGGCCGGTGAGTGTATATATATAAATAATTATATAATATATAAATATCACCTACTAATGACCCGTTTCACATATATCGTGCTTCACCAGTTAATTATATAATATGAAACAGCTACAAAATGTAATATTACAATACAAATGACCCCTAGAGATAGCAGTAGGGTTTGTGGTTAGGAGGAGCCTTTAGCTTAGGTGCCCAGTTATAACTTCTATTCCAATGACCCCCTTTTTGATGATCCCTTTGTGAGGGTTCCAAATAATTTTATCAAATCAGAAATCACTATGCTGAAAAGGAAGGGGGCTAGATTGGGTCGGAGGAGCGGGCAGGAAGTGCGGCCAACTGATAATTGTGTAAAATGTCCATGAAGGCACCCAGTTCAGAAATGGGGCTATGATGCGGCAGTAAGTAGATGCACCATGTTTCTTTACTCAAGGAGGCTTGCACCAAATCCATTTGGAGGATGAGTGTAAGTTTGTCCTTAAACAATCTAAACCGGGGTGCCGTGGGACTAAGCCAGGAAAGGCCATGCTCATACATACTGCCACTGCAATGGCAGTTAGAAATTTTAAGCATCCCTACAGATATGGTGTGAGTCCAGATCAATGTATTCACCCCATTTAGTGTGGTTTAGTGTCCCTATCGCCCTGTATGATATTTTGAAGCGGGTGTATAAAAAAACCATTAATACTCACCTCCTTCCTTGTTAAACTTGGTTCTTACACGTTGTGGCATGTGAAGCCGGCAGAGTAACCCTTACTTCACTGTGTAAGCACTGTAGTAACGGCGCATGCACAATCTTTAGATTTTAGTCCGATGTTCAAATCTAGGTAAGTATAAATATTTTTTTTTTTCATTTTTCCTATATACGGGTCTAATTGGGCCCCTAAACCATAGGTCTATAAGAACCTGCAGTTATTTTAAAGTCCCAAAAAGAACTAACAGGTCCTCTTTAACTGTGTGCAGAAAAAAAGTCAAAATTTGAAGCATTTTGTCCTGTTATATACATTGGTTAACCTTGCAAACTTGATAAGATCATTAGCTTAATAATATTGATCACTAAGTGGTTATCATCGCTAGTTTTTTCCCTGCTATGTACAGGAATGTCACATATAAGGTATGCTGTTGTTTTTCTCTCTTCTTTCAACCTAGTGCACAGCGTGATTGGTCCACCAGGTGCTTTAGGAAATAAAAGTGAAAATGAATCAAGAAACTACAAGACTTCTGAAGCCATATTGAACACATTGCAGAGAACGGCTATTATCACACTCAGCCTGCTGAGTTATGAATTGTTCTCCAAGTAATTTATCACACTTTAACTGACTTAAGGTGAGAGCCATTTAATAAAATTTCCCACTGGAACAAATATATAAACTTATATTCAACATATGCTGAGGTCAGAAATCATTTTCCTCCTGTTTTAGAGTGAATTTTTACACCTAATGACCAGCCCTGAGAGTGTCTATCTACCTTTTTTTTCTCTTTTGTACTGCTGCCAAAAAACTTTCTTTGACACAAAAAAGTTTATTGCTTTTTTATTTCATTTAACCCCTTGAGGACCCAGCTCCTTTTTATCTTAATGATCCAGTCCGATTTTTCAAATCTGCCACATGTCACTATATGCGATTATAACTTAAATACGCTTTACTGAGGAGATTTTCATTTTTTTTTATCTTGACACAGTGGGGGTCATTTACTAAGGGGCCGATTCACGGTTTCCCGACGAGTTACCCGAATATTTCCGATTTGCGCCGATTTTCCCTGAATTGCCCCGGGATTTTGGCGCACACTATCGGATTGTGGCGCATCGCGCCGGCATGCACGCGACGGAAATTGGGGGGCGTGGCGGAACGGTAACCCGACGGATTCGGAAAAACCGCCACATTTTAAAAAAAAAATTGGTCGCACGGGCCATACTCACATGCACCATCGTCTCACATGAAGACGATGAACTCCGGGGCACTCCGGGGCACCTCGGCGGACTTCGGCGCAGCAGCGACACCTGGTGGACATCGGGCGCAGGACGTTCATGAATCGCCGGAAGACCCGAGCGCTCGTCAGAGAAGCCGCCGCTGGAACGCGAATGGACCGGGTAAGTAAATGTGCCCCATTGTACGTCACCTTAGTGGTATATTTTGGTTGAAATGTTTTGCATTTATTACTGAAAAAAAGTAAAACTTTGCTGAAAATTTTGGAGAATATGCGATTATCTTATTTCTAAATGTTATGTTCATCATACAGTTAGTCTAACAAATAGGTCACTAACTAACATTAACCATATGTCTGGGGTTTTTTTTGTATGTTATTTTATTAGGATGTCAGGAGGCTTACAAATCAATCAGCAATTTCCAAACTGTCAGGAAAATTTAAGATTCAATTGTTAATTTTTATAGGGGTTTTAAAAGTTGAATTGTGCACCTCTCAAATTATTCAAAAGAGCCCTTGTTATGCTTTCTGTTTAAGCATCTGAAAATGAAATAAAATGGAATGGAAGATCTACCTGGAAATTTTGACAATAAAATGTTTATTTAGCCCTAAAATTTCCATATTCATGCAGGATAAAATGAAAAAACGCATTACAGATTTTGTTTTGCAGTTTCTGATAAGTCTGCCAGTACCCCACATGTGGATGTATGGGCCCATAACAGAGCACAGAAGAAAAGGAGCGCCATTACGCTTTTGGAGGGTAATTTTTAAATACTGTATATACTCGATTATAAGCCGACCCGAGTATAAGCCGAGACCCCTAATTTTACCACCAAAAACTGGGAAAACCTATTGACTCCAGTATAAGCTGAGGGTGGGAAATGCTTTCGCCCTGGGAATTTAGCCAACCAGCCCCCTATAGTATACAGCTGCCCCTTGTAGTATACAGCCAGCCCAGCTTGCCCCCAGCAGTATACAGCCAGCCCAGCTTGCCCCCAGCAGTATACAGCCAGCCCAGCCTGCCCCCAGTAGTATACAGCCTGCCCCCAGTAGTATACAGCCTGCCCCCCTCATTAACAATGTACAGTAACCCTGAACGGACAGTACAATGATCTCCTCCAAACAGATCTTTATTTTTATACCCTCTGCTGTGACCGGACAAGGGGGCATCCTCGCGCACTAGAGGAGAGGGCGTTCTACATCACATAGACAAGACTATCTTTCCGTAAGAGAAGCTGAGACTGTGGAACTCCTGCCCGCAGGAGTTGTTATTGGCGGACTCTATGTCCATGTGCAAGAAGAGGCCTGAGGAACTTTCTGAGAGAAAATATAACAGGTTATGGGGATAAAAAACATTGTTTATTCTTAAAGGTTTGGACTTGATGACTTGCTCTCCTTCCGCCGTATACTACTATGTTACAGACTATCTGTTCTACCTGCCTCAATCACTGAGTTGCCGTCCATGTGATGGGCTGATTAGAACCTTAGTGCGACAGTTTGACAGATTTACCTAATAAGTGCTGTGAGGATCGTTATTATATAATATTATCATATATAGAATATATATATATGATGGCATACCCTCCATTATTTAGGTACGCACGTGACTAGTAAACACTAGAAATTTAAAAGTTAGTTATACAGGCTTTGCCCCCAGTAGAATACAGCCTGCCCCCAGTAGTATACAGGCCTGTTCCCCCAGTAGTAACAGCTTCCCCCCCAGTAGTTATACAGCTTCCCCCAGTGAAGTAAATCAAGCCATGCCCCATGTAGTATACAGCTGGCCCCTGCCAGTAGAATACAGCCCAGCCAAGCATTGAAAAAAAAAAAAACTTATATACTCACCCCTCCGTTGCCCCGACGTGCAAAGTTCTCCCCTGGCGCTGGCAGGCGCATAGATGAGCTGAGCTGACGTTTACTAGGCGCCGCCCGGGGGAAAAACATGGCGGCCCTCCGCAAGAGAAGAGAAGAGACTGCGTCGAAGCCAGAGACGGACATCGTGGGAGCACGCTGCACATTGGGACCACCGGAGGGTAGTATATTAAGTTTTATTATTTTTAAGTATTTTTAAGTATTTTTTACTCTTATTACACCGTTGTGTAAGCTGTGGGGACGTTTTATACACAGTAATATGTGGTAATTTGCAATAAAAATTCATATAGAGAGAAAAAAATCACTTGCTTTTGCATTGTCCAACTTCTAACTGGCGTCATAACATATTATTTTTTTTGATTGAGCTTGTTTTTAGGCTTTTTTTTTTTTGCGGAATGAGTTTTACTTTTTACTAGAATGTGGTGTAAATGTGACATTTTGATCACTTTTATTCCCTTTTTGTTTTGTTGCGAAAGCGCAAAATCCTAATTTTTCAGCATGTTTTATTTAAATTTTTGTTTTTACGGTGTCACAGTAACAATTTTTGCTAAGTGACTTTATTTACTGTACAGGTTGTAGGGATTCAGCGTGTTTGATTATATTTATTGATATCTGCGATGATGGCAGTGTAAAGGCCCGGATAAGGTTGGTGGGGGGCCCCTGGCGCAAATCTGGTGGAGGCCCCCCATGAGTGTAGCGCACACATACACGTCCACCTGCTTCCTTTCCACATCCCACAAGCAGTAACACAGCTAATACAGCCGCCTGGCCCCCAGTACACAAACACGCTACATACAGCCGCCTGGCCCCCAGTAACACATCTACATACAGCCGCCTTCATCCCCAGTAACACCGCTACATTACAGCCGCCTCATCCCCAAGTAACACAGCACATCAGCCGTCTCCTACCCAGCAGTACACAGCTACATCAGCCCGCATCGCCCCAGTAACACCGCTACATACAGCCGCCTCATCCCCAGTAGTAACACACGTACATACAGCTCACCTCATCCCCTTGTTAACATAAACTCTTACACTAGCCGCCTGGCCCCCAGTAACACAGCTACATACAGACGGCTGGCCCCCAGTAACACAAACTAACTACAGCAGCCTGGCCCCAGTAACACAACTACATCTACAGCGACCTGGCCCCCAGTAACACAGCTACATACAGCGCCTGGCCCCCAGTAACACAACTACAAAGCCGCCTCACCCCAGTAACACAGATACATAACAGCCGCCTGGCCCCCCCAGTAAAGTACACGGTCTATCATACAGCCGCCTTATCCCCAGTAACCAGCACTATACAGCCGCCTGGCCCCCAGTAACACAGCTAAATACAGCCGCACTGGCCCCCATTGTAACATACCTTCTTACAGCGCCTGCACCCCAGTAACACAGTAATACGTGGGCCCCGTAAAAACAAATACAGCCGCTGGCCCCCCAGAACCACAGCTACATAAGACGCCGGGCCCCAGTAACACAGCTACATACAGCCGCCTGGCCCCGTAACCAAAACTACATATACAGCCGCCCCCCTCCCCAGTAACACAGCTACATACAGCCGCCTGGCCCCCAGTAGTAACAACAGCTAATACGAGCCGCCAGCCCCCAGTTAACACAGCTACATACAGCCGCCTGGCCCCCATAACACAGCAAAAATACCCGCCGCCTGGCCCCCAGTAACACACAACTACATACAGCCAGGCCTACAGCTCTAACCCTGCCAATAACACAGCTACATACGCCGCTGGCCCACCCAGTAACCAGCTACATACAGCGCGTCTCCCCGAACACATGCGCCCTCCCGGTAGTACAACAGTACATACAGCCGCCTGCATACCACCATAACACAGCTACATTACAGCCCCCTGGACCCCCAGTAAACACCTACATACGACCGCCTGGCCACCGAGGTAACACAGACTACATACAGCCGCATGGCCCCCACCAGTAAACAGCCCCGCCAGTAACAATCATACAGCCGAGCCCTGGCCCCCTAGTACCAATACATACAGCCCGGCCCGCTAAACAATAAACAGCCGCTGGCCCCAGTAAACACAACTGACCTAACAGGACCGCCTGGCCCGTACCAAACAGTACAGCCTACAAACTCCATACAGACCGCCTGGACCCCAGTAACACAACTATCATACAGCCGCCATGGCCCCCAGGAACACAGCTACAACAGCCGCATGGCCCCAGTAGTCAACACAGACTACATACAGCCGCCTGGCCCCCAGTAAACCAACTAACATAAAGCCCCTGGGCCCAGTAAACAGTACTACATACAGCCCGCTGGCCCCAGTAACACAGCTACCATACAGGCCGCCGAGACCCCGTAACACAACTACATACTAGCGCCTGGCCCCCAGTAACACAAAGACTAAGCCGCTGGCCCCAGTAAACACAAACTAACATGACAGCCGACCGGCCAGTAACACAGACTCATAAAGACGCTGGCACTCAGTTACACAGACTACATACAGCAGCCTGGCCCCCAGTAACACAGTAATAAACGCCCTTGGCCCCAGTTAACACAATACAACAGCCGCCTGCAACCCATTAACCAGTCTACATACACGCCTGCCCCCTGAGCCATCGCAGCTAACCCAGTAAAATACAGACGCCGGCCTCCACACACCAACAATGCTACATACAGCCTACTGCGCCCCCAGTAACACAGCTACATATCAGCCCCGAGCCCCCAGCCAACTACATACGACGCAGCCTAGTAACACGCCTACATACAGCCGCCTTGCCCCGTAACACAGCTACATACAGCGCCGCAGTCATTCGCGCTCATCCCCAGTAACACAGCTAAACGCCTACCCGACGATACAGACCGCCTGGCCCCCGAGTCACACTAGCTACATACAGCAACCTCACCACAAGAACGCAGCTACATACAGCTCGCCTGCACAGTAACAAGCTCATCCAAGCCGCCTCTGGCCCCAGTACAAGCTACATTACAGCCGCCTTGCACCCGCAGTACACACGCTACATACAGTCGCTCGGCCCCAGTACACAGCTCACATACAGCTGGCCCGACCATAGCCAATACCCAGTACACACCGCTACATCAGCGCACCTGGCCCCCAGTAACATATATACAGTGCTTGCACCCAGTACAGCCGCTCATACAGCAGCCCCCCCATAACGATCCTCGCCTTCCCCAGTACCAACAGCTACTGACAGCCCCTCATCCCGTAACACGCATAGCATACAGCGCACTGGCCGAACTCGCTCATTAAGGCTCGCCCCCCGAGTAAACACAGCTACATACAGCCTCATCCAGCCAACTACGGCCATCCCCAGTAACACAGATACATACAGCCGCCTATCCCCATCACAGCTCAACAGTCTACAGAACAGACTACTACAGACCGCCTATCCCCAGATAAACAGCTACATTACAGCCGCTCATTCCCTAGTAACCACAGCTACGATTACAGCCGCCTAATCCCTAGTCACACAGTTACATACGCTGCCCCCCCCCAGCAACACAGCTCACAACACCGCCCCCCAGCGCTTACCCCTGCCCCCAGTAAACAGCTACATTACCAGCCCATGACCCCCCCAGTAACCAGCTCACCACAGCCTCTCACCCCAGTAACACGTACATACAGCCGGCTCACCCCAGTAACAACCCCAAGCTACATACAGCCGCATCCCCAGTAGTAACACAGCGACATTACAGCGCTTCCTCCCAGTAACACAGCTACGATTAACGCCGCCTCATCCCCAGTAACAAACAGCGCCCTCCCCCATAAACAGCAATACAAGCGCCCACATCCCCCGTAGACAGCTTACATACAGCCGCCTCATACCCCAGTAACCACAGCTACTACAGCCGCCTGGCCCCAGAACACAAGCTACTATAGCCGCCCACCCCAGTTAACACACAACTACATACAGCCTCCTCATCCCAGTAGCACAGCTACATAAGCCACTAGCCCCAGTAACACAGCTACATACAGCGTCTCGCCCCCAGTAAACAGCTACATACAAGCTGCCTCACCCCCAGACTGATATATGACCACCTTTATTACTACCTTATCTAACACCGATGAAAGGTTTCTACACGCATATACCTGCACCATATATACACAAACATTGACTCATCATACATTTATACCACTAATACACAGGTAGTATATTACAAACTCATAAAGTATTACAAATACAGCAAATACACACACATTCGTATATAAAGCATATACACTACCAACACATGGGAATACAACTAGTATATAGAGATATAATAATTACCATATACCAGCCTAATATAAATATTATATTTAAATGTACACACATATATGCATGTATAAATACAGTATATGCATCTTATGCAACTATCACAGTAAGATAAACTGTACACCTGAAGGATAATATATACCCATGTAACAGAAACAGTAGATGCTATTCTACCCAAAAATAAACAGTATAATAGAACGCCGATGTATATACTACAAATAATATTAAACTAGTAATTACAGTCGTATAAGACGTCTATACATCATAATAACAGTATAACAATAATAAATAACGTTATAAATATATACACATAACCAAGACAGTATATAAATTTAAGTATTACAAATACACATTAAAAGTTACATATATACACAAACGTATATAAGATATCACATAAACAGGCTATACAATTACACAGAACAGTAAACATATAGATACCAGCATATATGTACATATATACACATAAATAAAACAGTATATACAATATACACCACAAATAAATGACATATGGCATATACTTACACTTTTAGGGTGGTGATAGCCCTGGCTTAGGGGGTGTTCAGCGCGGGTTTTGGGGGGTTCTTTCGGTGTTGTTCGCTGAGGGGGGGCTCGGAGGGGTATTTGCTTTGCTCACGAGGGATGGTGGGGGCGTAGGTTAGGCGGGGTGTCGTTTTCGGAGGGGGAGGGGGCGGTGTTTTCACGGGGTGTTTTCCTTTGCACGGGGGGGGGGGGGGGCGGGGCCTGCCGACGATCTTTGATCAGACAGGGAAGGCAGGGCGCAGGTGCTTTTCAAGCAGGGAGAAGCGGAGTGAGGGGGGGGGGTCGCTTTGGGGGGTGTAGCTGGTCGGCCGGGGAGGCAGGCGGGGGGGGGTCTTGATGCGCAAGCCGGGAGGGTGGATGTGTTACGGCCAAGGCATGGCGGGGAGTGTGGGGGACGGAGGGGGTCAAACTGTGCGGGCTCTCTTGTTCGGCCCGGGGATGTGAGAGGCGGGAGGGGGGTGCTGTTCGAGCGGGAGCGGGGGGGGGGGGACCATGTTCAGGCGGCCGGAGCGAAGGGGTTGTTGTCGGCCAAGAAAAGACTGGGGAGTGGCGGCGGGGGGTGCTATGTAAACCGTGAGAGGGGGCGGTCACGTGGAGGTGGAGAGCGCGGTTGTCCTCTCGGAGGGGGCGTCTGTAGTGCAAGGGAGTGAGCCGGGGACTGCGGTCGCCATGAAGTCGGGAGCGGACACCTCTCAGGACGGGTTGGAACGGGAGGTGCGGATCTGGGGGGTCCCCTGGGGGGGGGATGGATGTGGGGGACCCGGGGCTCGAGCCCCCGTTGCGCCCCACCTATAATCCGGCCCTGGCAGTGTATTACAGCGAAGCCATAGTCACATAGGACTTTAAAAATCGGTCAGTCCAGCATGTCAGCCTGTCTCAGACAGGGGATTGATATTGTTGCAACTGGGAGAGCCTTAGGGTCTCACGTCTGGGACCCCGGGGCTGGCGAGATATGGTTTGGCATGCCTGAAACTGGCAGGCGGCACAATATGCTAGGGGCAATACAACACAAGACTCCATTGCTGCAGAGTTCAAAATGAAGGAATTAAACCAGCAGATAGGGCTACGCGTTACTCTATGTGGGAGCACAATTTTCGCACACAGCCGGGCTCCCGTACCGTAATGCAATGTATATATATAGGGGACATGTTCAGCACTGCCCCCCCCCCCCAACACATATTGTCTCAGCAGGGAGGATGAGGTTCCAGCGATTAATTAAAAAAGGACAAACGCTTCTTTAGAAATGTCATTCCTACTCCCAATTTCAGGATGAGGAGGAGGAGAAAGATCTTGTATATGGCTTTACCCTTTGTTGTAAGGACACGTTGGGGCCCTGCCAAACGTAGGGCAAAAATGCAATATGAATGCAGCCTTGCAATAGTACAGGTTTACAGTACTTTATGGGATATTAGTAGGAGCTCAGGCAAGAGTGGCACTGCTGAGTACACATCATGTGTGTGTAACATATAATGTTATTAAGAGAAGGAGACACGTAAACTAAGCCCATGGGCGTAACAAGGAGAGGCAGGGCCCCATAGCAGACCCTTCCCGCTTTAAATATATACATCATATACAATCGATATCACAAGCTTTCTATACCCGAATCACTAAACATACAGTTGCTTTATCCATACCACATACACGCAAATATAATACTCTACCCCATACACACACATATAGGAGCACTATACAAATCATAAACACATACAATGCCATTATACAGACATGCACATAGCATACACCCTAACAATAAACCCTATTCGGCATACAGCCTTATACAACATCATATATATATATTTATTAAATATATATACACTCACCGGCCCTTTATTAGGTACACTATGCTCAGTAACGGTTTTGGACCCCCTTTTGCCTTCAGAACTGCCTCACTTCTTCATGCATAGATTGATTCAACAAGGTGCTGGAAGCAATCTCAGCGATTTGGGCCAATTGCATGATGGCATCACACAGTGCCGCAGTTGCCCGTTGCGGACTCAATCGAATCTCCCGATCCACCATGATCCAAGACTCTTCCCGTTCCCCCTACCCTGTTCTTTTCCCCTACCTGATGCTCGGTTTTTGAACTGCGAGGACGCGATTGTCTTGATCCCTCGTCTCATGCCCTAGCCCTAATTGCCCCCATCGTGATGTGTGATTAAGAATAGTGTTACGAGCAGTTGGACAGGTTTACCTAATAAGTGGCGTGAGTGTGTTATATATATATATATATAGTTCTATAATAATATATATATATATGATGCATACCCTCCATTATTTAGTTACGCACGTGACTAGTATAACACTAGAAATGTAAAATCATCTAAATAGAGTATCATTAACCTCTACCAACAGGCATTCAATATGAGGTACTATATTGGTCTAAACCACATAGTATACCCCCTAGTGTATAGCATGTATCACATAAAGTTATGACACACCAGTGACAAAACAATATAGTCCCCCATAGAGTATTTCACACATTGAAGGAGAATTATTACAGGTGTATGATATAGGCCACATGCCACGTGTAACAGCGGATGCATCAAGAGGTTCAGGGCACCTGATGTATCTGGCTGGCGGCTACGCCCCTTGCACAAACAATGCCCGGTCAGCGACCCTCAGATGAATAGTCTATAGGTGAGGAGGGGGTAACTACTGGTACATTTACCACCCTCGCAATAAGTTGAGTAAGTTGAGTTGCCATTTCCTCCTCCCTGGTGCATTGTAACATGCACCTTCCATATTGGTGGGGTTCTAGCTGAAGACCCCTTTCCTGTGGATTAACATTCTTAAAATACAGTTACGTAAAAAGTGGATTTGCTAGTTATTATTAGGTTGATCAGAGGGTTATCATCTAAATAGAGTATCATTAACCTCTACCAACAGGCATTCAATATAGGTACTATATTGGTCTAAACCACATAGTATACCCCCTAGTGTATAGCATGTATCACAGCCACGTGTAACAGCGGATGCATCAAGAGGTTCAGGCACCTTGATGTATCTGGCTGGCGACTACGCCACTTGACAAAACTATGCCAGGTCAGCGCCCCTCAGATGAATAGTCTATAGGTGAGGAGGGGTATACTACTGGTCATATTTTACCACCCTCGCAAGTAAGTTGAGTTGCCATTTCCATTCCTCCTGGTGCATGTAACATGCCACCTTCCATAATTGGTGGGGTCCTAGCTGTAAGACCCCTTTCCTGTGGATAACTTCTTAAAATACAATTACGTAAAAGTAGGATTTGCTAGTTATTATTAGGTTTGATCCGAGGGTTGATCTGGTTATAAACGCTATAAGATACTAGTTCAAAAGCATCTACAAGATCCTTTCACAGACATTAAATTGCTGACTTAAGAATGTTATGTTCTTTTTCCAGTAGATGTTATGTTTCTATTACTATTCATTATTCGGCTAGGGATATAGCTCCTTCAGCATCCCTTTTATGACTTCCGTTTTATGATCTGTGTGATACTGGGTCATTTTTTTATTATTTGTAGTTTTCAATTGGAAGGGAAATGTTTTTTTACTTAACATTTTGTGTCACAACTTTTGAAATTGATAAGCAATGATTACTGCTGATTTGAAAAGAATTTAATCTAGGCATAGATCCATGGGGTAAAGACTTCATCTTAAAGGGAACCTGTCACCTTGTGTAATCTGCAGGAGGGTGGGCAAAGATATATAGTATAAAGGGAATTTAGAATTACTTTAAAATGATGTATTTGCTTATAGCACTGCTCTTTCTCATAGTACATCACTTTCACCGATAAACAGCCTCTTCTCTATGACAGCGTATAGAGATAAGTGTCAATCATTGAGCACCATCACTTACATTGGAGCAAAGAGAGGGGAGTAAGTTGACATTGTTATGCATATCTTTGCATTCTATAATAGGGGGCAATTATACTGATTATAGATAGCTGGAATTTTTTCTTTAACCACTACTCTTTTTCAAGCAATGGGTTTTTATTAGAGATGAGCGAGCACTAAAATGCTCGGGTGCTCGTTATTCGAGACGAACTTTTCCAGATGCTCGAGTGCTCGTCTCGAATAACGAGCCCCATTGAAGTCAATGGGAGACCCGAGCATTTTTCAAAGGGACCATGGTTCAGGAATAAAATGTGTTATTTAATTGAAAAAGAATGTCTTCTGATAAGTTAGCAGATTTTTGCGAACATCTGTAATCTATTCTTCACTGTTTTCTTCACTGTCTTTTTCACTTAAATGATCCTGTGTTCACTGTGTTCACTGTTTTTATTCTATTCTTCATTGTTCTTCACTGTGTTTTTTTAATTAAATGCTCGATCTCGAGCAGGGGAAATACTCGTCCGAGCAACGAGCCGTTTCGAGTACCTTAATACTCGAACGAGCATCAAGCTTGGACGAGTATACTCGCTCATCTCTAGTTTTTATTAATCCCCCCACTTAATATTCTAATCAGACTTTAATTCTCAAGTAGGTGGTCCTAGCTGTGGCAGAGAGCCTAGAATCACCTACCTTACAATAAGTAGTCTCAGCATCCCAAATGCTAAATAGGCAAGCAGCACTGATTGCTCTGGAAAGTTGTGTGTTTAGTGGGGGTAGAAACAGTGGAGGAGTCCCTATTAAAGGATGAAAGAAGTTGTTAGTGGTAGTGTTGGTGCCAGTCCAGTTTGAGATGAACCTTGTTTTACTGCAAAAAGAGTTGGGTCATTAAAGCCCAAAACAGACCAGAAACCTAAAGCAAATCTACCACTCAAGTAAAATTAAACATAAAAACAACAAAGAAGGAACAAAACGTCCACCGAGGTAAGTGTGCACGCGTACCCTAAGCCTCACTATTGATCAAGACACGATAAAGCAAAATAGTAAAGGATATATACGGTATCTAAAATTTACACATATTTATTTGAAATGCATTAAAAATATAGGTATCCAAGCTTATAAGCACGAGTGTGCATCATATAATTCAACACATCAGCAATAGACAATTAGTGTCCACTGCATGCTGACAGTGTTTAACAGAAAAATAACACAATATTGGCCTACAGGAATCAGATATTCGACCCTCTCTGCTGGGAGAGGGAGGTATCTATTGCACAAAAGGCATGAATGAGGGAGAGGTAGGTGATGTCACATGTAAGGCGTAAATAGTTAACAGCCCGTAGCATCAGACATCATGTCCCTGCACTCTAGGCTACTTTTTATAATTCTTTTTATTCCAGCGATCCCGGCAGGTCAAGATTAAAGAAGAACAGCAAGTGCTTCGAGGAGAAGAGGATGATAGATGTATTTTAATTTTACTTTAGTTTATTGATAGATTTCCATTAATGTTTAAGCCCCAAGACACTGATGGTTTATCATCAATAAGGCCAGATAAGTCTCTCTGAAATCCACTACTGATTACAAATAAACATGTGTAATGTATGGTTGCAATCTGGCTCTGTAAAACCCAAGGAACTGTACCAGGGTTTGCCGAAAAAGTTAATTAGTTATAAAATCCCTGCATGAATCTAAAATAATTTTAAGATTTTTTTCTTATTCTGTATTTATTCTTCTTTGGTTCATAACCTGTCCCCTCCATTTATCCCTGACAAAATCAGCAAATACCATCCAACACCTAACATTGGTTCCTCACTTTTTGCTTTACTCTATTACCATCTGCTCTTTTCACAACTATGCCCAGAACTTCTCCTGTGCATCTCCCATACTCTGGAACTCTCTACCAAAATGTGAAAGACTGTCCTCCACCTTCAGATGAACCATGAAAACCCTTCTTTTTAGGATTTCCTAAAATATGCCACTCTGCTCCCTCACCTCGAATATCCATTTACCCTCCAATATACCTTGTGAGCCCTCACAGGAATGGTCCTCCTTCTACTTGTTCCTGATCACTGAAGCTTTTGTATTTTGTACTGTCATGGAAGGACTTATATTAAGAAGTAGAATTCCTTAAAGATATGACTATTGGCGTATTTTGAAGTGTCCAGGCAGCTTTTTATGGCATCCTGGAGTTTTTACAGCCTGATAAACTCTGACCTGAACACTGGTCTTCGCAGACCCCAAAGGAAACTTGGTTACCCCTCTCCCCTCTCCTGCATCAGGACTTGAAAAGAAAGAACTCTTTAAATATTCCTGGACTCTCTTACCTCCAGGGAATCAGGAATTTCTTTAATTTGTAAGTTTTTATTTCTCTCCCTTTTCACTTTATAACTGTTTCGCCTTGTTATGTGTCATTTTATTTTGTAATTCTTTTGTTTTTTATCATCTTTTTGGACACACTAGACACCTTTTGTAATTAAAGCGTTTACTTTAATTTTGGTCCCTTTATGCTCTGCAAACTCATAGCCTTGTAAAGTGTGGTTAGCTGTGTGACTTCTCGAGAGCTGAGTGTGCATGTCTAGTGGTGTGACAAGGTAACTGCTTGAGAAGCAAGAGTGGAAGTAGAGTGGGATACTTATTGGTCCCAGTATAAATGCAATAAGTGGTGGCAGCGGATAATATCTGGGGTGCTAGAGCTGTATGAGGTGTGACTTATGCTCAATTTGTGTCCTGAGTGAAAGGCGAGCGCAAGTTGCACCTCAAGTCACATGACAAGACAGCGGCGTCCTTGCTGTGACATGTAATATATTGCATCCGTACTTGTAATTTTTTACTTTGTACTTGTACTTTGTATGTAATATATGTAAATCCCTTATTGATCGTACAGCACTATGGAATTAATGTTGCTTAATAAATAAAAACATATATAAATAACAATTATTATTATAATAATTGTTTTGCTTTAACTGATTTTCTATACCAGGTCCTCTAACATGAACGTGGCAGTGGTCAATATTAATTTGAAGAATTTTTTGTGCCTTGCTTCTCATTAATATTGCATGGAATGGCAAAAGGAATGATTTTGTTCAGATTTTATTTAGATTATATTAATAAACATTTTTCCACAGGACATATAGATTTAGCTCTTCATACTATCTTTATTCATGGATTCACAAGAGAAATATTTGCAGCTGAATACGGAAAGTCTGATTAATAGTTCTTTGCACTAGATTTATTTTACTATGCAGCATCTCATACATATGAAATACAAGTTTTGCCTATCTGTTTAGCAGCATCAGATTTACCTATGCACATAAACATTGTGTCTGAAATTGCTGCGTACTTTGAGTATGTGCTGAAAATGGATTTACAGCTGTATATGGTGTTTAACTGAACCATGAAACGGCTTATTTTGTTCATTGGGAATGGAAACATTTACAAGGACAAAAGGAAAAAAAATCAAACCATAAGAGTTCGGCAGTCTGGGTCTTTCCAAAAGGAAATCCATTCATCTGAGTCTCCTATTCATCTAGATGCATTGTGAATGAGATGTTTGCTGAAAACCAGGAAATTAGAATACATGTTACACAGTTTAGCTTAAAAGAATCGCCTGCAGGTAAAGGTTTTCTTTATTACCGTTTGTTTTGTAGGCTTTCCAGATCTAGTGCGGCAGAATCATTGAAAAGCTTGCCGAATTCTTAATGCATTTCTTCATCTCATTTCTTGTCAAGCCTCAGAATGATCAGTAATACTGTGAAACTTGATGCTCTTTACTGGCGGCAAAAAGGGAATTAGAAAGCTCTATATTTTATTATTATCAAAATTTTATTTATTTATTAAACTGCAGCAAAAAAATCTAATATAAAATGCCAGGGGTAAGCTGCGGAGTAGTTCTTTTGCAGCTTATCTATCTAAATGTGGGGACATGATTAGTCCCTTTTTGGGCAGATTTTAAAGGTCTCGAATATTTGCTAATTGCTGCTGCATCTAATGATGTCCACCTTTACCCACTATTGTATTATCAGTGTCTTTAGCAAGGAATTCAATGAGACATATTCATAGAGGCTGGTCTCTTGAGACCTCTTGCCCACGAGTGAGTTTGATCCGTGCAACTCACATCAAACTCGCACTGCGTGCTTGCTGGAACGTCTGGCCTGAACGCTCATGTCAGTTCAGTTGTGGTTTATGAGTGTTCCGGACGGATATCCAACAAGCAAGCGATACAAGTTGCACACAAGAGGCTTAATGCAGACATGGATTCTTAAGATAAAAACAACTTTATAAACCAGTTGAAAACTAAGGCAGGAACCTGCCAATATGTTTAAAGATTAAAACCTGATGACAGGTTCCCTTTAACTTACCTTGAATAAGGTTAAGGCCTGCTTTTTTAATAAAATGTTATAAATATGGCAACAAAATCTTTAGACATACACGTACCTCGATAAGATTAAAAAGGCAGCGATGTGTGAACACATACAAGAATATAATAGTATGCCTGCTAGTGAAGTAATACATTACATTACCAAAACATATGGTAAAAAAGGGAAACAATCTGTTCTAGTTTTGGTTCAAACCTTAAAGTCCCAGTATCCACCCACCCATAACTGTGTAGTAATTTATAGTACTTTAAGGATATTAAGATATTGAAAATATCTTTATTTTCCCTTCAATAACAAGTGACTTGTGTTTGCATGCACCATTGCACCTTGTCCCCGATGTAAGTTTCTTTACATGTTTTGAATAGAGAAAACATTTTGGAACCTGCTGTTGGATGAGTGCCAAATTTGACATTTAATCTTATCATGAGACATGCCCTTATGTATACAACAAATATGTACCGGTATATTTTTTATTTTACAGTGGCTATTTTTTTTAGAGAAATTGTATTTTCTGGGTTTTTTGTTCTAAACTCTTAACTTTACAATGTTGAAGTTGACCATGGGACTAGACTATGAAATGCAATGTTCTGCATTAGACTTATCCAAATATGTCTACAACCCGAATTTGCAATAGGTTCTCAGTAGTATGTCTAATGTCACACTTTCAAATGATCACTTTGCACTTAGGTATCTTATAGTTATGAATTTGTTTCCTCTAGAGAGTTTTTCTCAGTTTGACTAGTGTGTAACAATTTATTTTTTCTTTGCTGTAGTTGTTAATTTCCGAGAAATGTGGAGACAACATGGATTTATGCTTTGCTTTTATTCAGCCGGGAGATTTATATTTCAATATTCAGAATCCAAATTAATATTCTTACACAAAGGCATCTATTTATAACTTCTTGGTAATAGACTATTTTGCCTGGTAGAAATGGTGAGTGATTTTCTGACTTATAAGTTTTTGGTGTTATGTATAAAGTTTTTTAGCCTCTAAACAAGAAGCCAGTCCCATTATTCTTGTTTATTGCACAGTAATAGAGATAAAATGTGACACAATGGGGGACATGTATCTTTCTTTTGACTTTTTTCATCTCTCTTTGCACATATTTCGATTTTCTGCAGCTTTTTGGAAGCATTGGGGCATTTTTCGCCTCTGACAGGTTTTTAAGGTGTTGGCCGATATGTGAGTGTGTGTCATTTTGCCAATGTTTTCTTTAATTTTCACTTTTTTTCACAGATTTTCTTCAACCCCTATTAATGAGCAAATTAGATACTTTTTAGGCCCAAGTACAGCTGATCCATACTTACATTCATACATGCGCCTAAAAAGTCACAAGAAGTAAAAAAATGTGCAAACTCACACCACCAAAAAGCAATACGAACAGATGTTCTTATATAGCTCAGACTGAGAGGCATAAGAACACACGGGTGTGTCGAAAGCAGCCAACTTTGAAAAGAGGCAGCAGAAAGATAATGGTGCACATTTACTAAGGACAGTGCGGCAGGTTTCTGTCAGACTTTGCACAATCTTTCTAGTGCAAAATGCTTGCATTTTGAGAAGGTATTTAAGAAGAGTCAGCACCCCAAGTGTGTCACACGTGACCCTTTTGTGGCACAGCTGCACTAGGCATCATGCAACACAAATTAGGGGGCGTTCCAGTGCTCAGTTGGACCGTTCACAAGATTTCACATGCAAAGTCAAACAGAAATTTGTTGCATGCCCCATGTTTAAGGTGCACCATAAAAAGAGCGGTGCCCTCTGTCGGACGTGCTCATGGGGACGCCAGATTCAAGAAGAACGGGCACCAAAAATCCTGAATCTGGCACACCCTGCGCACTACACAGTCGTTAGTAAATATGCCCCAATATGATACGATATGAAAGTACTTTATTGATCCCCTGGGGGTAAATTCTTTTGTATATAGTGTTCTGGAAATTGTTACATACAGTAAGATACAGGCTTAATGTTACAGTTACACAAATACACTTGAGCCCCAATGAGTCATTTGGTTAAGAAATCCCCTTGATGATGATCAAGAATAAAAAGTAATAATTGAAGAGCAGTTCGGAGCATCAGTACCTATGGGGTTGCTATGAGCAAAATATGTATGTATTTAATTTAAGGCTTTTCTTTACCTTTTCTAGAAAAAAAGTTAAGGAGGGATTGCAATTCTCTTTTAGAAACATGCACATTATGGAGGATACATTTCTTTTCTAAGGCATTATAACATAATGTATAATATATATAATATTAACATGCTTTATGGGATTAATCTAGCATTTTTTATGATACCTATATTTTTAAATAACTCAATTTTTGGACAGTACAATCTGGGTATCATATGAAACTTTTCAATTAAAGAAAACATTTCTCTCATTATTTTGTTTGTGAAGATACATTTTTCTACCCAAATACATAACTGACATGTTATTCTGCTTTATAAAATCTAGGATCACTCATCAGTTATGACCTTGTGCCTGTTTGCACAAGGTCATTTTTAGAGATTGAATTGATTTTAACTGAGTGGAATTCTTTTAGAATTTCAGAACACATTTATTTTACTAGCAAAATGGGCGCGAGCACAACGTTTTACATGGGGCAGAGAACTCTGGGAAGAAGAAATTAACATCCTTGATCACATGTGTAGACATGTAAGCCTATCAGTGACCGGCATCAGTGATGTCACAGCCCTATAAAAACAGATGGCCATTTGCAATCCCGTCATTTCACACTGCATGTGCTGTCTCTAGCGTCTAGCTGCTTGTACTCAGTAGCGGATGGAGTGATATTTGCTCAAAGTCCAGGGTGTCAGTTTTTGGGGTTCTGTATTCCCCAAATTTCAATTCTTTTTTGTTGCTAAAGTAGATAACAAGAAATCCGTGTCAAATCCACACAGTTGATGGAGAGATTTTTGCTCAAAGTCCAGGCTGTCAGTTTTTGGGGCTCTGTATTCCCCAAATTTCAATTCTTTTTTGTTGCTAAAGTAGATATCAAGAAATCTGTGTCAAATTCACATGGTTGGTGGAGTGATTTATTCTCAAAGTCCAGGGTGTCAGTTTTAGAGGTTCTGTATTCCCCAAATTTGAATTCTTTTTTGTTGCTAAAGTAGATATCAATAAATCCGTGTCAAATCCGTGTGCACTCTTTGATGTTATAGTGGGATCTTGGCCCTCAGCTTTTGAGCTGGCACAAAACACAGCATTGTTTGAAGACCAAACCACGCTCCCTATGCATATTTGAGCATGGCGCAATGTTCTACATCACCCCACAGGCTCTCTGCAGCCAGGAAATACCTATTTAACATGATTCGATTCGGGTCGCATAGAATTTTGTTGGAAAATTCGGCGAACTTGGCAAATCAAATTTTTGAAAAATTCGCCCATCTCAAGTCATTTTGTTTTTGACTCAATTGTCTTTTTGATTGAAAATGTTGCTTTTTAATAGTCAATATTGCTAATTATTTCTAGATACTGTGACTGTCTATGTAGGTTTTGAAGTCTAAAAGTCATTACAATGTTCTAATCATAAGTATAGAATATTCATTCCTTCTCTTTGATCTAGGCAAAGAATTTCTCGAGGAGTATAATATAAATGTGAACAATAATAGGGGCATTTAATGACCAGTTTTTTGTCATTTTTTCACCAAGTGCACCATATTTGTGAAGTGCCACATTTTTAGCTTCCTTTCCAACAATCATGTCAGTATTTTTTGTTCTCTTCATTAAGGTGCAACACCACTGACACTGACTTGTTTCTATGACATTTTTTGGCCGCAATTTGTATCACAGAGCCACAAAAAGCAAGTCAACCTAGTTATATTTCCACTTCATTTCAGACTCCATTGGGCCAATTTATTAATCCCTTGCTCCACAATCTAACATCCCCATTTACTGCACAGTTTGTGCAGCAACACAAGTAATAAATGCCCTCTAATATGTCTCAAATTTTGATTTGATTTATAGCTGAAATATGGTAGAGATCCCAATATTTCAAACATCAATAAATTCTTACAACAGGATGATACTCAAACCTAAAAAATATACAAATCCATGTCCTGACAACAATCCATCAGTATAATACCCTACTGGGAGCCACAAGATACATCAACAATCAATATGATAAAAACTATAGACTCAAAGGGAAAATATAATTTACAGAAATGGGGAGTAAGAAAGTTTTTTCCATAAACAATAAGCTGAAGTAGTCACCCATTTGACTATCCACTTCAATGCTTTGTCCAATATGCCTGAGAGTTCCATACTAAAGATTTTAATAGGGTAACCTTTTAACTATTTATAGCATTCCTATTGATTGAATTGTGTGAACTATCATAGCAAATATACAGCAGAATAGGGGCCGATCCTGAGGAAAACAATTAAATGCCCCACAATTAAAAATCACAACGTTTAAATCTACAAGGTCAACTGCTATAGGATCATCTACATTAAGGCCTACCAGTAGTAAATATAGCGAGGATAAAAAATATGTCCCTCCAGTGAAAACACCTGCAATACCACAAATATAAATATTATATATATATATATATATATATATATATATATATATATATATTATGTGCAATGAATGTAGCAAACAAAATGTTTACCAAATGTATTTAATCTGGGCTGCTTTTGTCTGTGTTGGTGCGGTCCATCCCGCTCTTCTTCCTTATTTTCTCCATATTGTTGCCAATTCTTTTCTACCAGGTAGAGAAGATCATGGAAACTTCTCTTGGCCATGACTTATCACTGCAGAATTTGCCACCCTGTATATATTTACTTTTCACACATGCTCCCAGTATATATTTAGACCCACACATGCCTCCCAGTATATATGTAGTCCCCATACATGCCCCAGTACATATTTAGTCTTCACACATGCCTTCCAGTATATATTTAGTCCAAACACATGCCCTTAGTATTGTTTAGTGCCCAACACATGCCCCCCAATATATATTTAATCCCCACACATATATTTAGTCCCCATATTTGCCCCCAGTATGTATTTAGTCCCCACACATGCCCCCAGTATACATGCAGTCCCAATGCATGCCCCCAGTGTAGATCTAGTCCCTACACATGCCCCCATATATCTTTAGTCCCCATACATGCTCCCAATATGTACTTAGTCCCTATACATGCCCCCAGTATATATTTTGTCCCAACGCATGCCCCCAGTATATATTTAGTCCCAATACATGCCCCAGAATATATTTTGTCCCCACACATGCCCCCAGTATATATGCAGTCCAAATACATGCCTCCAGTATAGATTTAGTCCCCACACATGCCCCAAGTGTATATGCAGTCCCAATACATTCCCCCAATATATATTTAGTCCCCATACATGCCCCCAGAATATATGCAGTCCCCATATATGCTCCCAGTATATATTTAGTCCCCACACATGTCCCCCAGTATATACAGTCCCATCGATATGCCCTCCAGTACAGATTTAGTCCCCATACATGCCCCCAGTATATATTTAGTCCCCATGCATGCTTATCAGTATATATTGAGTTCCCATACATGCCCCCCAGTACGGATTTAGTCCCCATACATGCCACCAGTATATATTGAGTCCCGATAAAGTATATATTTAGTCCACATATGTGCACCCAGGATATATGCAGCACAGAAAACTTTCAAAAAAATCTATACTCACCCACCTGTAGCAGCCGCGGTCTCGTCACTCTAGCACTCATCTTTAATTCCATAGAGAGGAGTGGAGGCGCTTCCGCTTCTCTCTTTGACCCAGGCACCTGGGTCTCACAAAGGACGCAGGCAGGGGTAGCATCTAAGATATACGCAGCGCTGATTGCCATTGAGGGTTGGGACGGTGCCTCTAGGATGGGAGGCGAGGCTAGCGCCCTCGGTGAATCGCCTACCCTCATCTACCCCTTGTTCTGGCCCTGCCACCACATTACCCGTTTTACCAGCAGTTTTGAACACCACTTCCTACATTTTTAACAATTCTTGTAATGCCTGCCTCTGCCCATAAGTTAAATTGTCATATTGAGGTAAATTGCTTAGTTCAGCCACAGTCATCTGCACAAACATTTCAAAAACATATTAAAAAAGGGGGGAGGGTGGTGTATTAAGGCCCAATAGAAGTAGAATATTTATCATCACTACTCACCCGAAATGGTTCTTGTTCTTGTAGCAATGACTCTAGTACCCTAAGCATTTCCAGGTCATCCTGGGTTACAACATAATACGAGCAATATGCAATCAATAACAGATTACTTCCTTTAGCCTAGTTACTAAAACTCCCTTCTTTCACTTAAGATGCAAACCGAAATTCCGTTTAAATTAGTTATGCATGGTTATAATAGAAGCAAAGGAAAAGAAGAATTGCACGTGCACATTTGGAATTTGAGAATGGAGTAAGGGGTACGTCCTACCCCAAAATGTGTTGCTTCTAATATGTTTTAATGATAAATGTAACATTTTTACATATCCACCTAGATTTCTGTTCCCCCATTTGGAAGAGCGGCACCACCAAGATCCACCAACTGAGGGCACAACCACACTGCCAACTAAGCCACTTTTGTACACACATGGATCTAGGGAGGTTATCCTATAAGCACTTTCCCTACATTTCTAACTGAATGTTACATGGTCCAAATTAACATTTGTGTGCAGAGGGGCTCTAATTGTAATACTAAAGCAGGATCCCAAGTTAAAGGCCATCTACCATCAGATTCCCTAATGGTAGATGATTTATACTCACCCCTCCATTGCTTCCCCTTCTGCAGTAATGTGATTTTAGAATAAATAGGAACATCTGCATTTAGAAGAAATAAAGGTTTTTAAATTATTCAAATGAGCCTGAGGTGCTCTGCAGAGAACCTCCGAGCTTGTCAGTCTTTTAATTTATTCCTCCTGCCCACACTCTGAGCTGAGAGCTGGTGACGTCATCTGGTTCTCTGTAAATCTCATATATACAATGTTGTTTGCACAGCCTGCTAATAAAAATTGCGGCTGTGCAAACAACATTGAAAAATCTGTGGGCGGGAGGCATGAGGAGCGCAGTGAATAAATTAAAAGACGGATGAGATTGGAGGTGCTCATTTGAATATTTTTAAAATCTTTTATTTCTTCTAAATTCAGTCGTTCCTATTTGTATAAAATTACATTTATGGCAAAGAGAATGGGACAGGGAGGTGAGTTTAAATCATCTACCATCAGGTAATCTTTAAGCGCTGCTTCATGGCTTCACTTCCTTCTCACATCTATGCTCAGTATAGGCAACTACCAAACATCGGAACAACTTGGTATAATTTATTAGAAATTGTTGTTCATATGCTATAACATGCCGAGCAGTCAAAGAGCAGAACGGCAGCTGTTGTCAGTGTTATAAGTGGTATGTTCTTGTGTTATCTTCCATGTGAAGGTTTTGCCACTCATCGATAACTTCTGACCCCAGCCCCAGCCTAGAAAGCACAAACTGAAAAGTTGTCTACACAAAAGTCATCTCAGTGGCCAGTATGAAAAATCTGCAATATGTTACACCATTTTTAAAAATGCATTGATGGAAATAATAATTCCAGCAATATCCTGTAGCCAGTATATCTATGGTTAAAATTTCCTAGGTGGACAATCGGTTCCAGGAGATTATTGCAGGGGAATCCAGAGATCAGATACAAAAAAGCCAAATTCTTTAAAGCAGACCTGGCTGCGAGTAAGATCGTACTTCGAATTTTTGGCCTGAAGAAAACGCCTCACCGGTGTTGAAATGTGGTGCCTAAATAAAGCAGTCCCTTTAATCAAACATTAGCCTCTCTGGATTTTTCTTATCTGAACCCCTTTATTGTCTTCTGGAACCTTCTACGCTATCTACACTGTCCTAAACACTCTGAAGTGTAGATTGGGACGTTAGACAGTCATGATGCTATCCTGCAATACCTATCTTGCTTTTAACCACGCTTGAGTCCCAACCATAGTACACTAGGGTCTGCGCTCTGGTTTTTTCTTTTGTCTCCATCCCCTCACAACCCTGTGATCCAAAGGTTTTTTTCTACTTAGAACCAGGACAGCCGCCCTTTCCCTGGTCTCATTTTCACACCATTTGGGCCATGCCATTCACATTGTGTAACATAATAAACCATCACAATGTGATAGAAACTGTTTGCTATAACATCCAAGTAAAAGTACAATATTGTTGTGTAGCACTAATAACATGGAGGTCATCATTATATCCGGCAGATAACATTTTAGTCTCCAGTAAGCAGCAGAGAAGCCTGTGCACAAGTAATCACTTAGGAATGAAGTGTAATTCTAAGAAATATTCAGTGATTATCTCACAGATGATGGGTTTTACCGAAAATAGTTTAAGGCAAAAACATCAAAGGAATATCACGTTCGCAGTTTACTTTATTGTTATGGTATCATTTACAGTATAATAAAGAAGGAAATAATGCTGGAAAGAAATTTACATAATTGCATTTTCAGCAAGGGTGCTGTTGGTTTTATATAACTGGCTTTTACCAAGAATCAACTCATTAACCACTTCAAGGTTTTATTTTAATTGGGCATGACACCATAAAACACTGTAGGAGAAGGCGCACATAAAGCAAAAAAGAGCAATAACTCTGAGTGGTTCGCTAATTTAATTACTGCAAGGTAATACCTATGTAATAGATGATATAACACACACAAATCAATCACAGATTCTCTGCAAATAGGTTTCAAGAGCCATCCAGTGGAGCCCGGGTGAATAAGTGAACCTGGAAGACCACCCTACTCTTCATTTGTCTACCAAAATGTATCACATTAACGTAATTATGACATGGCAGAATATTTTATGAATGCCAATAAAATGTACCCAAACACCCATATTTTGCAAATGACTGTTTAAAGGGATATTACAGTCTAATAATGTTCTCTATCTATCTATTTATAGAGAAAGGCTCATGCGATAGGGTCAAAGGACGTGAACCAAATGAATAAAATAACACCCTTTATTTGCAGCTTCTAAGTGCTGCCTATCACTTTGTTATCTATATGCAATTCAAAGCTTTTAAAAACTTTCCCTTTTAGGAGGCAGATAAAGCTTAAACTCTGCACCTGTTTTCCATGTTAATGTCCAGGTCATTTTAATTTTTTTTTTTGTAAATGCTTTCTCCAAGCTATAACTTTTTTTTAATTTTTCTGTCACTATAGCTGTACGGCGTCTTTTTTCAGGATGAAGTTTCTAATATGTACTAATAAGTTTCATATGTACTATTCATTAACAAAACCTTTCTGTAGAGTATACTGAAACAAGAAAGCAAATCTGACGGTTTTTCTAATAGATTTTCTGCATTTATTATGGAACCTGTATAACATAAAAACTTTTTTCACTGGGTCAATACAGCATACAGTGATACCAAATGTATAGTTCTATCTTCATTTGCATACTGAGTTCCTTATGGGAAAAAACTTTTTGCATCACTGCTCTTATTATGCTTTTCAAATTTCTTGTCGATGTGGCTGTATGAGGGCTTATTTTTTTCATAAAGACCTGTAGTTCTTATTTTTACACACTTCATAAAGTTTTTGATTGCGTTTAATATAGTTTTTTGTGTCATTAGTTATTAAGAAATTACAATTTGGGCATTGTTTTAACTATAATACTATAAAAAAAATACTATAATACTATGGAAAAATACTATAATATTTTTTAGCCCATGCTGGTACTGTACATAATTTGTGTTATTAGTTATATGTTTTTATTTTATTAAGGTCATTTTTGTGTGTTTTCTATCTTTTTTTTTTAGACCTTATTGGCTTTTTATGAGATAAAACTTTATTTTCTAGTGCACTGCATTATACCATCAGTTACTGACATTGTATGAAGCCAGGCCTCCAGCATGATCGTATACTATGGTATATATTGTTTCCCCTGTAATGAAACTGTCTAAATATGGAGACACTCAGAAAATCAGCAGTAGCAAAGTCACTGAGATGTTGACTTCTCCTCCTGTTTTCAGGATGTAGGGGCTTAACAGGAGAAAGGGTCCCACTCCCACTGTATAAGCATGCAGCGGGATACGTTGTAACTCTCCATTGTTACAATACATCCCCAATCTCTTGGCATATCCTTACAATGAAGGGAATAAACGCTAAGTGAAAACCCTAACATGCCTTGTACTTAATCACTTGGGGACAAAGGACGAGTACAGTATTTTTCGGACTATAAGGCGCACCTGAGTATAAGGCGCACCTGATTATAAGGATGAATGATCAGCAGGTGGCAGACCTGTGCACAGTTCAAGGCAGCTGTTGTCTGTAAGTAAGGTTCGTATATATAAGGTGCACTGGACTATAAGGCACACCTTTGATTTCTGAGAAAATCAAAGGATTTTTTGTGCGCCTTATAGTCCAAAAAATATGGTATGCTTGTGCTTATTTACGAGGACTTACAGAGTATACACGTCCTGTGTATTGTGCTAATACTGTGCTAATACACGCGTGCTCCGCTGCCTGCCGGTCCCCGTCCTCCTGCCCTCACTTAGCTCTCCTGGCTTCTGTCTGTGCTCCAGGTTCTGGCGTGCAGACCGCACGCCGCCTGTCTCCAGGCCGCCTGTCTCCAGGCCGCGGGCTCCCGCTCCTAGGGCGCACGCGCTCTCTTCCCTGAACTTAAAGGGCCAGTGTCCTTCCCATTGGTGCTGGTCACTTCCGGGTTTCCCATATAACCCGGCTGTTTCCTTCACTCCTGGCCGGATCTTCAAGTCTTCCCACTGGAGTGAAAGCCTCCTGTGTATCCCGAGGTCCCGTTCCTGTGTGTATTCCGAGGTCCTTATCCTGTGGTCCGTATCCTGAGGTCCGTGTCCGGTGATCCATATCCTCTGATCAGTGTCCGGTGGTCCGTGTCCGGTGGTCCGTATCCTGTGGTCCATATCCTGTGGTCCGTGTCCGGTGGTCCGTATCCTATGGTGCGTGTCCAGTGGTCCGTATCCTGTGGTTCGTCTCCTGTGGTCCGTATCCTGTGGTCCGTGTCTGGTGGTCCGTAGCCTGTGGTTCGAGTCCTGTGCTCCGTCTCCTGTGGTCCGTTTCTGTACAACTGTGCTCCTGCTGTGCTGTCCTGTGGGTTCCAGCCCAGCAGTGACATTCTGCCTTCCTGTGCTTCTGCCAAGCCTTCCCGGGTTCCCACCCAGCGGTGTCTTCATTCCGTACCAGCATTTCCAGTACTCCTCTACGGTCCTGTGGTCATCTCAAGTTGTGACTATTTTCTGCATCCATTGCCTTGGCCGTGGTGAACCCACTGGACCACCGCGGGGGTTGGTATGGAACCCGCGGTGGTCCAGTGGGTTCACAGACTCTGCCCTCAGAGACTCTCCCCGCACCCCTGTGCGTGACAGAGCTGACACATACATGATACAATTTTTATTTAGAAATGGCGCTTCATTTTTAATGCTATAATTTAATTTTATTACACAATAAAAAATTGCAATATGGATGAATATTTTTATAGACACTGTACAAATGCAGCCATTCACCCTGATCTTTTATTCAGTCATAGACTGGATTTTTAACATATTTTGATTTTTGATTGTTTAGTAATTGTTCCAAACAACCTGTCAGAAAAATGTGTTCAACTGAATGGCCATGTATAAGCGAGTGGACTTGACAGGTCTGTGGATAAAGTATGCAGGCAGTGATACAGAGCACAGTATGCAAAAGACACAAAGTACCATTCAGGAAATACTCACAGCTTAATGCACAAAAGGCCTGGCACCATGCAGCTCCATACGGCTAAGTACATCTGTTGGTTATTTGTTCCAACCGATAACATTGGAAGGATATAGAATAAATCAGCAGCCAGGTGAGAAAATATATACAGTGGCCCAAATTTATAGTGCAAAGACACCTCTTCCTCATGAATCTGGCGCCCCTGCACTGCACCGACAGAGTGCAACATTTTTTTGGATGCACCTTTAACATGGACCATACAATACACTTCTGTCAGATGTTGCATGTTAAATCTGGTGCACGGTCCGAATGAGCACCGGAACGCCCATTTTAGTGCAGAAATTTGTGTTGCATGATGGCCAGTGCAGCCGCATCACAAAAAGGTTGCATGCGACACAAATGTGGTGCAAACGCTTCTTAACCCTTTCACGACCCGTGACGTGATAGCACGTCACGGGTCGGCCGCGGGTGCATGGAGAGGGCTCACGCGCTGAGCCCTCTCCATAGCCGGTAAGTCTTTGCTGCATATTGCTAGCACCGATCGCGGGTGTTTTCACCTCGATCGCCGCCGGCAATGCTGCCGGCGGCTTCAAAAGGATGGCGGCGCGTGGGCGCCGCCATCTTTTCGAGGATCGCCGCTCCCCGTGACGTCATCGGGGAGCGGCGATCCGTCGCCATGGTAACCTCGGGTCTCACGAAGACCCGAGGCTACTTCGGGTTAACCCATGCATTACAATGTGCTATCAGCACATTGTAATGTATGAGTAGTAAAATCCCCATATACTGCCATACTGTAGTATGGCAGTATATGATAGGATCGTGCAGACACCCTAGGGTTAAAGTACCCTAGGGAGTCTGAAAAGTACTAAAACTAAATATAAAAAAAAGTTAAAAAAAAAAAATTATAATAAAAAACCCTAAAAACTCAAATCACCCCCCTTTCCCTAGAACACTGAATAAACTATAATTAAACAGTAAAAACATAACACATATAGGTATCGCGCGTCACCGAAAATGCCCGATCTATCAAACATATGATAACGTTTTTCACTGCATTTAATCCTGTACGGAGAAATCGCGCCCCCCAAAGTCGAAAATGGCCTTTTTGTCATTTAAAAAAATAAAAAAATCTATAAAAGTGATCACAAGTCGAAAAGTCCCTAAATTGATAACATTGTAAACGTCATCAAAATCCGCAAAAAACAACACCACCCACAGCTCAGTACACCAAAGTATAAAAAAGTTATTAGCGCCAGAAGATGGCAAAATCCCCCAAAAAAATTTTGTACAGGAGGTTTTAATTTTTTTAAATGTATGAAAACATTATAAAACCTATATAAATTTGGTATCCCCGTAATCGCACAGACCCAAAGAATAAAGTAGACATGTAATTTGGGGCGCACAGTGAAATCCGTAAGATTCAAGCCCACACACAGCTCTGTCACTCAGCCGTCACACAGCTCTGTACATGGAAATTTACCAATTTCACTGCATTTGGAATTTTTTTCCCGCTTCCTAGTACACGGCATGGAATACTCAATACCATCTCTATGAAGTGCAATTTGTTACGCAGAAAATAAGCCGTCACACAGCTCTGTACATGGAAAAATAAAAAAGTTATGGATTTTTGATCATGGGGAGTAAAAAATGAAAATGAAAAAACAAAAAAGGGCAAGGTCCTGAAAGGGTTAAATACCTGTACAAGCAGTTTGCACTAGAATAGAATGTACAAAGTCCGACAGAAAACTGGCGCACGGCCTTTAGTAAATAAGCCCCAGTGTGTATACCCAAATAGTACTAAATTCTATGCTTTCATGCTAATTGTTGTTACCACATATCATTGGAACCCATGAGCATTATTATTTCTTTTAATTTGAAGCCTACTTTTTACGGTTGGGTAATTTAAGTGACCACAGCATAGATACTTCCCGGGTCTACCGTGCAGATTTATTTGATGCATCTCCTTTATTATGGTCTACCAATACATTGTGCAGAACTGTACACAGATGATACTCACTTGTGTTTGTCTCGATCCACAATTTAAAAGGATACCTGTCACCTACTTGCTCCCCATTAAAATATCAGCCCCCTCAGGTAGGGTGTAATGTGATTATGTGGCACATGTTTATAATAATAACAATGACTGATGCAATGTAATATGAGAGTGGGGTCAAAATAATTTGCTAAAAAAAAAATTTGCAATGTGATCTTGGGTATCCCTACCCCAGTAATAGCACACCAACCAGAGAGACACAAGTAATGGGTACAAAAAATCAATAAGTAATCAATATGCACCTGTGCTGACATTATAACTTAATACAGAAGGCGTCTAATTATTATAAAAAATGGCTAGTATAATTAGGGGGTAAACCAAATAAAACAATAGCTCCACCACCTATGATAACTACAATCTACTTATAACTCATAGTATAGCAAAATAGGGAAGGGGAAGAGGGGACTGTTACTATTGGGTGTTCAACCAAACAAACTGACAGCACTAGCAGTAATGAATGCCGTGAAATAATGTAGTGTATGCAGGCAATGGTCCATGGCTTTTACATATGGCGGTTTTCCCCCTAATTATACTAGACATTTGTATAATAACTAGACGGATTCAATATTAAGTGATAGGGGCACATTTACTAAAAACAGTGCCCTATGTACAGTTCACCTGTGTACTGTGCAGAGGTCACCATTCTTAATGAATCTGGTACTCTCTTCACTGCCCTGGCAGAATGCACCACTTTTTTTGTTGCACCTATAACATGGGGCATGTGAAATACTTTTGTCAGACTTTATATGTTAAATCTGACGCACGGTACAACTAAGCACTGAGTGCCCCCTTCAGTAAAGAGATTTGTGTTGCGCGTAGAATAGTGCAGCTGCGACACAAAAGGGTCACATGTAACGCAGATGTGGCACGGACCCTACTTAAATACCCGTGCAAGCAGTTTGCAAATGAAAGAATGTGCTAAGTCCGACATAAAATTGGCACAAGGACTTTAGTAAATGTGCCCCCTAGTCTCAGCACAGGTGCATATTTTTTTTACTCATTCACATCCCAAATCCATGCACTTCTACAGAGCTGAACCCTTAACTGAATGTGTGTCTGGTTTGTTACCTAAAGTTACCCTAAACCCTATACAAAACTAGACGTCCTGATTATATTTCTATTACGACTGACAGAATAATTTGCCACTTTTATTTCTCCTGTGTTAAGTCATTTTCCCAGTGACTTAAGTATAAAAGTTCAATTTCAAAATCACTTTGACAATAATTTCCCTGGATTAAGGTCCTTAATCACTTTTCTGGGCAAACTACATACGGACTCCTTAAGAATTCTAATACGATTTTACATCTCTGGAGACTAAGTAATGTGCTGTAACCCCACATTCACATCAGGTATAAATAATTACATCTTGTACATGTTTTCCAAAAGGTTGATTGACTTTACTCCATGATCATCAGATTAAATAGCTTTCTACTCCTACATGAGCACAGAAGAAACCTGTAATGCTTTCGCTCTCCATTAAATGCGAGGAAACAAAAGCTTATCTCGAACCCAAGGTGAAAGAGAAATGTTTTCTGGCCATGGTGGTTGAGTCACACAAACTCTTTCAGTTCTTCCAGCGATGCAAGCAAATCTATTGTCTATTGTTGAAACCATGTCATGTGTTTTGGGCACAAAAGGAGAAAAAATTATAAGTTTGATGAAAGGAGAACGGTGAACAATGTATTATGAATATTTATAGAAAAGTATAAAGCAAGAAAAGATTATCTATCAAAATGTTTTACCTTCGGTGGTACTTGATTGTACACCGCCGTTCAGATATACAAAGATGTTAACATATGCTATAACCTGTAGGCTACAATTATTGCTGCAGGGCTATTGAGGTACAAAAGAATAAATATTCTGCAAGATGGTCATGTTGGCCTTGTAAGTCTCTGGCCTCTTAGTGTAGATGCAAAAAAAGTACTTGATAGATTCCATTGTTTGTATAGTTAAAGGTTATTTTTAAGCCTGTCGTGATGTTTCTAATGATTTATGACACGGTTGAAGTAAGGAAGTGGTAAAATGTGACAGTGACATGCTGCATGAAGAGTTGTATGTTCTCTCCATGTTTGCATGGGTTTCCTCCGGGTCCTCCGGTTTCCTCCCACACTCCGGTTTCCTCTGGAAAGCTCTGTGCAGCGGTGCGTAATCTGTAGGCACTATATAAATAAAGGAATTATTTTTATTATTACTGAATGTAGTAATTAAAGAACTAACTGGTCTATGGTCTGTAAATTCTAATATCCTTTGTAATCCACAACCCGATCATCTTGAAAGGCAACCGAGGCTTTGACAATACCTGGAACTGATAACATGAGGGCAAATCTGCACCAAACTTTGGAAGGCAGCCAACAGTTCGGAGCAGACTTGTAAATTGTCACCGAACATTGGTTTCTCAAGCACTTGGATATATCAATGTTTGTAACCTAATACTGAGACCAGAGACTGTACCTTAAAAGTGTCCTTCAAATTCTGTAATAAAAGTTCTGTTGGGACTGAGAAAATATAAAAAAAAATGCTGTGTCCTAGCTGAAAGAATGTAACAAAGTACTATGTGCCCCTACAGAGTGACTATAACCATCACATTGTCGGCTCCTATTAGAGAGACAGTTAACCACCAAGCTCTTTCCTTTTTAAAGACTCTGTATCAGCCAAGCTTTTTACACACGGAGGGACTTTATTAAAGGAAATTTACCACCAGGGAACAATACAAGAAGCACTACTGAGAAGACCACAACAGGTGATATCAGTTCCTTACATCAAATTATAATGAGTATAAATTCACCAGCAAAAACATGTATAGGAAGGGTGAACTAAAGCTTATTAAAACATAACTTTTTATATATTCAATAAAAGGTCATAAAGTTCTTCAGACCAGAGCCACACTCCATCTGGATAGATCTCAGATCAAAAGATAATAAACCAGAAAGATCTCACCCATGACAAGGAGTCAGGAGCCACGGAAATTGAGCAGGAATATGGAGCGGCTACTGTCAACAGATGGAGGCACTGCATCCAGGTATCCCTAAAGTTGCTCTGTCCCTGCTCCCTAGAATAGCTCCTGTCCTAACAAGGAAAGTCCTAGGAGATCCCCAGAATCTAAAGGTCCCTAGGATTGCCGTAGAATGCCTTCCCAATGTGTTTCCAGATCCCTCATCCGGGGTGGTCTTTCACCAGGGGAATTAAGACAAGGTGAATAAATAATGTCATGTTGGTCACGCCATGGACAGTGGTCCTACAAAGAACACAGTGGTGTATCTTAGTGGCGGCGTTTTACCACCAGGTGGTAGACTTTAGGACTACAATTCAATAAATGGTCTTAAAATTCCTACCACTGGTGCTCTGGTATCAGACTCTTCCATGTCTAACCTGGTGGAGATTTCTGTACTGTAACCATTGTACCTTCTACGGCGCAGAGGTATAGGGAATGTATGAAGAGGGCTCATGGGCTGAGTCCTCTTCATACAAGGTTGGGTTTGTTGCATATTGCAGCAAACCCCCACGATAATAACTGCGGTCGGTGCTTGCAGCTATTAACCCTTTCATTGCCGCCGGCAAAGTCGCCATCTTTATTCCGATCGCCGTGCCCCCGAATGTCATCGGGGGGGGCGGCGATCGGTTGCCATGGTAGCCTCGGGTCTTTGTTTGACCCGAGGCTATCTAGCTTCTGCAGATTCGTTACAATGAGCCAGTGACTCATTGTAATGAATGAGCTGCAAAAATGCCATATATTGCAATACAGAAGTATTGCAGTGTATGGTAGGAACGATCTGACCATCTAGGGTTAATGTACCCTAGATGGTCTAAGAATTAGTGAAAAAAAAAAAGAAAAAAAAGTGTAAAAAAGAAAAAAAATCAATAAAATATAAAAAATTCGAATCAGCCCCCTTTCGCTAGAACTGATATAAAACATAATAAACAGTAAAAATCACAGACACATTAGGTATCGATGCGTCCCAAAATGCCCGATCTATCAAAATATAAAAACGGTTACGGCCGGCGGTGACCTCCGAGACGGGAAATGGCGCTCAAATGTCCGAAATGCGACTTTTACACCTTTTTACATCACATAAAAAATGGAATAAAAAATTATCAAATGTCGCACAGACCTCACAATGGTAGCAATGCAAACATCGGCTCATTTCACAAAAAATTACACATCACACAGCTCCATGTGCCAAAGTATGAAAAAGTTATTAGCTTCAGAAGATGGCAATTTTTTTTCTTTTTGTACACATTCATTTAATTTTTGAAAATGTATTAAAACACAATAAAACCTATATAAATTTGGTATCACCGCGATCGCACCGAAAAATAAAGCTAGGTGTTATTTTGAGTGCCACAAGAAGCCGTAAAAACTGAGCCCACAAGAACGTGACGCATGTGCGCTTTTATTTCAATTTTTCCACAATTTTTCCAATTTTTTTTCAGCTTCGCAGTACATGGCATGTTAAAATAAATAACATTACGGGAAATAAAATTTGTTACGCACAAAATAAGCCCTCACACAGGTCTGTACACGTAAATATGAAAAAGATATGGATTTTTGAAGGTGGAAAGTGAGAAATGAGTGAAAAAACCCTGCGTCCTTAAGGGGTTAAGTGTTGAGGCAAAAGCTATGCAAGTTTCCTCATTTAATTCATTGGAAAAGTCCAGCACTTGTTTTTCCTATAAGATTTTATAACTTTAATATTGAACACATTTTTTAAAAAGCTTTGGTTAGTTTTTAATGTTTCCTTGTTGCTATGTCTACAATACAGTATATATATATATATACCTGCTGGGTATAGAACTGGGTTTAGAAACAATACAACAGCCAACACCATCATTGTCTCCACTATTTAAATTAGGCAATGGCAAAGCTAATTTACTGTACTTTACAAATCTATGGGCAGTATGCTAAGGAAACTCTCCTTGGACCTCAATTAGCTGTCTGCCGGTTGTAGCTGCCTATGGCTGTGAGGCTGCAGTAAAGTCTATCACTTGATCCCGTTTCAACAGGTGCAGCCAAAATGGCAGGACCCATAATCATGGAAAGATGATAAAAGTAAACAAATCTACATCAGAATGTAAAAACAAATTAGAATAAAGAGATACATTTTGTAATCTGGCTTTACTGGGTGATTTAATAAAGTGTAGGAGTGTGATGAGATGATGTTTTTTTCTGTGTACTAGGAAGTACTGGAGGTAGTGAAATAACTGTTCTCTTGTATATATCAAGAGGCACCGACCTCCTGATATATCCAGTAGCTGACTGGGCTGCCAGAAAATTCAATAACAGGTCCTGTCTTGGGTAGTATTGCACAGACATAACAAGTGGCGCAAGATATATCTGGTGCAGGCTATATGTAATGCTAAGTCTAGGGGAAGGAAAGCCATACCTGACGACAACCCCACCACTTTGGCTACTGGGGCGGAGTAGCCGCATGCTGGGTTACATGGCGTGGCACTCCACGCCCGGTAGCCTCTTTTCCCCTCCTACTCACCATCTCAGCACCAGCTCTCGTATCTGCGCGCACCTCTGCCCCAATCGAATCTGCCTTCTGCGCAAGCGCAAACACAGAGGCCTGGCGCCTGTGCGCCCCGCCAGCTTCGGGAACAGTGACCGCACAGGCACGGGCCGCCGTCTGCGCATGCACAGACGGCAGATTCGTCTGACAAGGGCGCGCAGCTACGAGGAGCGGCGCGCTGAAGATGGTGAGTAGGGGGGAAAAGAGCTACCGGGGCATGGAGTAGCCGCGCATGTAACCTCACATGCGGCTACTCCACGCCCCAGAAGCCGCATAAAAAATTTGCATCACAAGCTCTAAACTTACTAAAAAGTGCGGGGATATAAGATTAGCCCTTAAAAGGGCTATCTCACGTCCCACTGATCCACCTACCACCAGATCTACCTTTATAGGTAGATTTGTGGTGGTAGGTTCCCTTTAAGAGGGGAAATTGTTGCAATACCTGGCTTTGCGACAGGAATTGGGGCTATTTCAATTTTTATACACCGTATACTGACATATCATAATATCATAGAAAAAAGGATAGTAAAAGACATCTGTCCATCATGTTCAACCTATACATTATACTATGTGATCCAGAAGAAGGCAATAACCCTCTAAGGCTGATGCCAATTCCTTCCTGACCCCTAGTATGGTGGTCAGAATAACTCCCTAAATCAACAGAAACGTCTAGCAAAAAGTTTCCAGAAAAACATTTATTCCCCACTTGAACATGTTTAAATTATCAGCAAATTAGGGGTGCAACTTCAGCGGTAGCAGCCAAAGCAGCTTCTATGGGGCCTGCAGTGTCAGAATGGAGAATGTGCACCATCATTTACATTTATTGTGAGGCACATTGTACAGCATAATGGGCCAGATTTATCAAGCTGTCTGAAAGTCAGAATATTTCTAGTTGCCCGTGGCAACCAATCACAGCTCCCCTTTAAAATATTAATGAGTACTGGCAAAATGAAAGCTGATCTGTAATTGGTTGCCATGGGCAACTCGAAATATTCTGACTTTCAGACAGTGTGATAAATATGTATAAAATAGTGCACATCTTATACAGCATGAATCGGCAGCTCAGTTAAGAAATTTTGGGGGAGAGGGAGTGGAGAGCACAACAACAGGACTAGGGATCTCTCATCTCTAATTCCTGCTGTGCACTTCCTCCATGTGGTCAGCAGCCACTGGGAAACATTTGAGTAAATGTATAAATGTATGTATATTTTCTTAGGGGTACCATTCTAGTTATGCCTCTGAAGCCATTACAACATTTTATGGCAGAGAGTTCCAGAGTCTCAATGCTCGCACAGTAAAGAAACTTTGTCTATGGCGATGGTAGAACCTCTAGGCAACGAGGGATTGAGACCTCTCGTGTGGCCGTATGAAACATGACTGTAGTCTCTTGAGAGTGTCTCTGATGCGGCGACCAACTGAAATCATTGTTTAGCTCCTGTGTCAATTCTGTGTGGCAAAATTTGAACATTGTATCATCTAAGGTCCAATCTGTGAGTGAGCCGGCGCAGGGCGTTACTGTCCCCACACTGCTGCTAGCAACTTTTGATATGTGAAAAGTCGCCGTCTGTATTTTTTGCCTGGCGTAGAATAAATGCAGCGCAGCCACCTGCCCCGATACATCCAGAGGCGGAAGCGCACGAGTGCCAGCTTATGATAAATATGCCCCTTTGTCTCTATGTTTCACTATCATATTTTTCCTCCAGTTCCTACATGTTGTTTGTGAGGCTTCTGGCATAAGTGTACATATATTTTATATTGTTCCCTCCATCCTTATTCCTTTGGCTTCTATGAAATAAACTTACCCCATGCCCTGTTAGATTTTTTACATTTGTCAACAAACATTTATCTGTAATACTTATATATTTCTTTGGTCTAGCTGTATTCTTGATTTCCTCCCTACTTTGTTTGTTAACCCCATCACCCTCTAAATAATCCCCCCTTCTATCCCTTTATCTTCTCTATCTGTACAGCTGTCCCCCCTCTCCACAAACTAGATTGAAAGCTCCTCGAGTCGACTAACCATCTTTCTCCCCAGAACAGCTGCCCCCTTCCCACAATACGCCACACTATTTACTACTAGACACATTTTCCAATGAGGAAGCAACATTGAAACAGTCACAGGACAGAAGCTCTGTATTCAGAAGAAGTTTGTCTGTCACTTGTACACAGTTCTTGTAAGAAGCCAAACTTTTTTTTATACAAATCACTTCTATCTTACAGTCTACATAGTGGTCATATCACGGTATTGTATTATGAAAATTCTATCACTGCATATTCCTAAAAAAGAAACTATATGTTACAAACACTTCCAAGCTGTAAATTTCCACTAAACTGTCAAACCTAATCTGAAAATATGACACAGCTTTCAAGTGTTCCTCACAACTCATGACAGCAGAACATGGATGGCAGCCAATAGCTATGATACGACATCATTTATAGGTACCCTCTTTTTCTGCAGTAGCTCCACATCCACCATTTAAGCTTTCAACACTGACCTCCTTCTTAGATCCTTGTAGGAAAAAATAAGATTAATCTCCTACTGACATTTTGAGTCCATCACATTTTGAGTTGTAAAATGTGGAAACAATGGACATAAGTATATTTTATGTTGAATGTATTAATCTATTCTGCTTTTATTTTATCTATGACAATGGTTTTTGAATTTCAGAAACTTCTACTTATATACAGCGGCTTGCGAAAGCATTTGACCCCCTTGAACTTTTATACCATTTGCCACATTTCAGTCTTCAAAGATAAAGATATAAAATATATCAAATATAAAATATGATCACTTGCACGGTGCTCCTTGGGATGTATCCAAAGTATCCAAATCCGGTTTTAACCTTCTACACAACAATATTTCGGACCTGCCTGGTGTGTTCCTTGGTCTTCATGATGCAGAACCCCGAGACTATCACAGAGCAGGTGTATTTTTAGGGAGACTGGATTACACACAGGTGGATTATATTTATCAGTCATTCAAGACATTGGGGGAGATTTACTAACGTATTTGCGCCATAATTCTGGTGGTTTGGGGACAAAAACAGTGTTTAAAATTCCTTTTTGGCACTTTCCTCCCGACTCCGTCGACTTAGGGGCTTCAGGAAATTGCAATGGCTTGCGAGAAAGGTGCGTGTACTCTGCCATGATCGCCCCTGCGCCCAAAATTCAGGCCACATTTATACCAACTAAAAGAAGTCCAAAGTATTGAAAACAACAATCTTCATACTGTACTAGCAACTGCAATACTGCACCTGAATTCATCATCACAGTGATAAATCTGGCGCAGCAAAATACTAGTGTTTTCCAGCTAGAAACAGACGGAACCTGAAACACATTGTTAAATCCCCCCATTGGATCTTTCAGACATCCTCACTGAACTTCTGGAGTGAGTTTGCTGCACTGAAAGTCAAGGGGCCGAATAGTATTTCATGACCCACTTTTAAATTTATTATTTTATACAAAAGTTTAAAGTATCCAATAAATTTTGTTCCACTTCACAATTGTGTCCCACTTGTTGTTAATTCTTCACCAAAAACATTACAATTTTATATCTTTGCTTATGTTTAAAGCCTGAAATGTGGCAAAATGTAGAAAAGTTCAAGGGGGCTGAATACTTTTGCAACAATACAATTTATATATCATGAGGTCCTGTTCATTATATGAGTTTTTATAGCTACTGTATTAGGTGTGGGTATTGTGATTAAGGTACTTAAAGAAGGCACTGTTCGCAGTCATGTTTGTTAGCTCTGTAGGGCTTTAATTGGTTTTTAACAACTTGACCCCCTTCACCAAAACTGCACTCATTCTCACAGAAAAGCCACCGGGAATATTTCATGTACTTATTCAAGTACATGTATCCCTGTATAATTTAACATTGTACACAGCCTCCCGCCTGATTACGATAATCAGTACCCCACTGTGAAATAGGGTTCCGTTTCTCAATAATGGAATGAAGAGGCATGTAGGGCATGCTCCCTGCCCATCAATTCAATACAATGGGATTGCCTGAAATTACAGAGAATAGTGCTTAGCTATCTCCAGCACTCAATAATGAGACTGTTAGGGAATTTGTAATGTGTGTCCATTTTATAGTTACCAGTAGTAATCTATTTGTTAGAAACTGTGCTTAACAAAAATCCAGGGACACTTACTCATGGATCCAAGCCACGTGACTGTGGTAATCTTCTTGTTATCCATGACACATGCTGCTTATTGTAACAACCGGTGAAAAGAAATCATGGAGGGGAACTGGAAACACTCCCCAAAGCACCTTGTGCTCATTAGCATAATTTTAAAATATGCCATGAATAACTAATATAAGAAGTGCCCCTGGTTTATCAGAATGATAGATTTCCTTTAAAACATATATTTGATGAATTATAGAATATATGAACAGCATGACTCCAGGTCTGAGAATTTCACTTTCCATTCTACCGCACCGCACAGATGTTCATGGTTTACCAGACCGTTGATGAATTGTCTACTTGGTTTGGTATATTTTTAGTAATGATCAATTATGTTGATGTGTACATATGTTTAGTATTTCCCCCGAGAAAATGCAACATGATTCATATCACAAAAAATCTTTAAAACTCTTATGTAAATTATTTATATATAGAAATAAATATGTACAGCAGCGTCTGTAAGGTTCAGTAGGAACATTTGACTAAGGTCTGTTGGTAAAACTCCAACATTTAGGGTTTAAACATTAGAGATATAGTTATCCAATCCAACATGTATTACAGAACTTAGAATAATTTGCTGATTTATTTTCTACAATGTGTTCATTTTATTATATTGTCAAGTATTGAATAAAACAGAAGAATAAAGAAAAAAAATTGAGAAACAAATCTTTCTGCACATTGACCCCCAATGTGGATACATTGGAGTATTCTTTTGCCAGATGTTATGATGGTGGCTATATGCTTGTGGCAGCAGTAGTCTGAACACTGAATTCTCTACAATGATCTCATTTGCATTCACCATCTATCCTAAAGATATGTAGTCAACAAAAAATGGAATACTACTTTTGTAGAGTACAAATGATTCAAATAATCAAAAAAGGAAAAATTTGTTAAAGGGGTTTGCCCATGAAAGAAAGTTCTCAAATTTTAATCCCCTAGTGATGTTTGCATGAAAAGATCATTTTTAACCCCTTACTTTAAAAGTTTAATCAGTTTTATTGCTGTCTTTGGTCCTATCACTCAGTGATGGTCAGTGTAGGATTCAACCGTATAGACAAGCACTAGCTGAGCAGATACTTCCTGATTCCTCTGTGCTATAAGATGCTGTGTGCTGACAATGTGCTCAGTTTATAAGGGTGCAGGGTTTATCTACACTTTTATTCAGCTTCTGAAGATTCTGACATATACAGTACAAGAGATGATAGTAAGGATTTTATGGTCGTGTTCTGGGATTCTTAAGATAGATGTTGAACACAAATGAGATGATTTCAGAGAATTCAGTATTCAGACTCCTGCTGTGGTCTCTGAGAAAGGACCTTTTATCACCATCTTCAACTTTTTGCATTGTTTAATAGGTGCCACATTGCTGTTTCTGGAACAATTGGAACTTTTGTAGTCCTTTATATTACCAAAAATCTATTTCATTATTTTATTCTGTCAGATGGAGGTAGCCAGGCTATCTGCTTCTGTCCAGGACCACCCACCTGACAGCAGGAAGTCTAATTAGCATATTGTGTACCCAAGTACTGTACATTGAAACTCTGCTAACTGAGCTCTTTACTATTAGATGAGCACCATCAGAGTCCTGTATTCCTCAAAATTTCTTAATCTTATCCATCTACCACAAGTGGCATCAAATTTATCTTTTGCCCCCTTTGCAGATAAAGTCATTTCCTCCATATACATAATATCATTCACTCTTGTCCAGAGGGACAGTGGTGGTGCTAGTGATTGTTTCCAAAATATTGGGATGCATGTGCTGCTATCAAGGGGAATCACAGTAAAGATCTTACATACGTCTGTTTATGGGTTTCATAGTGTTGTAATAAAACAAAGGGGAAATGAATGTTTAGATTCTGTTGGATTACGTACTGCAGTGATTTTCAACCTTTTTTGAGCCGCGGCACACTTTTTCTACTTAGAATATCCTGGGGCACACCAACCAAAATAGCACAAAATGACACTAAAACAGTCATATTATACATATAGTTAATAACATAGATTTTAAATTTATTTTACTCACTCAGTGTGAAACCTGGACCTGTTTTGATGAACACAAAAGGGATATCCTCCCTTTACTAATAAAAAGCCCCTAGCGGTCTCCCTTTCCTGATAAAAAGCCCCTAGCGGCCTCCCTTTCCTGATAAAAAGCCCCTAGCGGCCTCCCTTTCCTGATAAAAAGCCCCTAGGACCTCTCTTTACCAATAAAAAGCTCCTAGCTGCCTCCCTTTACTAGTAAAAAACCTCTAGTGGCCTCCCTTTACTAATTAAGAGCCCCTAGTGGCCTCCCTTTACTAATTAAGAGCCCCTAGTGGCCTCCCTTTACTAATTAAAAGGCCCTAGAGGCCTCCCTTAACTAATAAAAGACCCTAAAGGCCTCCCTTAACTAATAAAAGACCCTAGAGGCCCCCCTTTACTAATAAAAAAAAGACCCTAGCTGCCTTCCCTATACAAATAATAACCTTATATACTTACCCTCCGGTGATGTCTTCTTCCGCGTACCTTCACTCCTAATAGCGGCTTGGCTCCTCCAGGTTGCACCGTGCACCTCTGGTCACGTGACATACACGACCTGACGTCAGGTCGCGTCAGTCACGTGACATGGGCCGCGCGATGCAGGAGGTACAGAAGGTGGGCGGACCGCCGACGCGGGACTTGTAAGTATGGAGGCCGAAACATGGGGGCGCGGCGGCACAGCTACACAGGGGCACCCATGGCCGGCTCCAGGTTTCAGTGGGCCCTTGGGCGACAAAGCCTCAGTGGGCCCCTTTGCAGTAAACTGGCATAGCGGCATTGGATTCATTTTATACAGCCTCTTCACCCTCATAAATTAATTATATGCAGCCCCCAATGAATTATTATATACTCCGCAGGCCCCTCGCAACCACCCATAGTTTATTATTGCACTCGCCTCATCGCCCTCATATGCATTCCCCGTTCCTTTTTCTCCAAACATACGGCACCCCTGCATGCACCCCCCCATTCATTCTATACACAGCCCCCTCCTCATGCCCGCCCCCATTCATTATATATCAGTCCCCTCCTCATAGCCCCCCCCCTAATTCATTATATGTGGCCCGCCTCCTCAACGCCCCCCCCCCTGTTCTTAGATGTGGCCCCTCCTCACGCCCCCCCATTCATTATATACAGCTCCTTCTCATCCCATGGACTATAAAATGTGACCTTTAAAATAAAAGAATAGTACTCACCTCAGTCTTCTACTCAGATGCGGAGCTTCCAATTCGTTGTCTTCCTCCTCCTGCCGGCAGCCGCACAGCCCTTCACACGCAGCATCCTGCAGCATACCGCGCGCCACTTTACGGCGCTAGCACCCAGCACAGCCAGGCTGCTGGGGATTACACCGCACGGCAGCGTCTTTCGGTAAGCGGAGCGCTGCTTTGCGGTGCCGGCACACGGCACGGGCCGGCTGCAGGGGAATGAGAGGGGTGCTGGCGCCGGCCCTGGGGGCACCATAGTTCGGGGATCTTTCTCCGCGGCACTCTCAACCTTGTGTCACGGCACACTAGTGTGCCGCGGCACACAGGTTGGAAATCACTGACGTACTGTATTGCATTAATAAAGGACAGGACCAGAATACATGCAAAAATGATCCCTCCTCAGTTTCACATCTCCAGCACAGTGGACTGACATCCGGAAAGATGGCATGGATTTTTTTGGGTACTTGATACCATTGTGATGCTATTTTATAATTACTTTTTTGTAATCTGGAGTTAGTAAGGGATATATATGTAAACTCAAAAATATGTCCCCGTTGTTCTGCCGTCAAACTGATTTGAAGTTCCTGTTCCCATTTCATTGTGAATGTGGGGAGTGTGTGATACATTGTTCTGCTGTGTATGCCATAGGTCTTAGATAAAGAATGTTGTACAGTTTCTGTAATTGAACATAGTTTTTCAAAATCAGTACATTCCCTTTTAAAATATTACAACTGTGGCAGTGAATGTGTGGAGTGAAGGTCGCCCTTAAGTTGCCCTCGGTTGAGTGTTTTAATAATTGAATAGTGTATTTTTTTCATTCCAAGGTACACTAGGTAATGATACTGGTGAAAAATATCGTCCTAATGCAACCCACAATTTATTTTTAATGATTTTTACACCAATCTATTACACTAATCAAATGGGTAGCTCTATAGTACCATTTGAGGTCGGGGAGGGCCAAACCCCCTTTATCTCTTGGTCTGTATAATATATCTTTTTTTTAAGTGTGATTTTTAACCTACCCATAGAAATTTTAGTTGGATTGATGTTATTATCCGAAAGAATGGTCCCTGAAGACCTATCGGAAGGGCTTGGTACATATATATAATCCTAGGTAATATGATCATTTTAAATATAGCACATCGGCCTAGCCATGAAAACCTACATTTATTCCATCTGTTTTAGTGGCATTAATCAGAGGAATAAAAATTCATACTATACAACTCTTTAAAATTGGATGCAAGTTTTATTCCCAAATACGATAGTCCCTTTTTGGCCACCTAAAGGGGAACAAATCCTCTAACCCCCTTGATTCTTCATGGGACATATTTACCGCTAGTGCCTCAGATTTAGAAAAATGCATTTTAAAATTAAAAACATGGGAATATTCTTTTAATTGTTGCAGAAGATTAGGGATAGAGATCCTGGGTTTAGATACAAAAATCAATAAATTGTCTGCATATGCTGCAATCTTAATTTCTTCCCGGGATGTTATGCCCGTGATATTCTGGTCTGATCTAGCTCGTCTAAGGAATGTGCAACACCCTCGCCGATGCAAGGCAGAGCTGTGTTTGCAAATACGTCCCACCATGTAGCTTGCAGCCTGTGGTAGGGGGTTCTGATTAGCCTTCAACAGCATTCACTACATAACACTTAGATAACACAGTATGAACTCTGCAGTGGTAGATCCTGCCGGTCAAGGCAGGAGTTACTATTCTGATGTGATGTTCCTGTAAGATGTGTCATCCAATCACATTGGTGTTATCTAATATGTTTGCTAAGCAATGGTGAGAATGGGGTTAAAGGTATAGGAGAGTACCCACCGACCATGAACCAAGAGCTGAGAAACAAAGTGACGGTTGGAGACTTTCCAATACCAGTCAGTTCAGTCAGAGAGTGAGTCTGAGCAAGGTTTAGTCGAATATGACTACCAGTCAGAACCCAAAAGTGAAGTTCGACAAGAGATTGAGGAAGCGGGTAATCTACTACTTCCAGTGGGTAGACTACTGAGACAGCACCCAGGACCAAGCTGAAAGCAGCTTTTTTTTAGGACACACAGCTATCTCCCAGCCTGCCATAGCATCCAGGCAGATGACCCTCACTGCTGACTCCCTCCAACTGCATCTCGTATACCACCCATTTTTTAAGGCACGGTGCTGCGGTTTCCGTGTCGAGTTGCAATAAAGAACTGTAAGTTGTTTTGGGTCAAAGCCTCGGACTTCGTCTGGTCACTGTATATTGCTGCCTCATCACAGGCCACCTGTCCACTACACAGAGACTACTCTAGACACCAAAGGGTTGCCCAGGGAGAACCGTATAGCTAGCCATCTCCCTCATCATTTAACTTGCCAAACCACCACCTGTGGAGACCGCAGGTCTGTAGGACAGCCCTCCGGTCGTTCCCCGTACCAGCACGCTGTACATCTAGGGTGCCTAGGCCGCAACCGCCAGCCAACTCAGTTACTTAGCTGGGCCCCGCTTGACTACAGCCCCGAGTAAAAGCTAGCCCGTGGTGGGTTTACACAATGGCTCTAGTGGTCCGCACAAAATGACAGGGTCATAATGGGCAAACGCTGTAACTTCATTTGTTTATCTAACGATCTCCTGACAACAGGATACATTTATCCCTCACCTTGCTGATGGTAAGAATTAGAGATGAGCGTAAGCCTAAAATGCTCGGTGCTCGTTATTCGAGACTGAACTTTCCAGATGCTCAGTGTTCGTCTCGATAACGAGCCCCATTGAAGTCAATGGGAGACCCGAGCATTTTTCAAAGGGACCATGGTTCAGGAATAAAAGGTGTTTATATTTAATTGAAAAGAATGTCTTCTGAAAGTTAGCAGGCGATGTATGCAAACATCTGCATCTATTCTTCACTGTTCCGCGTCGTATATTATCTCGATCTCCCGACAAGTTAGCAGATGTGAAGAACATGAAGAATAGAATAAAAACAGTGAACAAGTGATCATTAAATAAAAGTACGCAGTGAAAAACACAGTGAAGAATAGATTACAGATGTTCGCACATCTGCTTACTGTCGGGTGATACTCGTCCCCGGGATCCGCTCTCTTCTTCCACGGAAGTCTCCACCGTGGCTGCCTATGTCCCCCGTGCTGCCCTGTCTCCCCCTTGCGCCGATGGTCTCCCCCGTGCCTGCCCGATGTCTCCCCCGTGCGTGCCCGATGTCTCCCCCGTGCCCCGTGCCTCAGTGTCGCCCCCGTTGCTGCCCGATTCGTCCCTCCCCCCGTGCTGCCCGATGTCTCCCCGTGCTGCCCGATTTCTCTCCCCGTGTCTGCCCGAGTCTCCCCCGTCTGCCGATTCTCCCCCGTGCTTCCATGTCTCCCCCGTGCTGCCCGGTCTGCCCCATGCTGCCATGTCTCCCCGTGCTGCCCTATGTCTCCCCGCTTGCCGATGTCTCCCCCGCTGCCGTGATCTCCCCCCCGACTCCGCCGATGTCTCCCGTGCTGCTGATGCCCTGTCTGCTGAATGTCTCCCTGCCTGCCGTTCCGCGCGTATCTTCCGACAGTAAAGCAGATTGCGAACATCTGTAACTAATTCTTCAGTGTGTTCTTCACTGTCTTTTTTCACTTAAAGATCCTGTAATCACTGTGTTCACTGTTTTTATTCTATCTTCATTGTTCTTCACTGTTGTTTTTTTTAATTATGCTCGATCTCGAGCAGGGGGAAATACTCGTCCGAGCAACGAGCCGTTTCGAGTACCTTAATACTCGAACGAGCATCAAGCTCGGACGAGTATACTCGCTCATCTCTAGTAAGAATATAAAGATAAAATCCACAGCATTATGTTATGCTTCTATTCTCTCAGCCACTTATATCCAATTTACCCTATCAAATGCTTTCTCTGCATCTGTTGAAAGCAATGCAACTGCCTGTTTATGCACCTGTGCATAATGGATTAAAGAGAACTTGTCACCTAGAAAAAAGACTAAAACAGATAACGCTAACAGTGTTACACTGCTAGCGTTATCGGAAACCTCTGGCTTCATGGCCTGTTAAAAAGCCTATCTGGTCTAAGTGTTAGAGTTTAACCGCCAGGGGCATAAGTCTCTCGGCTAACATTTTGCCATCAGTTTTGTGTCCACACATTGAGCAGGGAAATTGGCCTGTAGCTGGGACGCTGAATGGGGTCCTTACCTGGTCTCGGTAGGACTGTAGTATATGCCCTTAGAGAGTCAGTTGGTGATGTCTGGTCATATGCAGGCTCAATTCCCTGAACAATTTTCTATAATATATTACAAAAAATACCCATCTGTTCCTGGCGCCTTACCAGATGGAGAACCACCTATTGCAGACTCTAATTCTTCCTTTGTAATTGGTCTCTCTAGGTCTTCAAACTCTGCATCAGCCAGAGAAGGTAATCCCTGACCCTCTTATGTAATCTTGGTTCTGTTCCCTAAAGTATGGGCGTAATGTATTTTGCTTAGAACTATCTACTGAATATAATGAAGCATAATATTCCCTGAAAACTTCCACCACCTCATCTGGCAGGTTAAACTTATTCACCAGTGTATCCTTTACAACTGGGACATACACTCACCGGCCACTTTATTAGGTACACCATGCTAATAACGGGTTGGACCCCCTTTTGCCTTCAGAACTGCCTCAATTCTTCGTGGCATAGATTCAACAAGGTGCTGGAAGCATTTCTCAGAGATTCTGGTCCATATTGACATGATGGCATCACACAGTTGCCGCAGATTTGTCGGCTGCACATCCATGATGCGAATCTCCCGTCCCACCACATCCCAAAGATGCTCTATTGGATTGAGATCTGGTGACTGTGGAGGCCATTTGAGTACAGTGAACACATTGTCATGTTCAAGAAACCGGTCTGAGATGATTCCAGCTTTATGACATGGCGCATTATCCTGCTGAAAGTAGCCATCAGATGTTGGGTACATTTTGGTCATAAAGGGATGGACATGGTCAGCAACAATACTCAGGTAGGCTGTGGCGTTGCAACGATGCTCAATTGGTACCAAGGGGCCCAAAGAGTGCCAAGAAAATATTCCCCACACCATGACACCACCACCACCAGCCTGAACCGTTGATACAAGGCAGGATGGATCCATGCTTTCATGTTGTTGACGCCAAATTTTGACCCTACCATCCGAATGTCGCAGCAGAAATCGAGACTCATCAGACCAGGCAACGTTTTTCCAATCTTCTACTGTCCAATTTCGATGAGCTTGTGCAAATTGTAGCCTCAGTTTCCTGTTCTTAGCTGAAAGGAGTGGCACCCGTAGTGGTCTTCTGCTGCTGTAGCCCATCTGCTTCAAAATTCGACGTACTGTGCGTTCAGAGATGCTCTTCTGCCTACCTTGGTTGTAACGGGTGGTGATTTGAGTCACTGTTGCCTTTCTATCAGCTCGAACCAGTCTGCCCATTCTCCTCTGACCTCTGGCATCAACAAGGCATTTCTGCCCACAGAACTGCCGCTCACTGGATGTTTTTTCTTTTTCGGACCATTTTCTGTAACTCTAGAGATGGTTGTGCGTGAAAATCCCAGTAGATCAGCAGTTTCTGAAATACTCAAACCAGCCCTTCTGACACCAACACGTTCAAAGACACTCAAATAACCTTTCTTCCTCATACTATGCTCAGTTTGAACTGCAGGAGATTGTCTTGACCATGTCTATATGCCTAAATGCACTGAGTTGCTGCCATGGGATTTGCTGATTAGAAATTAAGTGTTAACGAGCAGTTGGACAGGTGTACCTAATAAATCAACTGGTGAGTGTATGTAGTAGCCCTCTGATTACGTAGGGCATTTGCTAATCCCCGACTACATTTATTCCTGTGCTCGTAAAAAAAATTTTGTTAAATGTTTTTATCTTTATGTAAAAAAAGGAATCTCAGTTCCTCTTTTGCTTGTATCAGTTGAGTCTGTTGTCTAATAGTTGTTTATTAGAGATGAGAGAGCACTAAAATGCTCGGGTGCTCGTTATTCGAGACGAACTTTTCCCGATGCATTTTTCAAGGGGACCAAGGCTCTGCACAGGGAAGCTTGGCCAAACACCTGGGAACCTCAGAAAAGGATGGAATCACCACGGAAATGGACAGGAAACAGCAGGGGCAGCATGCATGGATGCCTCTGGAGGCTGCTTAATCCACCTTAGCCAAAATTATGGGCAAAAGCATGGCCATCACGAGTATGTGTACCGAATGAGGTAGGAGCATCTAACATCAATATTACCCTGACGAACCACTATAGGGGACGGCATGGAGAGGCAGGGCGCAGGCGGAGCTCAGAGAGTGTCATGCGACCTATAAAAAAACCCAAAAAACGAAATGACTCACTCCACAGCGGAGGTGGCAAGAAGTCGTGAATGATTTTCCTATGTGAACAAAGGTTGAGACGGTATATTTAAGTCGATAAACACAGCAATGGTGGCGACATAGTGACCAATCTCCATAACGATATCTGGTGAAAACAACCCCGAAAAATTAGCTTGACACATCTCTTTGATAAAGGGGGGCACATGTGGAGGCAGATCGGAAACGACTTCCATGATTAAGGAGTGCACTATGGGTCCCATAGTGCGCTCGATGATTGACAACTTCAGATGTCCTCCCAGCATGGTCGACGACGATGTTACCGAGTTCCAACTGTACTCTGGTGAAATCACCTGAATTTGCGATGTGTTGATGAGTTATGAATTGGGTGCTGCATATACCTGTGCTCCAGCGTTCTCTGGGTATAGAGAAGTGAAAGTTCGCATTGAGACTGGTGTACGCGTTTGGAGATCTGGAGCGGCAAGAAATGGACAGGAAAACAGCAGGGGCAGAATGAACTGGATGCCCTTGAGGCTGACCACTTGGATGGCATCTGAGGTCCGCTGCCATGCGAGCTTTGCCTGTCCCAAGCTCCTGTCTCTCGGCTCCCTCCCCGACCCAAAATGGGGCCTGGGGGCTCAACTTTACTTTGAAAAATTTAATTTTCAAAGCATGCGGGGTCGTTTAATCATTGTCACCTAGGAATAATGGAATAGCACTAGTGGGTTCTATTTTTGAATATGTTTTTTGCGGAAAATTGGTTCCATCCGATTAAGACGACAGTATGGGTGCATCATATTGCTGCTGTTATAGTCAACGCAGGTCTCCAGCATGGCGTCTACAGATTGGCCGAGTGTCCACTATGTATCTGGGTGAAACACCGGAAAATATCCTGTCTAATTCTGCCTGAATAACTCTTGATAAGGCCATGTATGGATGCAGTGAATAGTAGTAGATTAAGGTGCTGTATTAAAACATTTTAGTTGGATCTTGGATGGAGCGGCGATTCCTCTGCCCAACGAGCTTTTCGCCTGTCAAGCCCCTGGACCTTGGCTCTCCCCAACAGCACTCTAGAACCTTTGTATAAGATCAGTGTAGTATGTGCTTAGAAGTTTGGGTTCTGGCGGGTGAGGGATTTAAACAGATGCGCAAGAAGCGTGAAATATATCGTAAATGATAAAATGTTTTGCCAGTATATTTTGTGGATAACAAAGGCAGGGTGCGACAAAGTTACAAAGTTTGATGTGGAAGCCATGAAACAACCCAAATTCGCTGGCCCCTTATCAGGTTCGTTTGATAGGGGACGATGTTTGCGGCCAGTAATTATGTAGTAGTAGAATTAAAAAGGTGCTGGCATTTACCACTAATTGTTCGGTTGTATCTTGGGATGGGAGCTGGCACTCGCTGCCATGCGAGCTTCGCCTATCCAGTAGCCCTGTCTCTCTGCTCCTCCCAAACAGCCCTCATAACCTTGTTGGATAAGATCAAGTGTAGTAGTGTTCTTTAAGTGTGGTTTATGGCTTTTTTGGGGATGTAAACAGATTCTACGAGCGCTGAAATAATATCGGTTACATTCAAAAAGTTTGCCATTATATTTTGTGAAACACAGCAGGGTGGCGACAATTAATATTTTGATTTGGAAGCCAGAAAACAACCCAACCTCATCTGCCTTAACGCTTTGTTTGATAAGGGGACGAGGTATTGAGGCATCTCTATGTACAAAACACGTGTGGAGTCAGCTAAAAGACGAACGTTTGGAGCTGCTATGAGACACTTTAATTTGGATAGGCCTGTATGTTGCATTCCAAAAAAGTTTTCACCAAACCAGAGGAGCAGTGGTGGGCCTCCTAGAAAAATTATAGATTGAGTGCCTTAATGTGGCAAGTCCAAACAAGTTTTCAACCAGAGGATCAAGTAGTGTGGTCCTCCATAAAATTATATAGATTCATTATCTGTATGTGGCACCTCCCAAAAATTGGTAAAACAGATTCATTAAATACTAGAGGACTATAGCTATAGCCAGTTCGGCCTGGCAAGAAATATCACAGTTTCCTCTGCTTTAGTGTCAAAGAAGAGGAGAAGGAGGCCAATGGGAGGAGGGAGGAATACATTATTCCTCTTGAGCGTCCCTTCATCTGGGTGGAGAATGGAAAGACATTGCTGAGAAATCCAGGCTTTATTCATCTTGAATAAGCGTCAGCGGTCAGCGCGTTGTCAGTTCCGACAGGCGTGTACCGCCTTATCGTGATGATGCCACCAACTCAACTGAAAACCCTCTCGGACAACCCGCATTGCATGCAAGAACCTCCAGGGCGTACAGACGCCAGTCGTGCCCATGTCCAGTTGAAACCCCGTAGTTGTAGGGAACGCTGTGTGATCAGTTAGGACAATTGTACTTTCCCCTCACCATCTTTCTGAAAGATCAGCCCGCGCGCCGAGACTGGGACGGTGACAGTTTGTCTGCTGGGGTGACAGAAACTGGCAAAGGCCTTGTAAAAAGCTACCCCTGCCAGTGTGGACAAGCGCCTGCGCGCCTACCTCTCCCCGCTACTTTGTCCCGCAGAAGTCGGAGGGATGTATTAGATGGAAGAGGGAACGAACAGACATGGTGTGGACGGTTCGGGGTGGGTAGGGAAGGGGGGAGGTGGGATATGGTGGTGAAGGTGGGGTTTTGGGGTGGGGCGTAGGGGTGGGAGGGCCAAAGTTTCGGGCGTTGACGGGGCGGGTGGGGGGAGTTGACCCTCTGCCTCTCACGCGCGGGCAGAAGGAAATACTGTTTCAGCTGGTGGCACCATGCCTGCTGGGATTCATGCATTCTCACACTCCCTTTCCGCTCCCAGGCTGAGAGTGAAAAAGATGGGGCTGGTACCTTGGGTCCAGGATAGTACTACCCTAATTCGGTGCGGGAAATAAATTCTTTGAACGCCGAGGGGCTGGGGATAGGCAGCCTAGCAGAAATCTGGCCTATGCCAGATTACTCAACGCAAGACTGTCACTCCCCTCACGGCCTGACTCTCCATTCCTCCTCCTCCCACTCCTCCAACTCCTCTTCTTCTCCCATACACCTGACAGTGAAGTGACTGAACAATGGGGCCCCTCTTCTGTCTCGCCACATCTTCGCCTCGGTTCCTCCTCATTCCTCCTCCACATCCTTGATATTGCGCTGAGAAACAGTACCTTAGGGTGCTTTGCTTCAAAAGGAAACTTCTTCCCCCCGTCTCTTGCATCCTGCGCCGTGAGCCCTGTATTGCCTCTTGGGCGTTGTGGGCCTTTTTCGCCTAGGCCTTCAGCATTTTGAGTCACCGCCTAGCTGTCTCTTGCTCTGCAACTGCTTCTGTTGCCTAGAGCTAACTCCTGACTGATGGGCGCCATGCCCCCGGATGTAATTCGGAGGAGGAGTTGGGGGGGGGTGGGGTGAGGAGGAGGCATAGTAGGCCCTAGAGAGCTGGACCGAGGTAGGCCCCGCAATCCTCGTGCGTCGGGCATATATTACCAGCCCCAGGGGTCGACTCGGTCCCAGCCGCCACCAAGTTAAAACCCAAGTGCTGTCCAGCGATATATAGTGGCCCTGCCCGGCACACTCGTCCACTGACCGTAGGCATTGGACCTTGTCAGAACGTCGTTGGTCCAGGGCAACGGATTTTATGTTGTCTACCACGTGCTGAGCCAGGGCTGGGACTGCACATCGGCAAAGTAGGGCGGCTGGGCATCGAATACCAGGGGCGGTGGGGCCGCCGCACATGAGGTTTCGAAAGGCCTGTTCTCTACCAGCCCTAGGCAAAACATCTCCAACTCTCCAGTCCTAAGCGTTTGGATATGTGTGGACGTTGATTGCTTGGGCTGTGGGTGGGTTTCCAACAACACTAATACAGCCTTTTTCGCGTCCAAACGTCTGGGGTATGGAGAGCTGACGCTGGTGGATGCTGTGAGGATTTGGATGCAAAGATGGGTTTTCGCACGGGAGTTTGTTGGGCCGGGGTCCTGGCTTACTAGCAGATGACACAGGGAAGGATATGGTGTTCCCAGGCTGGAGGTGAACGGGCTTGGTTCCCATTGGATGGGGTGTTTTAGCCTTCATATGCCTGCGCATAATGGTGGTAGTTAAGCTAGTTAGTGGTGGGTGGAACCCTGCTGAGCCTGGGTTGTTGGCACATGTTTGCACAACACCTTCCGTCAGGTCATCACCACCAATCAAATCTAGTCCCCTCTGCCAACGTTAGCTGACTATACATTTTGGCGCTGATGCATTCCATCACCGCTCTGGGCCCTGGCGCTCTCCGTCTGGCCCCCCACTTCCTCTTCAACCTGTGCTGCTAGGACTTGCCTCCGTCCAAAGCACTGTGTTCACCCCGGCCTATCAACCCAGCTTGGGCTGGTCACCTCATCATCCTATCCTCCCGCTCCCTCAGTCTGCTCCCCCCTCCCTTCCTGCCCTGACCCACTTCACCACTGTCTGACCACCGTGTCTCCTCAATCGTCCGCAGCCTCTTTACACACACCTCTTCCACTACGGCATAATGTCATCATCACCCACAGACTGCGACCGTTTTGAAAACCTGGGCATCGGAAAAATAGCTCAGCAGCAACCTTCCAAGTGTTGGTGACTGTGGGAAGGTTCCAGAAAACGTGTTCCTCAGAGGACGCCGTTCAAAATGCCAATTTTGCTGGGAGGGGCAGACCTGGGGGGGAAGGAGGCTGAGGTGGAGGAGCTGGAGGAGTGCTTATTTCGGTGACATGGGTGGACCTGCGTGGCAACTCACTGGGTGGACAATGCTAGAAGCATGTCCCGCAAATCCATGACATCACCCCTCTTCGCACGTTCTTCTGCTGCTGGCCTCAACATTGCTCTACCACGAGTCCCACGTAACTTTGAGACATGAACCTAGGGAGTGTAGCTCTGCGGGGTCCCCTTGCTTCCATCATCAGCATGTGGTGTCTCACCCCGCTCAGGACCATGCCTCTGAACCCCTGCAGTAGGTGACGCCAACATCCACGCCCCGTCCTCTACCCTAGCCCTCGTGTTAAACAGTTTTCAAAATGAAAGTGGTAAACGTGTAATTTTTTTTTGTGTTTTTTTTTTTTTTTAAACAAAAACATCTATCCATTGCTTGGCTGGTTCTACCTCCTGACGCCCCAACTGCATTTTTGTGCTGTGTCTGATGACTTTGATATAAAAAAAATAAACCGTAAAAAAAAACTAAATAAAAGACTGTGCCTAATTCAAATCAAACCCCTAATAATTTAATCCCACTTAGGGTTGTTGAGATGATATGTGTGCACTAAGAGCTAAACACAACGGTCGGCAAGTCTCCCTGCAAATTCCTCACAATAATGGTACTATCTCGGCACTACTAATGGCAGCAGGCCCACACAAGCAAACAAAAAAAAAAGAAATATAGTCATTATTGTGAGGCCTAGTCAGCCGTTTGGGGTTCTCCTATTGGCTATTTTTAGCCTACAACTGAAAGCACACGGCTATGCCCGCATGACTTTGAGTTATTAAAAAAAATAAATGTAAAAAAATAAATCACAGAACTGGCCTAAGTCAATCAACCCCTAATCAATGTCCCAACTAGGGGTTTGAGATGGCATCTGTTGTCATCTCAGACAAAACACAACGTCGCAAGTCCTCCCTGCAACCCTCACAATATGGTCCTAGCTGCACTACTATAGTAGCCAGCAAGCTCAGTCACAAGCACATAAAAAAATCTATAAAACGCTATGGGAGTCCCTAAGAAGAAAGGGTACTTTTGGGTTCTTGTGAATCACTCCTAACACTATTCTAATAGAACACCTAACGCGTTCCCTGACCACAGCAGCTCTCTCCCTAACTGCATCCCGACAGAGAAGGAGCCGAGCAGCGCGGGCAGGGGCTAAGTCCTATTCCAGGTCACTGATCTGGCCAGCAACCACTGCTATCGGACGGGGAAGGGTACCACGCATGCTGGGTGTAGTGGCAGATTCCTCCTGGCTTTGATTGGCTCTGTTTTCTGGCCCGCCAAATCAAAACGGCGGGAGGCTGCCATTTTCTCCGGCTGGCGTCATACTCGTCCGAGCCAACGAGCAGTTTCGAGTTCTCTAATGCTGGGAACAGCATCAAGCTCGGCGAGGTGTTCGCTCATCTCTATTGTTTATGTTTCGTCTTGAGATCCTTTACTTGTTCCAGGATACTATTTCAAACATTGATCCTTTCCTTCTTCGTCTTGCCCCATATTTACTAAATATTCCCCGGGTACCTATTTTTATGTGGAGTTCCCACCTAATGTAAAGGTCAGAAAATGTTACCTGGCTGAGTGTAAGTGCTCCTTATTTGCCTGTTTACTTCACAGTTAAGATTTGTTGGTATTCTAGGAGTGAAACAAGGGGCACATTTACTTACGCCCCCCCGTCCCATCACCACGAGCCCCGGGTGCGTTGTCCGGCGACAATCGGAGCTGCCGCCATTCTTAGAGTCTTCGCGTTCAATTTCCTGCATGGTCGCTTCCTCCCCGCTCAGTCGCGAGTTCCACCATCTTCTCTTCTTCCCTCTGTAAATTGCATGCTCCCCGATTGTGTGTTGCATGAAAGTTGGTGAAAACTGAAAAAGGCGCGACAAAAATCGTTCCGTGGACCCTTAAAAAGTAAATGTGGTTTCCCATAGCACTTGTGACAATGGACACCCTCAGGAGATAATCGTATATCCACCAAGCATGGTCGGAGAAAGAAATAGTATCAATGTTTGAGTCCCTGGAGTAAATTGCAAATCCTGGTGTTTTACAAACATATCTAACCTAGAATATACTACATCATGCGGTGCAGAATAATATGTGTAATCCGTTCTCTCTCTCATGAAGCAAACGTCCAGGACAGCAATAGATTTTTTGACCTTTTTAGATATGCGTTAAAAGGTGCGCATGCGAAGCAGGATGCTCGGATCTTCCTGAGGAGGTTCATTAAAATTGGATAGAGGGCCACATTAAAGCTCCTCCCATATCACAACCCCTCCCTCAACCCCCCACCAGGTCCAGGCTTTAAATAGCACTGTGAGGTAGATATATTGAGGTAAATGTGTATATCTGGGAAGCAATACGTCCTTTTTACAGAGATCAACCGCCCCTCCTCTTCTGTAATATATAATCCAAGCCATTCCCATGGAAGTGCACTAGACATTAGTATACTAGAACCTCTCTTGCTTTCAGTTTCCTGGGGTATAAAACTATGATGAGGCAATGGGGTAAAAGGGGAGATAATGTAGTTTTCTGAAAGGCATAACAATCCCTATTATAGGATGCATATCAGTAGGGGTTGGGATAAGGGAAAGTTTCTTTTTAAAGATTTTTACCTATTGAACGACCAGCCCCTTAATTTAGGTTATGAAAATTCCTTTCCTGAATTCCCTTATTTATTTGAAATAATTTGTTAGAGAATTAGTATCTGGAATATCTTGGGAATCTTGTTGCTCCCTTAGCAATACCACAAGTTGCCTAATAAACTAGTATCAGCCGCAAGTCATCACTTTTGTCCAGCAAATCAATATTTCTCTCATATGTATTTGCCGTGGTAGTTTTCAAATTCCTTCCTAGCAAAGATTAATTGTCCTTTCCGTGTTTCTGACAATCGACTTTTCCGTTCAGATGGAAGTAGCGCGTAAGTCATCTATTAATGTGCCCTTCCACATTGACTATTGTAGGACATCCAATATTAAAACATAATAAGTAAATAGCGTTTGTAATTTAATTTCTTTGAAAGCCTCATGCACTGGAACCGGATAAATATGGTGGGCTTAAGCAACCGTCCGTGTGCAATTGTTTTGCGGTCCGTCCATGATGCTGGCAGTAAGTACCGCTCACTGCAACAAAGTCCATAGGAACGTTACTGCCAAGATTTGCAGGAATAGGATCCCCATCTTTTGCAGTTTCCCAATAGACAGGATGTGAAGCTTTTCTTAGGTTTTATCTTGTGGCAACAAGTTGTCACTCCTGCCCTGCAAACACTGCTTTTTGCTGAGTTATTTATGATATACCGTATATACTCGAGTATGCTGAGTACGCTAATTAAACACAAAAAACTGGGAACACCTATGAACGCAAGTATAAGCCTAGTGTGGGGAATGCAATTGGTCACAGCCTCCACCAGTATATAGCCAGCCAGCCGGCCACCCCATTCCTCTAGTAATAGCCAGCCCCTGGCCCCCAGTATATAGCGCTGGCAGCTCATGCCCCCATATATAGCTGCAATCTCATGCCCCCTAGTAGAAAGCCATCCAGCCCCTAACACGCAGGATTGAGCCTCAGTCCCTTACCCCCACAGTATATATGCCAGCCCCCCTGACCCCAGTGTAATAGCAGCCACTCATGCCCCCTTTCTATACCCGCCGCTCTAACCACCAGTATATATAGTCAGTTCAACCCCTACCCCCCAGTATATACAGCCAGCGCATGCTCCCCGTAAATCATGAAAATCACGTCTGAAATCATGAATGTGTCACTTCCCCCAGTCCGGTCCCACAGAGTTCACCATCTTTTTTTGTTGTGCAGTCTTTAAACATCGGTCGTGCAACAAATTTCAAAATTAAATATGCATGTCTTCCGCTCGTATTCCTAACTCAATTCGGACTGACTCGACCTCATGCCCCTATTTGGTGTGCATGGAAGCCAGCGAGCATCACACCACAAACCTTTCTTGACACGCACACCCGTCTTAAATACCTTTTCAAGCCTTTTAAGCCATGACGAACAGGAACGTCCACCTAAAGTTGTCAGCGCAAAGCCCTTAGTAATGTGCCCCAATATGTGTTCATACAGAGAAAGTAGAATCACTAGTCCTTTAGTGCTTTATTTAGTTTACACAAAACACTTCACATAGGGAAATCCAGACAGTTTCATCCATCGGTCCATTTCCAACCATAGGGTCCTTATCCAAGCATCTGGTAGATTGCAAATTCGCTGCTTCCTGTAACAGGTTTAACACAAAGTAATGTGATCCAGGTTGTTTTTTGAGGCCAAAGGAAGACAAGGCGACATTTAATGAAGCCGTCATTTTTGTATCAAGATGGAAATAAATGTTTCCAAGTCTAACATCACAAATTTACATAAATGTTTTCTGAAGAAAGCAAAAAAACTGTCCTTTTGCAAATCTCTCCGTGACTTTCTAAGTGTTTCCTGTATTCCCGCATTCTCTGCGGTTGTAGGCATGTGAATGTATATGACAGCTCCATTCAATTGGCTTACTTCTCTTGTCAACTTTCCCCACTGAGTCTTCAGAAATGGCTTGTGCAACTGCAGCTAAAGAGGTTCTTTTTTGAACTTTGTCAAAGGTTTAGTATGGGCTTTTTAAATATTTTATACAGTAAACGTATATCGGCTTTCCTGTTTTACCCCCTCACAAGTCACTAATCCTTTCCTTGTCACTGCAAACACTCCTCTTGATGCATTATTTTTGTATTTTAAATGTCAAAATGGTCAGAAAAATATCTTTTCAATATTTTCACCAGAACCCATCTCCAAAACTTTAATTGGGTCGAATATTGAACTTGGATGCACTGTATCATCTCCAATGGATTTAGTTACTACAAAGGAAAAAAAAGTTATAACAGATATTCGAAAACTTTATGTTTGCTTTTTCCAGAAAACAGTCGTCACACCTGCCATGGTTGTACCAGGAAGCGCAGCTATAAGGCAATGATGGACTTAGGGTGCAGTTTACCACATACACTACTCCTGTCAGTGTGCAGCTGTTTATTGAAGACGGCACCAATGTTTTTAAAAGTCCTGATGGGTTTTCCTCACAAATAAAAGTTAGGCCCTATCCACGAGCTACCTTGGGTCCAAACATCAGACCCTCGTTTTCGTGATTCCTGAGGGTGTAATCACTGAGACCCCGCCACCATACAAGTTAGGGAGGTCCTTTTCCTTCCTGCGATAGGAACCCTTATAGGCCCCTTTTTTGTTTTTGCATGTCTGTTTTTACCCCCTCATTTCAAAAACCGATAACTTCGTTTTTTACGTTTACGGAGATATGTGAGGCTGTTATTTAAAAAAATGTAAATTTTTGGTGCAAACAAAAACAATATTTGGCTAAATTGTGAAGCCAGTAACGTTTTTCCACTTTCTGTTAACGGACCTATGCCAAGGTGTCATTTGTTTGGTACACTGCTGGGGTTTTTGATTTATATCATTGGGACCTATATGCCTTGTTAATTCATGTTGTATGTGGCTCTTTTTTTCTGTTCCGTGTTCAGAGGAATCATTTTTTTCTTATATTTTGATAGACTGTGCATTTTGGGATGTTGGCAATCCAGTTACTGTTTATAGGATGTTTACTGTTTTGTTTCTTTTTCTATGTGTTCTAAGGACATGGTGATTCTTTAATTAAACATTTTCTTTTTGTATATTTTTTTCAAACATGTTTACTATTATTTCCTACCCCTAGGGTACTTTACCCTGCAGGTTCCTGAGTAACACATCCTTATACTATCATCGTAGAGTGAGTGAGGGTCATTTACTAATTGCCCGAATCACTATTTTCAATCCGGGTTCCTCCAGAATATTACTGATTGCGCACGTGTTTTTTTTTTCCCTGAATTGTCCCCCGTTTTTTGGCGCAGTAAAATTCACCGGTATTCCGAGCCTACTCAACATTCACACAAAATCAGTTCACAGACTAAAATGCTTTCCGCTTGGTCATTTCAATGGGGTTTGTAGAGAACATATCTCTCCCTCTCACAACGTCATGGGGTCACTCAGCATCCAAGATGGCAAACCAACCCTCCAAGATGGCAACCCCATCGGAAGTGGAATGTTAGGTGACAGCTGACACTAATCTGGTGCATGGTAGAGAACTCACCCGGGAAAAATTCTATACAAACTAACCATCAATGTTATTTAATTACAAAGGGCATCTAAACAACCCGTCTGGCTCTATGCTTGTCCCTGCTGGTGTGACCAGCGCCTGAGGCAGATTTGCACCGATTGATATTTCTATAGTAAAAAAGAAAAATCCCTGTCGCTCGTGATTAACCTTGATTTTCTGTCGCAGATGGAGAACTTGCTTTTCCTCATCTTTTGGATTTATTTAATCTGCCGCTTTAACAGCTATTTTTGTATGGGCCATTCATAACTAACCGTATATACCGTGGAAAGCCAAGTTTTTCAGCACAAAAAGATGTGCTTGAAAAAACGTCCCCTTCCCTCGGCTTATACACATTCTATTACAAAAAAAATTACCCACTTTTATTCAAAAAATAAACTTAAATACTCACCTTCTATGTAGCACAGCACGCTCCCCGATGGCGGCACGGCTTAAAACCCGATGTCCCCGATGTCATCGTGTTTCCGTCTTCTTTCTTCTTCCGCAGCTCCACGGCTCTTCCGGCATGGACGCGGGGGGCCATGTTTTCTCTTTCGTGTGGCCGGCATACATGACGTCATAAAAAAAGACAAGGCCCGCGTCCAGCCATAAATAAAGAAGAGAGAAGAGTAGGCCTCGAGAAGAAAGAGCGGGACTCGCTGACATTGGGGACATCTTTAAGCGCCCGACAGTCGGGCGGGCCGCGCTGACATCAAGGGTTAGTATTAGCTTATTTTTTTAAGGCCGTGGAGGCATGCTGCTGTAATACTACTAGGTGCGGCTTATACTACTGGGGCCTGCTGTATACTACTAGGAGCTGCTGTATACTCGAGGGCTGCTGTATACTACTAGAACGACTTAGGGGCTGCTGTATAATACTATGGGGCGCTGTATACTACTAGGAGCGCTGTATACTACTAGGCGGCTGTATACTACTAACGACTAGGGCTTGCTTATACCTACTGGGGCTTGCTGTATCTACCTAGGGGCTTGCTTAATACTACTAAGGGTCTGCTTTAATACTACTAGAGGTAACGAGGGGCTTGCTGTATACTACTAGAGGATACTACTAGGGGCTTGATGGATTCCCGACCCTCTGCTTATACTTAGTCAGTAGTTTTTTTTCCACCAGTTTTGGTGGTAAAATCAAAATCAGGGGTCTCGGCTGATATAACTGGGGTCGTTTAACTCAAGTATATACGTCTATCAAGTAATCATGTCCCCCCTCGTAGTTTCTCGTGTCGCCAGAACTAAATAAATCTAGCGTTCCGCATAACTGAACCCTCCAGGGCCGTTCAGCAATATTTGCTGCCTGAGGCGAATATTAATCATGCTGCCCCCACTCCCACTCCTGTGCATTTTGCCCGCATCTCCAAGATTGCCCTCGCCAGCCCTGTTCGTAATGCTGAAAACTCGACTACCCAAGACACATCCCCACAGACAGCTCACTGACACGGTGGTGAGGCCTACAGGGGCTGAGAGTCCATTATGGCATATGGACCTTATGGATTTCAATCTCTTCCAGCAAGAGACGTTATTCTGGGTTTCTTCAAGCCATACGTCTTACAGGGGAATTCAAGCCGGTATGTTTCAGCCATCTCCTGTAACACATCTCCACCCCTCCACCCCGGCGGGTCCCTAAAAATACTCACAGTCATTACATATGCATACCTTCCTGGATAACAGCAACTGGCTCCTAAATGAGATATACCCCGTGCACAACAACAACTGACCGCAACGCTCCCCCCCCACAATAAAACATCCCTGCAATTTATCTATATATTGTAAACTGGAATTATACAGGGCAACAGCACACCCAATCAATATACAACACCACCTAAAGTATTAAGACAGACCCCCCCAACATTTGGGTTTTACCAGGAAATGCAAAGTAATCTATTGTATCCTATACTTATTATTCCCCCCCACCCTTTATCCACCTGGTATTATGTTAACATATTATTTTATAGACAGTGCTACCCTGACATTACTAACAAAGCCCCCAGTATCAAACGAATCAGGTCCCCTATAAGTATATATAGACGGCCCCCCCCACCGTCCCCCTTATCAGTTATCTGAGTAATTCCGCCCCTTATATATAGGGCACAGGGAAGGGAAATTGTATATGAAACAATAATAAAACTTATACTCAATGCAGGGTGCTCCCGCGGCAATTGTCTCTCGCCACAGCACCGGCTCTTCTTGCAGCCGAGACTCCCCTCAGAGACACATTGGCGGAACGTCATCAGCATCCGCCTGTGACTACAATATTCGGAGCGATTCCATCAGTCCATAAAGGCCATGTAAATCGCCACTAATGTCTTAAATGAGACATTTAGATTTATCTGGTGGGCAAATCTGGCCCAACGGGCGCCCGAAAACGTCCAAATTATATCGGCACAAATGCTCTCCTCTCCGAATTCTGCTGCTTGGTGCAGATGCGGCGCTGCACCCTCCATAAGCTACCGCTTATTATTTTTGTGGGCTCTACGTTACCCTCTCTCCAAAGCTCCGGGCTTCCCAGAACTGACAGCATATTCCAAGGTGATGCAAACCAATGCCTGTACAGGGAGTAATCTTAACAAAAATACATCCCTATCCCAGAGTCCCTATCACTTTTAAATACATGACAATCTTGCTGGGCGTTAGAGGCAGCTGACATTCATGGTGCCCAAGTTTCTTCTCTACAAGGGACTCTAAACTAACCAATTTTACTCCTCCAGGGACATATGTTAAAACCTGTTGATTAATTACCCCCAGGTGGCATAACCTACATTATCCACATTGAACCCGCATTGCCAGTGGATGACCAACCACCTCAGTTTGTCAAGTCACCCTGCCGCCTAGACCATCCTCCATAGAACTATATACATTACCCAGCGTGGTGTCATCATCTTCAAAAATATTGACATTGCTTTCAAATATCTACCTCTATATCATTAATAAATATAATTAAATAGAGTGGTGGGACCAGCACGAACCCTTGCAGTGTAACAACCACTCAGAACTGGTGACCATTCTGAGTAGGAATCATTGACCACAACTCTCTTGATAGGAATCCTCTAGCCATTTTCAATCCAATTTGCAAATGACCACATGCCAAACCAAGAGAGCTGATTTTTTTTTTTCCCTCAGGCCGTTCCTATGTAATGGACAGTATGACAGCGTTTGCAAAGTCCAATGAACACAATATCCAAGCAGCTCCTCCATCCCGGCACCTGCTCACACCTCTTCATAAAGCGATACGGTTAGGTTTTGAGACAACGTCTAAATCCTTATAACCCATGCTGGCTGTACACTTATTAATACTATTTGTCACACCACTCCAGGAAGATAGGTCTTTTACTAATCCTGAGAAAATTTTCCACACATGGAGTGAAAGCTTACAGACCGGCCTGTAATTCCTGGCACAAAGTTCTAGCGAGAAGCCTTTTCTTAAATAATGGCCAAACTTTGCCTTGCGCCAGTCCCTTGGCACCAAACAAGAGATATTACGAAATCCCTGAAAGGGTTAACAAAACAGTCGTACAACATCACTACCGAACTGAAGCTCTTTATGAAACTCTGGGGTGTAACCCTCCTGTCCAGGAAGTCCTTAATCCACATTGAAATTGTTATTGAGTCTTAGATTGATCATGTCTACATTCCGCAGTCCTAATGTCTATTATCAGGGTGCATGACCCGCCACCTGCACCACTCACAGTCAGCATTTCTTTCTTCTATTGGATCAACAGAGCTAAAAAAGCCAAGTATAATCTCGGTCTCGCGGCCTTCTCTTTCTCTTCTTGGTCCCCTCCCAAGTCACAATGCCCCATTTGTCAAATAAAGGTGTGCAACCCTCTCTGACACCCATTTTTATTCCATTGATATACTTATAAAAGTTCTTAGGATTTGTTTTTGCTATCTTATAGCCACCTGTCTTTCATTTTGTATTTTGTTGAATTTTTTTAATTTTCCTCTTGAAGAGGTTGGTTCATATACCAACCTAATTTCTTGTCGTTTGGCCTTCAGATTACCAACAAGTATAACAATTTTTTCAAGCCATATCACCCCCATGCCCCAAAATCACATGACATAGCCTCACATGGCATGATTCACCTCCTCCGGGGACCATCCACCAGTAACCCAGCCCCGTACCACATACATTAGCTATAGATACAATACTTACTACTCTCTTGCTAAGTACATGATTAAAAATAGAGGGGTCTAAAAGACCCCTCATAAAGTTCCCCTAGGGTACTTTAACACTAGGTTGTTTGATTGGTCCTATATATTTCACTATGATGTCTTTTAACATTTGGGGCATTATTTACTTACCTGGTCCATTCGCGCAATCCAGCGGGGCGTCGTTCTGTGCAGTGTATTCGGTCCCGGCCGGGATTATTAATGGCATCCACCAGGTGGCGCTGCTCTCAGACTCTGTATTCCACTTGAATCCCTGAACTTTCACCCAACAAAATTTCACCTACCTATTCCTAAGTGAAGGGAAGATTCCACTTTTTGGCAAACACATTTTTGTTTTCAAATGTGAACGTTTTTTCTGCATCCTCGGTTTTTTTCGTCCTGCGCGGTCGGATCGCTCACGCCCCCACCCGCCCTCTCCCCCCCCCGATTCTGTTGCGTGCATGCCGGGCGCGATGCGCCACAATCCGACCGCGTTGCCCAAAATCCGCGGGGGCATTCAGGGAAAAATCCGGGGCGCAAAATCGTAAATCTTCAGGTAACACGTCGGGAAAACGCTATCGTGCCCTTAGTAATGACCCCCCGACCCCCAGTATTATTACAATCTACAAATCAACATTTTAATCCATGGGTTAAATCAGACTCAGGTCTTTTTGTATGACCTGAAGGCTTGCCATAGTAACTGTCACGCACCCCCCCCATTACTTCACAGGGGGAGGCATCAAATCCAAAATGGGTGGTGGCCCACATGCCCCGAGATTTTAAAATGCCTCCAGCACAGAGCGTTTGGCTGGAGTGCATTACTTACAAAAGTTTTAAAAAAACCCACGATCGGGTGCCCCAGTCAATGAAAGGAGGTGTTACTGGAAGGTTACCAGTAGAGTGTGTTTTGCTGCACTATGCAAAAAATCTCCACACCTTTTATGAAAGAAGGCTACCGCACTCATAAACTTCATAAGAGCCTATGGTGTAGATCCTTACACATATACCAGCCATCGACACGATCTTTAACATTGCTTCCTCTACTTCTCTGAGGTCCTGGAATATATGTTGGTTTCCTCCTCAACATACCTCGTTTTATTGCTTCTTTCCTTTAGTCCCGTTTTCGTTTTAACTCCCCTTTTCCTAAGTTATTGTACATTCTACCGTCATCTTTAATATTTAGTCAGTACCACTTTTTTTTCTTTCTTTTCTTGTCTTAAATAGAATAATATAAACCCTTTCTCAGAATGCTGTATATAAAAAGAATAAATTTGGGTCGGAAAGAACAAAACTCCTTATGGAAATTGCAAATTTGCAGTCAAAAATCAACCTTTTGCTGTTGTATTAAGTCTAAAATTCCATTCACTTCTTCCACCCGTCCCCCCCCTTCCACCCCCCGGCCCTGCCTAATCCCTCTCTGTGGCTCGGCTGTGTGGGCTTGACGGGAGCCGGGGTTACCGAAGAATGTGCCACTCAGGGTTCACTGTTCCGTTCCATCGGCGTGGCGGCGGGACGACCGGGCACCTCTGCTGGGGGCTGAAGCGTTTTACTTTGAAAAAAATTATAATTTTCAAGCAGGCCGGGGTCGTTTGAATATTGCACCTAGGAAATAATGAATAGCATTAGTGGTTGTTTTTTCAATTGTTTTTTTCTGGAAATTGGTTCCATGATTAAGAGCGACAGTATGGGCACCATATTGCGTGCTATGCATTGCCACTTCAGGGCTCCACATTACGCGCGACATCCAATGGGCGCGAGTTCCACTATGTAATCTGGATTGCAATGACACGACCTGAAAATTCTGCCTGACCAGCTCGTTGATATAAGGGGACCCACATGTAGAGGAGGAGTAACTAGTAGTAAGATTAAAGATGCTGCAGTTAAAATATGTTAGTTGGATCTTGGGTATGAGTGGCGCTCCTGCCAGGGAGCTTTCGCTAAACCAGCCCGCGTCTTCGGCCTGCTCCCCCAAACGACCTCTAAGAACCTTTTTGTATAGAATCAAGTGTAGTATGTTTTTAGAGTTTGGGTGATGCGGGGTATAAAATTTGGGTATGAGTTCCTCTTATGATGACGAGTCACCTTTGCCCTATAAGATAACGTAATTAAGGACATGTAACATAGGGCAACAGACCACCCCCTGCGTGTATCCCTTGTTCTCTCCTCACGCCCCTCTATCAAAGCATTGGTAACTGGGGGTGTTGTCTCTTCACATTAAGAGGGGTAATGGTTTCATGTGCACTTCGACTGGTGTCTCCAAGGGCCTCCATGGTTTTGCAGGCTCTTAAAAGAAGCCTTAAGAATGAAAATTCACTTCAACGAAAATTTGTTCACTAACGCAAATATTTTAATTTTGAGTAAGGATTGGATCCGTAGCCTATGTTGGGCGTGTCAAGTCCCAAGAATTTGAGAGGAAGGAAGCAGAAAAGCAATTAGACAATTGGGCAACATTCCAAATGGCACCTCTTGGTGGATATTGCTGATTTGCTCATTCAAGGCGAACTAGTAGTAGATTAAAGGTACTGCAGTTAAAACTATGTTAGTTGGATCTTGAGATGGAGCTGGTGCTCCGCTGCCAGGCGAGCTTTCGCCAATCCAAGCCCCTGTCTCTAGGCTACTCCCCAAACAGCACTTCTAAGAACCTTTTGTATAAGATCAAGTGTAGTAGCGTTCTTATAGGTTTGGGTTATGGCGGGTGAGGGGAATGTAAACAGATGCGCAAGAAGCGGAACAGGTAGGTGGTCCTACAGAAAAATTAAATAAATTGAGTGCCTGTATGTGGCAGTCCAAAAAAGTTTTCAAACCAGAGGAGCAAGTAGGTGGTCCTCCAGAAAAGTTAAATAGATTGAGTGCCTGTATTTGGCACTCCCAAAAATTGATTAAAACAGAGAACCGGGTAGGTGGCCCTCCAGAAAAATTAAATAAATTAAATAAATTAAATACATAGAGTACTATAGCTAGAGCCAGTTGGCCCAGGGAAAAAATAGCCAGTTTCCTCTGCTTTAGTGTACAAAGAGGAGGAGAAGGAGGACAATGAGGAGGAGGAGTGCATACGTTATTCAGGTTGAGCTTCTTTCACCTGGTGGAGAATGAAAATCCGGAGAAATCCAGGCTTTATTCATCTTGATAAGCATCAGCCTGTCAGCGCTATCAGTCGACAGGCGTGTACGCTTATCGGTGATGATGCCACCAGCTGCACTGAAAACCCGCTCGGACAACACGCTAGCGGCAGAACAGGCAAGAACCTCCAAGGCGTACAGCCACATGTCCAGCTTTGAAACTCCTCACAATATGGTACTAGCTGCACTACTAGTGCCAGCAAGCTCAGTCACAAGCAAATAAAAAAAAATATATAAAACGCTATTGTAGCCCTAAGAAGGACTGTTGGGTTCTTGTAGAATCACTCCTAACACTATTCTAATAGAACACCCTAACGCTTTCCCTGACCAGCAGCAGCTCTCTCCCTAACGGCATCCAGACAGAGAATGATCCGAGCAGCGCGGGCAGGGGCTAGTCTATTCCAGGGTCACCTGATCTGGCCAGCCAACCACTGCTATCGACGTGTAAGGGTACCACGTCATGCTGGGTGGAGTGCAGAGTCTCCTGGCTTGTGATTGGCTCTGTTTCTGGCCGCCAAAAATCAAAACGGCGGGAGCTGCCATTTTCTCAGGCTGGCGAAATACTCGTCCGAGCAACGAGCAGTTTCGAGTTCGCTAATGCTGGAACGAGCATCAAGCTCGGACGAGTGTGTTCGCTCATCTCTATTGTTTATGTTTCGTCTTGAGATCCTTTACTTGTTCAAGGAGAATATTCAAACATTTATCCTTTTCCTTCTTCCGTCTTGCCCCATATTTAATAAATATTCCCCTGGTAACTATTTTATGTGATTCCCACCTAATGTAAGGATCAGAAATGTTACCTTGGCTTGAGGTAAAGTGCTCCATTATTGCCTGTTTAACTTCAGTTAAGATTTGTGGGTATTCTAGGAGTGAAACAATGGGGCACATTTACTTACCCGTCCCATCACGATCCCCGAGGTGCGTTGTCCGGCGACAATTCGGAGCTGCCGCCATTCATTAAGATTCTGCGTTCAATTTCCTGCATGTGTCGCTTCCCCGCTCAGGTCCGCCGGAGTTCACCATCTTCTTCCCCATGCATGTAAGTGCATGGCTCCCGATTTGTGTTGCATGAAAGTTGGTGCAAAACTGAAAAAGTCGCGACAAAAATGCGGTCCGTGGACCCTTAGTAAATGTGTTTCCATAGCCACTGTGAAAATGGAAACCTCAGGAGATAATCTTATATCCACCAAAGCATGGTCTGAGAAAGAAATAGTATCAATGTTTGAGTCCTGGAGTAATTGCAAATCCTGGTGTTTTACAAACATATCTAACCTAGAATATACATCATGCGGTGCAGAATAATATGTGTAATCCTTCTCTCTCTCATGAAGCAAACGTCAGGAATCAATATATTTTTGACTGTGTAGAATATGCTTTATGTATCGCAATGCGGAAGCAGGATGCTGTGATATTCCTGAGGAGGTATCATTAAAATTGGATAGAGGGCCACATTAAAATCTCCTCCCAGTATCACAATCCCCTCCTCAAACCCCCCCACCAGGTCCAAGGCTTTAAATAGCACTGTTAGGTAGATATATTGAGGTAAATGTGTATATCTGGGAAGCAATACGTCCTTTTACAGAGATCAATCGCCCCTCCTCTTCTGTATGTATATCCAGCCATTCCCATGGAAGTGCACTAGACATTAGTATACTAGTACCTCTGGCTTTCAGTTCCGGGGTATAACTATGATGAGCATGTGGGTAAAAGGGGGAAGATAATTGGTAAGGTTTATGAAGGCATGAAACAATACCTATTATAGGATGCAGAGAGTAGGGGTTGGAAAAGGGGAAAGTTTCTTTTTAAAGATTTTACCTCATTGAACTACCAGCCCCTTAATTTAGGTTATGAAATGTCCTTTCTAGAATTCCCTTATTTATTTGAAATAATTTGTTAAGAGAATTTAGTATCTGGTAATATCTTTGGAATCTTGTTGCGCCCTTAGCAATACCACAAGTTGAACTAATAAACTAGTAATATCCGCAATACATCAACTTTTGTCCAGCAATCAATATTTTCTCTCATATGTATTTGCCGGTGGTAGTTCAAAATTCCTAGAAAAATTACTTTTCCTTGTTCTGAAAATCGACTTTTCCGTTTCAGATGGAAGTAGCGAGTAAGCATCTATTAATGTTCCTTCCACATTGACTATTGAGGACAGCCAATATTAAACATAAGTAAAATAGCGTTTTAATTAATTTCTTGAAAGCCTCATGCACTTGACCGTATAAATATGGTGGGCTTAAAGCAACCGTCCGTGTGCAATTGTTTGCGGTCTGTCTGATGCTGGCAGGTAAGTACCGCTCACTGCAACAAAGTCCATAGGAACTTACTGCAAAGATGTGCAGGAATAGGATCTCCCCATCTTTTGCAGTTCCCAAGACAGTGATGTGAAGCTTTTTCTTAGGGTATTTATCTTGCAACAAGTTGTACACTCCATGCCCTGCAAACACTGCTTTTTGCTGAGTTTTATATATACCGTATATACTCGAGTATAAGCTGAGGTACCTAATTTAAACACAAAAAACTGGGAAAACCTATTGACTCAAGTATAAGCCTAGGGTGGGAAATGCATTGGTCACAGCCTCCACCCAGTATATAGCCAGCCAGCCTGCCACCCCATTCCTCTAGTAAATAGCCAGCCCCTGGCCCCCAGTATATAGCCTGGCAGCTCATGGCCCCCAGTATATAGCCTGGCAGCTCATGCCCCCTAGTATAAAGCCAGCCAGCCCCTACCCGCAGGATTGAGCCAGTCAGTCCCTGCCCCACAGTATATAGCCAGCCCCCTGACCCCAGTGTATAGCCAGCCAGCTCATGCCCCCTAGTATATAACCAGCCAGCTCATAACCACCAGTATATAGTCAGTCAACCCCCTGCCCCCCAGTATATAGAAAGCCAGCTCATGCTCCCCGGTAAATCATGAAATCACGTCTGAAATCATGAATGTGTCACTTCCCCAGTCAGGTCCGACAGAGTTCACCATCTTTTTTGTGGTGCATCTTTAACATCGGGCGTGCAACAAAATTTCAAAATTAAATATGCCGCTCGTTCCGAATCAGTCGGACTGACCGACCTCATGCCCCCTAATTTGTGTTGCATGGAAGCCAGCGCAGCATCACCACAAAAGGGTCACAGCGCACACACTTCTTAAATACCTGTGCAAGCCGTTTTAGCCATGAAGAACATGAACATTCCAACTAAAGTGCAGTGCAAAGCCCTTGGTAAATGTGCCCCAATATGTGTTCATACAGAGAAAGTAGAATCACTAGTCCTTTAGTGCTTTATTTAGTTTACACAACACTCACGTAGGGAAAATACAGACAGTTTCATCCATCTGATCCATTTCCAACCATAAGGTCCTTATCCAAGCATCTGGTAGATTGCAAAATTCGCTGCTTTACCTGTAACAGGTTCACACAAAGTAAAGTGATCCAGTTGTTTGTTGAGGCCAAAGGAAGACAAGGTCTACAGTTTAATAAGCCTTCATTTTGTATCATTAGATGGAAATAAATGTTCCAATTCTAACATCACAAAATTACATAAATGTTTCTGAAGAAAAGCAAGAAAAAAAACATGTACTTTTGCAAATCTCTCAAGTTACTTTCTAAGTGTTTCCTTTGTAGTCACGCAGTACTCTAGCTGTTGGAGGCATGTGAATGTAATATGACAGCTCCATTTAAATTGCTTTACTTCTGACTTTTCAACTTTCCCCACTGAGCTTCAGAAATGGCTTGTGCAACTGCAGCTAAATAGGTATTTTGAACTTTGCAAAGTGTTTATTATGGGCTTTTAAATATTGTACAGTACTTATATCGGCTTTCTGTTTTACCCCCTCACAATTCACTAATCCTTTCCTTGTCACTTGCAAACACTCCTGCTGAGGCTTTATTTTTTTTAATTTTATGTCAAAATGTCAAGAAAAATATCTTTTCACCAGAACAAATCTCCAAAACTTTAATTGGTGTCTAATATTGAACTTGGATGCACTGAATATCATCCTACCATGAGATTTATTTACTAACAAAGGAAAAAAAAGTTATAACAGATATTCTAAAACTTTATGGTTGCTTTTGTCCAAGAACAGTGTCACACCTGCCCATGGTTTGTACCAGGAGCGCAGCTATATAGCAATGAATGGAGCTTAGGTGCAGTACCACATACTACTCATGTCAGGTGTGCAGCTGTTATTGGAAGACTGCACCAATGTTTTTAAAAGTCCTTAAATGGGATTTCCCACAAATAAAAGTTAGGCCCTATCCACTGAGCTACCTTGGTCCAACATCAGACCCCTCGTTTTCGTGATTTCTGAGGGTGTAATCACTGAGACCCCCAGCAATCAGCAAGTTAGGTCCTTTCCTGCGGATAGGAACCCTTATAGGACCCTTTTTTTGTTTTTTGCATTTCTGTTTTTTACCCCCCTCATTCCAAAAACGATAACTGTCTTTTACGTTTACGGAGATATGTGAGGGCTTGTTATTTAAAAAATGTAAATTTTTTGCACAAAAAAATATTTGCTAAATTTTGAAGCCAGTAACTTTTTCACACTTTTCTGTTAACGGACCTATGCAAGGTGTCATTTTTTGTGGTACATGCTGGTGTTTTGATTTATATCAATTTGGGAACCGTATTTTCGGACTATAAAGACGCACTGGACATAGACGCACCTAGGTTTGTAGGGTGGAAAAATAAGAACAAAAGTTTTTTTCCCAAATAGTGTGCTAAAAAACACACTAAAGTAACATAAAGTAGGCGGCGCCTTAACGTGCAGTGCAGCCATGTTTCTCTTTGGAAAGGGGTAGGGGCGGCGAGAACTTATTAGGGGACATTTTATGGACACGTTACCTGGTGCTGAGGATGACTCTGGTGCCGACACTACAAGTGTATTGGTCAGATTTCATCTCTATACATAACACTTGGTGTCTGGCCGGGAGAGTGTTGTTCCTTGGACCCAACACTAATAATTGGCTAGGGCTTGGCTAGCAACAAGCTCAGCCAACCAGTGTTGGGGCAGATTATATGGGAATTACGCTCTTAGATAGAATTATGCCTGACACGTAGTCATGGGGTCTGCAAGAGTTACCAGGGCTGTATAGGTATAGGTGACAATGGTCACAGAGCTTACAATCTATGAGGAGGAAGGGCACTGGCGGTGACATGCTTGTACAATGGTCACAAGAGCTTACAATCTATGAGGAGGGACGACACAGAGGAAGTGCTTGTACATGGTCACAAGAGCTTACAATCTATGAGGAGGAAAGGCACCTGGCGGTGACCAATGTTGTATAATGGTCACAGAGCTTACACTTGAGGAGGCCGAGACACAGGAGATTGAAGTACTTGTACAATGGTCACAAGAGCTTACAATCTATGAAGGAGGATGAGGGACATAGGAGGGAGGACAGTCCTTGTACAAGACCACAAGAGCTTCACATCTATGAGGAGGATGGGGGACACAGAGGTGACAATGCATGTAACAAAGGCCACAAGAGCTTAGTCTATGAGGAGAGGACACAGGAGATGACAGACGCTGTACCATGACCACCAACGAGCTTACACTCTATGAGGGAAGGGGACCCAAGAGCAGGGACAATGCATGGCACAATGGCCACCAAGCAGCTTTAGTCTATAGGAGGCACACATGAGGATGACGCGCGTGTTACAATGACACAAGAGCTTACACTCTATGAGGAGGAGAGGGACACAGGAGTGACTATGCTGTAAGCTCGCTGTGATTTTGTCCAAGCACATATTTGGGATTGTTCCAGTTTCACACACCTTCTGGTACTGGTCACATCTTCAGTGTTATTTAAATGCCCTGCAAGCACGAGCACTGGGAGACAGAAAGTGCCTGCCTGGCCATCGTCACAGTGTAGCGACTCCGGCTGAGGGGGCGTGGCTTCTGCTTCCCTTATCTGTACCTGAACGTGGTATGTCAGTCTGTGTGCACTGGCAACCGAGCTTTCCGCTGCTCACAGAAACAGCAGGCGGCCAGCAGTGGTGGGCCGAGCTCAGCACTGCCTCTGCCCTGCGTCTACTGCCATGTGGCCTCCTCCATTCCTCCGGCACATTCGGACTTAAGACGCACCACAATTTTTTCCCCCATCTTCTGGGGAAAAAACTGTGCGTCTTATAGTCCAAAAATACGGTATATGACTTGTTAGATCATGTTGTATGTGGCTATTTTCTGTCAGTGTTCAGGGAATAATTTTTTTTCTTATATTTTGATAGAATGTGCATTTTGGGATGTGGCAATACCAGACATGTTTATGATGTTTACTGTTTGTTTATTTTTATATGTGTTCTAAGGAAATGGGGATGATTTAAACATTTATTTTTTTATATTTTTTAAAACATTGTTTACTATTATTTCATACCCCCTAGGGTACTTTAACCCTGCAGGGTCTGATTACACATACTATATACTATAATATAGAGTTATTGAGGGTCATTTACTAAGGGCCCGAATCACTATTTTTCATCAGGTTTCCAGAATATTACTGATTTGCGCCGTTTTTCCCTGAATTGCCCCCGTTTTTTGGCGCACGCGATCAAAATGCACACAAAATGCAGTTCACAGACTAAAATGGCTTCCGCTTGGTCATTTCAATGGGGTTTGTAGAGGAACATATCTCTCACAACGTCATGGGGGGCAATCAGCCATCCAAGATGGCAACCCCATCGGGAGTGATGTTAGGTGACAGCTGACACTAGCTGTGCATGGAGAGAGCTCATCTTGTGAGCTCTCTCCATACATGCCCCGGCACCAATATGCTTTTGTCTGATGGGAATCACTAAGAATTAGTTGCAGCTTAATCGCCTGTAACTATCCTCTTAGCAATTACTGCTGATTTCAGGTGTAGCATTCAACTCATAGTATCATAGTTTATTTGCTTGAAAAAAGACACATGTCCATTAAGTTCAACAAAGGTATTGGATAAGGAAGAGATTTATGGGAAAAAATTCTATACAACATAACCATCAATGTTATTTAGATATAAAAAGGCATCTAAACCCTTCTTGAAGCTCTCTGCTGTCCCTGCTGTGTGACCAGCGCCTGAGGCAGGATATTGCACAGATTGATAGTTCTCATAGTAAAAAAGCTCTGTCGCCTCTGGTGATTAAACCTTGATTTCTCCAGATGGAGACAGTGCTTCCTCATCTTTTGATTTTATTTAATCTGCAGCTTTACAGCATATTTTTTGTATGGGCCATTCATAACTACCGTATATACTCGTGTATAAGCCGAGGGGACGTTTTTCAGCACATTTTTTGTGCTGAAAAACTTGGCTTATACACGTCTATACAAAAAAAAATTACCCACTTTAAAAAAATAAACTTTAAATACTCACCTTCTGATGTCAGCACGGCTCCCCGATGTCGGCACGGCTTACCGATGTCCCCGATGTCAGCGTGTTCCGTCTTCTTTCTTCTCCGCGGCTCCACGGCTCTTCCGGCATGGACGCGGCCATGTTTTCTTCGTGGCCGTGCATACTATGACGTCAGAAAAAAACAAGGCCGCGTCCATGCCAGAAGAAAGAAGAGAGAAGAGGAGCCGCGGAGAAGAAAGAAGACGGGACGCGCTGACATTGGGGACATCGGTAAGCCGCCCGACATCGGGGAGCCGCGCTGACATCAGAGGGTGAGTATTTAAGCTTTATTTTTTAAGGGCCGGGAGGCAGCTGGTGCTGCTGTGAGTATACTACTATGGGCTGCTGTATACAGACTACTAGGGGCTGCTTATACTACCTATGGGAGCTGCTGTATACTACTAGTGCTGCTGTATACTACTAGGGGCTGCTGTATACTACTAGGGGCTGCTGTATACTACTAGGAGCTGCTGTATACTACTAGGGGCTGCTGTATACTACTAGGGGCTTGCTGTATACTACTAGGGGCTTGCTGTATACTACTAGGGGCTGCTGAATACTACTAGGGGCTGCTGTATACTACTAGGGGCTTGCTGTATACTACTAGGGGCTTGATGTATTCCCACCCTCGGCTTATACTTGAGTCAGTAGTTTTTCCCAGTTTTTGGTGGTAAAATCAGGGGTCTCGGCTTATACTCGGGTCGGTTTATACTCAAGTATATACGGTATATAAAGTAATCATGTCCCCTCGTAGTTGTCTCTTTTCCAGACTAAATAAATCTAGCTTTCCTCATAACTGAGACCCTCCCAGGGCCGATTCTAGCATATTTGCTGCCTGAGGCGAATATTAAAATGCTGCCCCCACTCCCACTCCTGTTCCATTGCCTGTTCCCTGTTCAGTAAATGCTGAAAACTCTACTAACAAGACACATCCCCACAGACAGCTCACTGACACTGTGTGACTGCCTACAGGTTCTGAGAGTCATTAGTGGCATATGGTACCTTATGGATGACAATCTCTTCCATCAGTAGGACTTTATTCCGGGTTCTCCAAACCATGCAGTATTACAGGTGAATTCAAGGCCAGGTATCTTCAGCTCCGTGTAACACATCTCCACCCGCCGTCCCTAAAAATACCACAGTCACTTACAGTATGAAGTCTCCTGGATAACAGCACTGTGCTCCTAAATGATATATACCCCTCACAACACAACTGACCGCACGCTCCCCCACATATAAAACATCCCTGCATTATATATATATTGTACTGGAATTATAGCATGCACAGCACACCAATCAATATACAACACCCCTAAAGTATTAATACAGACCCCCCCAACATTTGGTTTACATGATGCAAAGTAATCTATTGTATCCTATAACTTATATATCCCACCCTGTTATCCCACCCATGTATTATGTTACATATTATTTTATAGACAGTGCTACCCTGACCAATGTAAATACAAAGCACCCAGTATAAAACGAATCAGGTCCCATATAAGTATATATAGAAGCCCCCACCCCCTTATCCAGTTATATTAGTATCCGCCCCTTATATATATGGCCACATTTAATTGAAAAGTGTATATGAAAAATAATAAAACTTATACTCAAGGCAGGGTGCTCCCGCGGCATGTGGCTCCCACAGCACGCGGCTCTTCTGGCAGCCGCGACTCCACTCAGAGACACAGGTGGCGTGACGTCATCAGCAGCCGCCTGTGTCCCTACATAGTACGGAGCGACGCCAGCAGCCATAAAGGCGCATGTAAATCGCACTTATGTCTTAAAGAGACAGGTGAGATTTATCTGGTGGGCGATTCTGGCACAATGGGCGCCCGAATCGTCCACATTAGAGTGGCAAAATGCTCCGAATTCTGCTGCTTGGTGGCAGATGCGGCTCTGCACCCTCCATACCGCTTATTATTTTTGTGGCTCTACGTTGAACCCTCTCCAGCTCCAGGGCTTCCCAGAACTGGACAGCATATTCCAGGTGAGGCCAAACCAATGCCTTGTACAGGGGTAATATTACATCCCTATCCCGAGAGTCCATACCACTTTTAATACATGACAAGATCTTGCTGGCTTTAGAGGCAGCTGACATTGCATGCCCAAGTTCTTCTCTACAAGGGACTCTACCAGATTTACTCCTCCAAGGACATATGTTACCTGTGGATTATTAGCCCCCAGGTGCATAACCTTACATTTATCCACATTGAACCTCATTTGCCAAGTGGATGACCAAACACTCAGTTTGTCCAAGTCACCCTGCAGCCTATGAACATCCTCCATAGACTATATTACATTACACAGCTTGGTGTCATCTGCAAAAATTGAGACACAGTGCTATTAATTTCTACCTCTATATCATTGATAAACAAGATAAATAATAGTGGGCCGAGCACAGAACCCTGGTGCACACAACTTATAAATGGCCAGTAGGAAATTATAGATCCACAAATTTTTGGATATGAAAAAGTTTTCAAATCCACTCCAATTGGAAACAGCTCGTTCCAAACCAATAGACCTTATTTTACCCATCAGGCGTTTATGAGGGACAACCTTCGGACTGCCGCCATTCATTAGATCTGCGTTCAAAAATATTCCAAGGCAAAAAATAAGTGTCAAATAACTTCCTCCCCCGCTCATAATAGAAAGAGAAAAAAAAACTCAGGTTCCGCGCCGGAGTTCCCCTCCTTCTATCCCATGCAAATGTAAGTTCATGGCATCCCCCGATTTGTGTAAATAAAAACATGAAAGTTGTGCAAAACTGAAAAAGTCGTCGACAAAAATGCGGTCCGTGGACCCTTAGTAAAGTGTTTCCATAGCCACGTGAACATGGAAACCTCAGGATATAATTCTTATATCCCCAAAGCATTGTCTTAAGAAAGAAATAGTATCCACATGTAATATAACAGAAAAGAAAAAAAAAAAAAAGTCCTTGCTACTTTGTAAAGATAAAGGCAAATCTGGTTGAAATAAAATTTACAACACATAACTAAAATCCTAGAATATACATCATGCGGTGCAGATAATAGGTTTAATCCTCTCTCTCTCATGAGCAACGTCCATAATCATATATTTTTTGACTTTGTAAATATGCTTTGGGGGGGTTAATGTATCGCATGGCGGAAGCAGGAAGATGCTGTGATATTCCTGAGAGAGAAAGTCTATTAAAGTAAGGAAGAGAAAAAGGAAGCACACATTACAATCTCTCCAGTATCACAATCCCCTCCTCAAAACCCCCCCCCAGGTCCACTGCCCCTTTAATATCACTGTTTAGGTAGATATATTGATGTAAATGTGTATATCGGGAAGCATACGCGTCCTTTTACTACAGAGATCAATCGCCCTCCTCTTCTTATGTATCTCCCCGCCAAATTACCCAAAAAAAAAATAAAAATATAAAGTAAAAAATGCAAAACATAACATAAAAACAATTAGTTAAACATAACAAGTAACCCCAATCTGGCTTTCATTTCCGGGGGTCTACTATATGAGCATGTGGGTAAAAAAGGGGGAAGATAATTGGTAAGGTTTATGAATGCAATATACAAAAACAAATTACCTACCTCCTTTTTTTTTATTATAATTTAATTAATTTTTATTTTGTTTTACCTTTTTCTATACCTCTATTTTTTTATTTCTTATTATTATTTCCATCTCCTTATCTTTTTTACACCATATTACCCTTATTCCTTCTCTCTTTATTTATCTTGCTATTTCTTTGTCCTATTTTCTGATCCCTTTTTTATCTTACTTTCTTTCTTCATCTCTTTTCCCCGTTATTGTTCTCTATTCTTTTCGCTTATTTTTTTGTTATTGTATCCGACTTGCTTTCTTTTGTCCTCTTTTTTTTTTTTTTTACCTTATTTATAGGATGCAGAGAGTCAGGGTTGGAAAAGGGGAAAGTTTCTTTTTAAAAGATTTTACCCTCTTGAAACGACCAGCTCCCTTAATGTAGGTTATGAAATGTCCTTTCTCTAGAATTCCCTTATTTATTTTGAAATAATTTGTTAAGTAATTTAGTATCTGGTATATCTTTGGAATCTTGTTGCGCCCTTAGCAATACCACAAGTTGAACTAATAACTATTATAATCCGCAATACAATCAACTTTTCCAGCAATCAATATTTTCCTCTCATATGTATTTGCCGGTTGTAGTTCAAACTTCCGAGAAAAATTACTTTTTCCCCCTCCCTTGTTTCTGAAAATCGACTTTTCCGTTTCAGATGGAAGTAGCCGAGTAAGCATCTTTAATGTGCCTTCCACAATGACTAATGAAGGACATCCATATTAACCTAAGTAAAATAGCCGTTTAATTAATTTCTTGAAAGCCCATGCCTTGACCGTATAATATGGTGGGCTTTAAAGCAACCGTCCGTTGCAATTGTTTGCGTGTCTGTCTGATGCTGGCAGGTACGTACCGCTTCACGTCAGTCAACAAAGTCCATAGGAACTTACTGCAAAGATGGTGCATGAATAGGATCTCCCCATCTTTTTGAGTTTCCCAAGACAGTTGATGGGAGCTTTTTCTTGGGTATTTTATCTGCAAACAAGTTGTCTCACGCCATGCCCTGCAAACACTGCTGTCTTTTTGCTGAGTTTTATATATACCGATATACTTCGAAGTATAGAGCTGAGGTACCTAAGTTAAACACAAAAAACTGGGAAAACCCTATTGACTTCAAGTATAAGCCTGGGTGGGAACTGCATTGGTCCACAGCTCCACCCAGTAATGCCAGCCAGCCTGCCACCCCCCATTCCTCTAGTAATACCAGCCCCTGGCCCCCAGTTATAGCCTGGCACTCATGGCCCCCAGTATATAGCCTGGCAGCTCCATGCCCCCTAGTATAAGCATCCCCGCCCCTACCCGCAGGATTGAGCCATTCAGTCCCTGCCCCCACAGTATATAATAGCCGCCCCGCCCCTGGACCCCAGGTATAGCCCGCAGCTCATGCCCCCTATATATAACAGCCAGCTCAAACCATCCAGTATATAAGTCCAGTCAACCCCTTCCCACCAGTATAGAGCAAGCCAGCTCATGCTCCTCGGTAAATCATAGAAATCACGTCTGAATCAATGATGTGTCACTTCCCCCATCCGGTCCGCAGGAGTCACCCAAGCTTTTTTTGTGGTGCATCTGTAACATGGGCGTGCACAAAAATTCAAAATAATATGCCGCTCGTGTCCGAATCAGTCCGGACTGACCGACCTTCATGCCCCCTAATTTGTGTTGTCATGGAACCAGCGCAGCATCCACCACAAAAAGGGTCACAACGCACACACTTCTTAAATAACCTGTGCCAGCCCGTTTTAGAAAAGCCATGAAGAACAATGACGTCCACTAAAGTGCGCGCAAAGCCCTTAGTACATGTGGCCCCAATATGTGGTCCTACAGAAGAAAGTAGAATCCTAGTCCTTTAGAGTGCTTTATTTAGTTTACACACACTACATAGGGAAAATACAGACAGTTTCATCATCCATCGATCCTTTCCACCATATGGTCCCTTATCCAAGCATCTGGTAGATTGCAAATCGCTGCTTTTACCTGTAAACAGGTTCACCAAAGTAAAGTGGATCCAGTTGTTTTGTTGAGGAGGGGGGGGGGGGGCCAAAGGAAGACAAGTTCTATACAGTTTATAAGGCTCTTCATTTTGTATCATGAGATGGAAAATAAATGTTCCAATTCTAACATCACAAAATTACTAAATGTTTTCGAAGAACAGCAGAAAAAAACATGTAACTTTTGCAAATCTCTCAAGGTTACGTTCTAAGTGTTTCCTTGTAGTCACGCAGTACTCTAGCTGTTTGGAGTCTGTGAAGTAATATGACAGCTCCTTTAACGGGCTTTAACTTCCCGGACTTTTTCAACTTTCCCCCACTGAGAGTGCAGAATGGCTTGTGCACCTGCAAGCTAAATAGGTATTTTGAACTTTGCAAGTGTTTTATATGGGCTTTAAATATTGTAAGTACTTATATCGGCTTTCTGTTTTAAACCCCCGCACAACTCCACTAATCCTTTCCTTGTCACTTGCAACCTCCTTCTTGAGGCTTTATTTTTTTTAATTTTAAGTCAAAGATGTCAAGAAAAATATCTTTCACAAACCAGAAACAAATCTCCAAACTTTAATTGGTGTCTAGTATTGAACTGGAATTCACTGAATTATATCATCCTAACCATGAGATTTATTTACTACAAAGGAAAAAAAAGTATAAACAGATCGTCTAAAAAACTTTATGGTTGCTTTTGTCCAAGAACATTGTCACACCTGCCCATGGTTGTACAGGAGCGCACTATATACCATGAATTAGCTTAGAGTGCAGTACCACATACACTCATTGTCAGGTGTGCAGCTGTTATTGGAAGACTGCACCAATTTTTTAAAAGTCCTTAAATGGGATTTCCACAATAAAAGTTATGCCCTATCCACTGAGCTAACCTGGGCCAACATCAGACCCCCCCTCGTTTTCGTGATTTCTGAGGGTGTAATCACGAGACCCCCAGCAATCACAAGTTAGGTCCTTTCCCTGCGGATAGGAAACCCTTATAGGACCCTTTTTTTTTGTTTTTGCATTTCTGTTTTTTATAACCCCCCCTCATTCCAAAAACGATAACTGTCCTTTTACGTTTACGAGATATGTGAGTGCTTGTTAATTTAAAAAATGTAAATTTTTTTGCACAAAAAAAAATATTTGCTAATTTTTGAAGCCGTAACTTTTTCACACTTTTCCTGTTACGGAACCTATGCAAGGTGTCATTTTTTTTGGTAACATACATTCTGGTGTTTTGATTTATATCACTTTGGGACCTATAATGACTTGTTAAGATCATGTTGTATGTGCTATTGTCTGTCCCGTGTATCAGTGTAAAATTTTTTTGTTCCTCTTATATTTTGATAGAATGGTGCATTTTGGGATGGTGGCAATACCAGACATAACGTTTATGATGTTTACGTTTTTTTATTTTTATAATGTGTTCTAAGGAATGGGGATATTTAACATTTATTTTTTTATCTTTTAAAACATTGTTTTACTATGTTTCAATACCCCTAGGGTAACTTTAACCTGCCGGGTCGGATTACACATACTATATACTATAATATAGAGTTATTGAGGGTCATTTTACGCAGGGCCTCGAACACTATTTTTCATCAGGTTTCCATAATATTACTGATTTGCGCCGTTTTTTTTCCCTGAATGCCCCCTTTTTTGGCGCAACTCGATCAAAAGCACACAAATGCAGTTTCATCCAGACTAAAATGGCTTCCGCTTGGTCATTTCAATGGGTTTGTAGAGGGAACATATCTCTCACAAACGCAAGGGGGGGCACTCAGCCATCCAAGATGGCTCGCCCATCGTGAGTGTTTTAGGTGACCGCTGACCCTAGCCTGTGCTGGGGAGAACCACCCGTGAAAAATTCTATATCACAAACCATCAAATGTTATTTTAGATATAAAAGGCAATCTTAAAAACCCTTCGTGAAGCTCTCGGCTGTCCTGCTGTGTGAAACCCCCCCCAACCCCGGCCTGAGCAAGGATATTGCAACAGATTGATAGTTTCATATTAAAAAGCCCTGTCGCCTCTGTGATTAAAAACCTTGATTTCTCCAAGGGAACTGCTTCCTCCTCATCTTTTGTTTTATTTAATCTCAGCTTTTACCGCATATTTTTTGTAGTGGCCATTCAGACCTACCGTATATACTCGGGGTATAGCCAAGTTTTTCAGCACAAAAAATGTGCTGACAAAACGTCCCCCTCGGCTTATACACGATCTATTAACAAAACAAATTTACCCCTTTTAAAAAAATAACTTAAATACTACTCACCTCTGTGTCCAGCAAAGCACGGCTCCCCCCGATGTCGGCACGGCTTACGCGATGTCCCCGATGTCAATGCGTGTTCCGTCTTCTTTCTTCTTCCGCGGCCCACGGCTCTTCTCGGCATGGACGCGGCCATGTTTCTTCTGGCCGTGCATTACTCTTACGTCAGAAAAGACAGGCCTCTTCCATGCCCCCAGAAGAAAGAAGAGAGAAGAGGATCCCGCGGATAAGACAGAGACGGACGCGCTGACATTGGGGACATCTGTAAGCCCGCCGACATCGGGGAGCCGCGCTGACATCAGATGGGTGAGTATTTCACTTATTTTTTTAAGGGCCGTGGAGCAGCTGCTGTATACTACTAGGGGCTGCTGTATACTCAGGGCTGCTGAATACTACTATGGGAGCTGCTGTATACTACTAGGGGCTTCTGTATACTACTAGGGGCTTTCTGGTATACATACTACTAGGGGGCTGCTGTATACTACTAGGAGCTGCTGTATCTACTATGGGCTGCTGTATATACTAGGGGCTTGCTGTAACTACTAGGGGCTTGCCTGTATACTACTAGGGGCTGGCGAATACTATAGGCTGCTTGTATCTACTAGGGGCTTGCTGTAACTACTAGGGGCTTGATGTATTCCCACCCTCGGCTTCATACTTGAGTCAGTAGTTTTTCCCAGTTTTTGGTGGTAAAAATCAGGGGTCTCGGCTTATACTCGGGGTCGGTTTTATACTCAAGTATATACGGTATAAAAGTAAAATCATGTCCCCTCGTAGTTGTCTCTTTTCAACTAAATAAATCTCGCTTTCCTCATACTGAGACCCTCCCAGGGCCGATTCTAGATAGTTGCTTGCCTGAATGCGAATATTAAAATCTGCCCCCATCCCACTCCTGTTTTCCAACTTGCCCGCTCCCTGTTCATAAATGCTGAAAACTCGACGAACACAGACACATCCCCACCAGCCCTGCACTGTGTGACTCAACTGCCTACAGGTTCTGATAGTCATTAGTGGCATATGGTACCTTATGGATTGCAATCTCTTCCATCAATTAGGACTTATCTGGGTTCTTCATCATGACGTCTTAACAGTGAATTCAATGCCAGGTATGTTTCAGTCTCCCTTGTACACATCGCACCCTCCCGTCCCTAAAAAACCACATTCACTTACAGTATGAAGTCCCTGTATAACAGCACTGTGCTCCTAAAGGATATATCCACCCCTCACAACACAACGGGAACCGCAAACCATCCCCCACCTATAAAACTCCCTGCATTATATATATATTGTACTGGAATTATATCATGCACAGCACACAATCAATATACAACACCCAACACGCCCTAAAGTATACAGACCCCGCCAACATTTGGTTTACAGAATGCAAAGTAATCTATTGGTAATCCTAGAACTTATTATCCCACCTCTGTTATCCCACCCATGTTTATGTTACATATTAAGTTTAGACAGTGGCTAAAACCCTGACCAATGTAACTACAAAGCACCGCCATATAAAAACCAAATCAGTCCCATATAAGTATATAGAAGCCCCCACCAAGCCCCCCCACCCCCACCCCCTTATTCCAGTTATATAGTATTCGCCCCTTACTATATGGCCACATTTAAGTGAAGTGTAATGAAAAATAATAAAACTGATACTCAGGCAGGGTGCTCCCGCTGCATGTGGCTCCCCCAGCACGCGGCTCTTCGGCAGCCGCGACTCCACTCAGATGACACAGGTGGCGTGACGTCATCAGCAGCCGCCTGTGTCCCTACCATAGTACGGAGCGATGCAGCATCCATAAAGGCGTGCATTTACATCGGCACTTATGTCTTAAGAGACAGGTGAGATTTAATCTGGTGGGCAAATTCTGGCACAACGGGCGCCCGAACCCGTCCAAATTAGAATCGGCAAAATGCTCCGAATTCTGCTGCTTGGTGGCAATGCGGCTCTCACCTCCATACGCTTATTATTTTTGTGGCTCTACGTTGACCCCTCCAGCTCCAGGGCTTCCCAGACTGGACGCTATTCCCAGGGTGATGGCCAAACCCTGCCTTGTACCGGGGTAATTTACACATTCCTATCCCGAGATTCCATACCACTTTTAATACATGACAAGACTTGCTGGCTTTAGAGGCAGCTGCATTGCATGCCCAAGTTCTTCTCTCCAAGGGACCTCTACCAGATTTTACCTCCCTCCAGACAATATGTTTACCTTGTGGATATTAGCCCAGGTGCATAACCTTACCTTTATCACCTTGAACCCTCATTGCCAAGTGGATACCACCATTCATGTGTCCAACCTTACCCTGCATGCCTATGAACAACATCCTCCATAACATATTACTTATACACAGCTTGGGGTCATCTTCAAAATTAACACATTTCTTTTTATTCTACCTCTATATCATTAATAATATATTAAATAGTGGTGCGACAAGCACAGAACCCTGAGTACACCACTCATAACGGTGACCATTCTGATAGGAATCATTGACCACAACTCTTCTGGATAGGATCCTCTAGCCAGTTTTCAAATCCAATTGCAAATTATCCTTCCAAACCAATAGATTCTTAGTGTTCCCGATCAGGCGTCTATGAGGGACAGTGAAATTGCTTTTTATCGAAAAATTCCAAGAACACAACTCCACAGCAGCTTCACTCTCCTCCATCCAGCACCTCTCACCCTCTTCATAGAAGCAGATTAAGGTTAGTTTGACAACTTCTAATCCAATCCTTAGTAAACCCATCGGGGCTGTCACACGTATTATACTATGGTCACACACTCCCGTTATGTCTTTTATTACTAATCCTTCGAAAATTTTTTCCCACACAGTGAAGTGAACTTACAGCCTGTAATTGGCCTGGCAAAGTTAGAGCCTTTCTTAAATATGTGCACAAATTTGCCTTGCGCCAGTCACTTGGCAACCACAGCAGATATTACGAATCCCTGAAGATTTTAAACGTCGTACAGCAATAACAGAACTGAGCTCTTTTGAACGCTGGGGTGTAACCCATCCTGTCCAGGAGCCTATACACATTGATTTTATTGAGCTTAGATTGGGATCATGTTACATTCAGCAAGTCTATTATATACAGGGTGCATGAACCCGCCACTGGCACCACCCCATCGTTCCTCTTTTCTTCTATGGTATAAACAGAGCTAAAAAAAGCCATGCGTTCTCCGGCCTTCTCTTGGTCCCAGTACTAATGCCCCATTTTCCAGAATATAGGGGTGCAACCTGCTCTGACCGCATTTTTATTCGCATTGATATAACTTATAAATTTTCCTTAGGATTGTTTTTTGCGCTATCTTTAGCCACCTGGTCTTCATTTTGTATTTTGGTTGATTTTATTTTCCTCTTGAGATTTTTGGCTTCATATACCAACCGAATTTCTTTCGTTTGGCTCATATTACCAACAAGTATAACATTTTTTCAAGCCATATCACCCCCTCCCACACCCACCCCCTCCCAAAATCACATGACTCCTCACTGGCATGATTCACCCTCCGGCCCATCCACCAGTAACCCGGACAACAAATAAAGTAACTAGAAGTACAAGTACTTGCTAAAGTACACATGATAAAACTAGAAGGTCTAAAAGCCCCATTCCATAAGTCCCCGAGGGTACTTTAACACTATGGTTGTTTGATTTGCTTGTCCCATTATATTTCAATTGGCTTTTAACATACACATTGGTGCGATTTACTTATACTTACCTGGTCCATTCGCAATCGCAGCGTCGCGTTCTGGTGCATTGGATTCGGGGTCGGGCCGGGATTTATTAAGGCAATCCACCATTGTGGCGCTGCTTACGGGCGAGTCCACTGGAATGCCCATGAAATTGCACCAGACCTATTCTATGAAGGTAATTGCCACGTTGCAAACACATTTTTTGTTTTACATGTGACTTTTTTTTTCTGCATCCGTCGGGGTTTTCGTTCGGCCAACGCCCCCCCGATTTCTGTTGCGTGCACTGCCGGCGCCCGATGCGGCCACATCCGATCTGCGTGCGCCAAAATCCCGGGGCAATTCCTGGAAAATCGGCGGCAAATGGAAAATATTCAGGTAATCAACGTCGGGAAAAAACGCGAATCGGCCTCTTAGTAAATACCCCCTTATCTATTACATCTCACATCAAACATTGTAATACAATGGGTTAAAATCACTCAGTCTTTTTTTTATGACCTAGGCACTGCCATAGTAACTGTTCACCACCCCCCAGACTTCACGGGGGGCAATCAATCCAAAATGGTGGTGCCCAATGCCACCAGTTTAATGCTCCATCAGCTAGCTTTGCTGGAGGCATTTACAAGGTTAAACGCCCGATCGGTGCCACCGCAAAAGTGGTATCTGGAGGTTACCTGAGTTTGCCTCAAATGCAAAAAATGCTCACCTTGTATGAAGAGGCTTCTACCACATCAGAGAGCGAGTGGTGACGACAGAGACATCACACGTCGTAAGGGGTTAATCATAACATCTCTTTTTATGGACTTTATTATTAAACTTATGATTGTATCATATACAGTATATATTCAGAATAGTTAGTCACAGGATTTTCTTGCATTAAATAGAATTAAATAGAAGAAAAAAGCCGTTTCAGAATGCTGTAATACATAAAGAATAATGAGTGGTCTGGTGAAGGAACAAAACAAATCCTTATGGTAAAGTGGGGCAGTTTGAGGTCACAACGGAACTCATTGCAGGTGTTGCTAGTGAAAGTCTTAATACTTGCATGCTATCCTAGCTGGGGATAGGGTAAAGAATAATGCAAATAGTTTTCAATTATACGTTAAATAGGGCAGCTCCCTATTGCATCTACTTTAGTTTTCTTGCCTGACCAATGTTGCTGCCTCTCTCCTAGCGAAACCGCGTTCTCTCATTGTATTGGCGAGATACAAGAAACTACGCTGTCCATTTGGGAGTCTATTCCTTTGGAAAGACTTACTGGTTTGTCATGTCACTAGGCTTTGTGATGACATACTAGAGCCGTTTTATTTTAGGTAGCACTGTAGCATTATTTTGATTTTCCCAGCAAACTTATTTGCATATTACCTATTCATAATAAATTTAGTTACTTATATTTGTATAGTACACATGTAGTCATAATGTGAAAAGAACCTTTGTATGGATAAAATACTGTATTTTCCCGGACTATACGGCGCACATAAAGCCTTGGTTTCTTGAAATCCAAGTGCGCCTTATAGTCTCGGTGCGCCCTATGTATGGCGCAGGGCAGCGGACCTACTTACATAGGTTCCCCGCTACCGGAGACGGAGCCAGCAGGAATCTCTCAGCGGGAACTGCATGACCATGCGGCACGAACCACTTCTGCCCCCCCGGACCTCCGCCACGCCCCCTGACCCTGCGCCTTATAGTCGAGCGCCTTATATATGAATTATTACATATATAAGGCGCATCGCTCATGCTCCTTATATTCCGGTGCCCTATTGCCCGGAAAATACGTATGCCCTTAAGGCCCATATGCTTCTGCATACCAGGAAAATTTTGTTCTTTGACAAAACTTAAAGGTTTTGTCGGGAATCTTTTTTTTATAATTTAACTGGGGACCTTAAAATTAGAAAAAAACATTTATTTACCTCTTTCCCCACTCCCACCACTGGCAGTGATGCATGTCTATACCATAATACCGCATGAGTATCATGCAGCAGAGCGCGCTGTAGATGAATGCCTGGACACCACGGAGTGCAAACAGAAGCTGGGTAATGTGGCATTGCCTCAACCCTCTTATAGAAAAGAAACCAACCCTGACAAGCGGGACCAGCTGGAAAACTGGAGTGAGGAGAGAGAATAAGTATAAGTTGTTTTTACATTTTTAAGCTCCCCAGCCATATATATACACTCACCGTCCAACTATTAGGTAATCACCTGTCAACTGCTCTTAACACTTATTTCTAATCACCAATCACATGGCGAAACTCAGTGGATGAGGCATGTAGCATGGTAATACAATCTCCTGGCAGTTCAAACTGGAGCATCAGTAATGGGGAGAAAGGTGGATTTAGTGGCCTTTTACGTGGCATGGTTTTGCTGATCTACTGGGATTTTCCCGCACAACCATCCCAGGGTTTACAGAGGAATGGTCGAAAAAGAAAAAACATCCAGTGAGCGTGTCAGTTCTGTGGGGCAGAAATGCCTTGTTAGGCCAGAGTTCAGAGGGAATTGCATCGTGTTTGAGCTGATAGAAAGGCAACAGTTGACTCCAAATCGCAACCCGTTACAACCAAGGTAGGCAGAAGAGCATCTCTGAATGCACAGTCCGTCGACTTTGAGGCAGATAGCTACACAGGCAGAATACCACACGGTGCCACTCCGTTCAGCTAAGACCAGAAAACTGAGGCTACCTGTGCACAGCTCATGGAAATTGAACAGCATAAGATTGGAAAAACGTGCCTGGTCCTATGAGTCCTCGATTCTGCTGTCGACATTCGGATGGAAGGTCAGAATTTGTGTCAACACATGAAAAGATGGATCCATCCTGCCTTGTAGTCAACTGTTCAGGGAGGTGGTTGTCATGGTGTCATTGGGGGAATATTTCTTGGCCACTCTTTGGGCCCAGCCGTGGTACCATTGAGCATCGTTTCAACGCCACAGCCTACCTGAGTATTGTTGCTGCGCATTCATCTTTATGAGCAAAGAGTACCTGTAACTCTCTGATGGCTACTTTCAGCAGGATAATGCGCCGTCTATAAAGCTGGCAACATCTCAGACTGTTTCTTGAAACATGAACAATGAGTCACTTACTAAATGGCTCTCAAAACAGTCCACCAGTCTCAATCCATAGAGCATCTTTGGGATTGTGGTGGAACGTGAGATTCGCATCATGGATGTGCAGCGACAAATCTGCGGCCAACTGGTGATGCCATCAGTCAATATGGACCAAAATCTCTGAGAAATGCTTCCACCCTTGTTGAATCTAGCCACGAAGATTGAGGCAAGTTCTGGGGGAAGCAAAGGGGCCAACCCGTTACTCATGGTTTAATATAAAGTGGGCCGGTGAGTTTAATAAAAAGATCTTATCCAGACAACTCCTTTAATATGGTGTAGTGCTGAATTGACCTTACAGTCTTACCCTCTCTGGCCACCACCTCGCAACTCCATTAATAACACCAGCTACGCCGACATAGGTGTAATTACTCCTAAAAAACCGCAAGAGATAATTCTCATAATTTAAAAGAATCAGCAGCAAGTTTCAAGGATTGTAAACCAAACACACTGATAGGCTGGTGTTTACCCAGTCTGGCAGGATCTGCTCTTCTTTTAGCGTCTTATGCCCTTGTTTCTAAAATAAAGGTTTTAAAAATCATGCAAATGAGCCTGAGGGGCTCCAGGCTCAATTAACAGCTATGGAACCCGGAGCCCCTCAGGCTCATTTGCGTAATTTTTAAACCTTTTTTTTTAAGGCAAGAGCATCAGAAGCTAAAAGAAGAAAATAACCTGTTAGAGGGGATACACACCAGCAGGTCAGTGGGGCACATGTATCATAGTTTTAGCTATGCAAATTGTCTAATTTTAGAGACTTTTACCGTTTTTGCGCCATTTTTGCTACTTTTAACTCTGTTCTTTTTCAAATATGCCTTGTCTGCACCTTTGTGCAGTGTGCCTTGTGTATCATTGTTTTCCAGATGTTCCGTGCAACATTTCACTTAGGTTTCACTTTTTTGCACCTTTTTTGCGTCTTTTTTGGTCCAGGGCAGGTGCAAAGGAAATTTTTTTTTATGGACCTGATTTTAACATGTAAATTGGAATTATTTCAAATGCTTTAAATGGTTAACATTTTGCACAGTAACCTCTCTTGTCAAAATTCTTAAATCTTTGCATTTTTAAAAATTTTTATTGCTTACTTCTAATGGTGAGATCACACGTAGTGGTTTAATTGCATTTTTAATGCATTTTGAAACTAATTACAACAGCTGAGGAGAGGTGATTTGCCTTATTAAGAGAATAAATTTGGGTCAGGAAAGGAACAAAACTCCTTATGGAAACTGCATTTGCAGGTCACCTTTGCTGTTGTATGAAGTCTTAAAGGCCATGCATACTCTGCTGGGGATTAAGGGTAAAGAATATGCAAATAAGTTTTCAAATGTTACGTTAAATAGGGCAGCTTCCTATGCATCTACTTTAGTTTCTTGCCTGACCAATGTTGCTGGCCTCTCTCCTAGCGAAACCGGTTCTCTTCATTGTATTGGCGAGATACAATGAAACTACGCTGTCCATAGTTGGGAGTCTATTCCTTTGGAAAAAGACTTACTGGTTTGTCATGTCACTAGGCTTTGTGATGAACATAGAGCCGTCTTATTTTAGGTAGCACTGTAGCATTATTTTGATTTTCCCAGCAAAACTTATTTGCATATTACCTATTCATAATAAATTTAGTTACTTATATTTGTATAGTAAACATGTAGTCATAATGTGAAAAGACCTTTGTATGGATTGTTGAATCTATGCCACGAAGAATTGAGGCAGTTCTGAAGGCAAAAGGGGGTCCAACCCGTTACTAGCATGGTGTACCTAATAAAGTGGCCGGTGAGTGTATAAAAGATCATATTCCCAGACAACTCCTTTAATATGGTGTAGCTGGAACTGACCTTACAATCTTGACCCTCTATGGCCACCACCTCCAACTCCATTAATATACACCATATTACTCCAACATAGGTTGTAAATGACTCCTGAACTCCTGAACCCAAGAATATTCTCATAATTTAAAAGAAATCTAGCAGCAATTTCAAGGATTGTAAACCAAACACACTGATAGGCTGGTGTTTACCCAGTCTGGCAGGATCTGCTCTTCTTTTAGCGTATTTTGAAACTAATTACAACAGCTGAGGAGAGGTGATTTGCCTTATTCCATTAACATTTGCTTTCACAAAACGCAATATAAACGCCACGTTAATGCATGTGTTAACATTGCATTTACTATGAATTTTTTGTAAATTCAAATGTTAACAGTAATGTAATTCGGAAAATCACTTCTCCTCAGCTGTTGTAATAGGTTTCAAATTGCATTAAAAATTCTACTTGTTAAATACTCCTGTATATAACCCCCTCACTTGGCTTGTGTCCACTCCTGTATAACCTTCGGACTGCCGCCATTCATTAGATCTGCGTTCAAAAATATTCCAAGGCAAAAAATAAGTGTCAAATAACTTCCTCCCCCGCTCATAATAGAAAGAGAAAAAAAAACTCAGGTTCCGCGCCGGAGTTCCCCTCCTTCTATCCCATGCAAATGTAAGTTCATGGCATCCCCCGATTTGTGTAAATAAAAACATGAAAGTTGTGCAAAACTGAAAAAGTCGTCGACAAAAATGCGGTCCGTGGACCCTTAGTAAAGTGTTTCCATAGCCACGTGAACATGGAAACCTCAGGATATAATTCTTATATCCCCAAAGCATTGTCTTAAGAAAGAAATAGTATCCACATGTAATATAACAGAAAAGAAAAAAAAAAAAAAGTCCTTGCTACTTTGTAAAGATAAAGGCAAATCTGGTTGAAATAAAATTTACAACACATAACTAAAATCCTAGAATATACATCATGCGGTGCAGATAATAGGTTTAATCCTCTCTCTCTCATGAGCAACGTCCATAATCATATATTTTTTGACTTTGTAAATATGCTTTGGGGGGGTTAATGTATCGCATGGCGGAAGCAGGAAGATGCTGTGATATTCCTGAGAGAGAAAGTCTATTAAAGTAAGGAAGAGAAAAAGGAAGCACACATTACAATCTCTCCAGTATCACAATCCCCTCCTCAAAACCCCCCCCCAGGTCCACTGCCCCTTTAATATCACTGTTTAGGTAGATATATTGATGTAAATGTGTATATCGGGAAGCATACGCGTCCTTTTACTACAGAGATCAATCGCCCTCCTCTTCTTATGTATCTCCCCGCCAAATTACCCAAAAAAAAAATAAAAATATAAAGTAAAAAATGCAAAACATAACATAAAAACAATTAGTTAAACATAACAAGTAACCCCAATCTGGCTTTCATTTCCGGGGGTCTACTATATGAGCATGTGGGTAAAAAAGGGGGAAGATAATTGGTAAGGTTTATGAATGCAATATACAAAAACAAATTACCTACCTCCTTTTTTTTTATTATAATTTAATTAATTTTTATTTTGTTTTACCTTTTTCTATACCTCTATTTTTTTATTTCTTATTATTATTTCCATCTCCTTATCTTTTTTACACCATATTACCCTTATTCCTTCTCTCTTTATTTATCTTGCTATTTCTTTGTCCTATTTTCTGATCCCTTTTTTATCTTACTTTCTTTCTTCATCTCTTTTCCCCGTTATTGTTCTCTATTCTTTTCGCTTATTTTTTTGTTATTGTATCCGACTTGCTTTCTTTTGTCCTCTTTTTTTTTTTTTTTACCTTATTTATAGGATGCAGAGAGTCAGGGTTGGAAAAGGGGAAAGTTTCTTTTTAAAAGATTTTACCCTCTTGAAACGACCAGCTCCCTTAATGTAGGTTATGAAATGTCCTTTCTCTAGAATTCCCTTATTTATTTTGAAATAATTTGTTAAGTAATTTAGTATCTGGTATATCTTTGGAATCTTGTTGCGCCCTTAGCAATACCACAAGTTGAACTAATAACTATTATAATCCGCAATACAATCAACTTTTCCAGCAATCAATATTTTCCTCTCATATGTATTTGCCGGTTGTAGTTCAAACTTCCGAGAAAAATTACTTTTTCCCCCTCCCTTGTTTCTGAAAATCGACTTTTCCGTTTCAGATGGAAGTAGCCGAGTAAGCATCTTTAATGTGCCTTCCACAATGACTAATGAAGGACATCCATATTAACCTAAGTAAAATAGCCGTTTAATTAATTTCTTGAAAGCCCATGCCTTGACCGTATAATATGGTGGGCTTTAAAGCAACCGTCCGTTGCAATTGTTTGCGTGTCTGTCTGATGCTGGCAGGTACGTACCGCTTCACGTCAGTCAACAAAGTCCATAGGAACTTACTGCAAAGATGGTGCATGAATAGGATCTCCCCATCTTTTTGAGTTTCCCAAGACAGTTGATGGGAGCTTTTTCTTGGGTATTTTATCTGCAAACAAGTTGTCTCACGCCATGCCCTGCAAACACTGCTGTCTTTTTGCTGAGTTTTATATATACCGATATACTTCGAAGTATAGAGCTGAGGTACCTAAGTTAAACACAAAAAACTGGGAAAACCCTATTGACTTCAAGTATAAGCCTGGGTGGGAACTGCATTGGTCCACAGCTCCACCCAGTAATGCCAGCCAGCCTGCCACCCCCCATTCCTCTAGTAATACCAGCCCCTGGCCCCCAGTTATAGCCTGGCACTCATGGCCCCCAGTATATAGCCTGGCAGCTCCATGCCCCCTAGTATAAGCATCCCCGCCCCTACCCGCAGGATTGAGCCATTCAGTCCCTGCCCCCACAGTATATAATAGCCGCCCCGCCCCTGGACCCCAGGTATAGCCCGCAGCTCATGCCCCCTATATATAACAGCCAGCTCAAACCATCCAGTATATAAGTCCAGTCAACCCCTTCCCACCAGTATAGAGCAAGCCAGCTCATGCTCCTCGGTAAATCATAGAAATCACGTCTGAATCAATGATGTGTCACTTCCCCCATCCGGTCCGCAGGAGTCACCCAAGCTTTTTTTGTGGTGCATCTGTAACATGGGCGTGCACAAAAATTCAAAATAATATGCCGCTCGTGTCCGAATCAGTCCGGACTGACCGACCTTCATGCCCCCTAATTTGTGTTGTCATGGAACCAGCGCAGCATCCACCACAAAAAGGGTCACAACGCACACACTTCTTAAATAACCTGTGCCAGCCCGTTTTAGAAAAGCCATGAAGAACAATGACGTCCACTAAAGTGCGCGCAAAGCCCTTAGTACATGTGGCCCCAATATGTGGTCCTACAGAAGAAAGTAGAATCCTAGTCCTTTAGAGTGCTTTATTTAGTTTACACACACTACATAGGGAAAATACAGACAGTTTCATCATCCATCGATCCTTTCCACCATATGGTCCCTTATCCAAGCATCTGGTAGATTGCAAATCGCTGCTTTTACCTGTAAACAGGTTCACCAAAGTAAAGTGGATCCAGTTGTTTTGTTGAGGAGGGGGGGGGGGGGCCAAAGGAAGACAAGTTCTATACAGTTTATAAGGCTCTTCATTTTGTATCATGAGATGGAAAATAAATGTTCCAATTCTAACATCACAAAATTACTAAATGTTTTCGAAGAACAGCAGAAAAAAACATGTAACTTTTGCAAATCTCTCAAGGTTACGTTCTAAGTGTTTCCTTGTAGTCACGCAGTACTCTAGCTGTTTGGAGTCTGTGAAGTAATATGACAGCTCCTTTAACGGGCTTTAACTTCCCGGACTTTTTCAACTTTCCCCCACTGAGAGTGCAGAATGGCTTGTGCACCTGCAAGCTAAATAGGTATTTTGAACTTTGCAAGTGTTTTATATGGGCTTTAAATATTGTAAGTACTTATATCGGCTTTCTGTTTTAAACCCCCGCACAACTCCACTAATCCTTTCCTTGTCACTTGCAACCTCCTTCTTGAGGCTTTATTTTTTTTAATTTTAAGTCAAAGATGTCAAGAAAAATATCTTTCACAAACCAGAAACAAATCTCCAAACTTTAATTGGTGTCTAGTATTGAACTGGAATTCACTGAATTATATCATCCTAACCATGAGATTTATTTACTACAAAGGAAAAAAAAGTATAAACAGATCGTCTAAAAAACTTTATGGTTGCTTTTGTCCAAGAACATTGTCACACCTGCCCATGGTTGTACAGGAGCGCACTATATACCATGAATTAGCTTAGAGTGCAGTACCACATACACTCATTGTCAGGTGTGCAGCTGTTATTGGAAGACTGCACCAATTTTTTAAAAGTCCTTAAATGGGATTTCCACAATAAAAGTTATGCCCTATCCACTGAGCTAACCTGGGCCAACATCAGACCCCCCCTCGTTTTCGTGATTTCTGAGGGTGTAATCACGAGACCCCCAGCAATCACAAGTTAGGTCCTTTCCCTGCGGATAGGAAACCCTTATAGGACCCTTTTTTTTTGTTTTTGCATTTCTGTTTTTTATAACCCCCCCTCATTCCAAAAACGATAACTGTCCTTTTACGTTTACGAGATATGTGAGTGCTTGTTAATTTAAAAAATGTAAATTTTTTTGCACAAAAAAAAATATTTGCTAATTTTTGAAGCCGTAACTTTTTCACACTTTTCCTGTTACGGAACCTATGCAAGGTGTCATTTTTTTTGGTAACATACATTCTGGTGTTTTGATTTATATCACTTTGGGACCTATAATGACTTGTTAAGATCATGTTGTATGTGCTATTGTCTGTCCCGTGTATCAGTGTAAAATTTTTTTGTTCCTCTTATATTTTGATAGAATGGTGCATTTTGGGATGGTGGCAATACCAGACATAACGTTTATGATGTTTACGTTTTTTTATTTTTATAATGTGTTCTAAGGAATGGGGATATTTAACATTTATTTTTTTATCTTTTAAAACATTGTTTTACTATGTTTCAATACCCCTAGGGTAACTTTAACCTGCCGGGTCGGATTACACATACTATATACTATAATATAGAGTTATTGAGGGTCATTTTACGCAGGGCCTCGAACACTATTTTTCATCAGGTTTCCATAATATTACTGATTTGCGCCGTTTTTTTTCCCTGAATGCCCCCTTTTTTGGCGCAACTCGATCAAAAGCACACAAATGCAGTTTCATCCAGACTAAAATGGCTTCCGCTTGGTCATTTCAATGGGTTTGTAGAGGGAACATATCTCTCACAAACGCAAGGGGGGGCACTCAGCCATCCAAGATGGCTCGCCCATCGTGAGTGTTTTAGGTGACCGCTGACCCTAGCCTGTGCTGGGGAGAACCACCCGTGAAAAATTCTATATCACAAACCATCAAATGTTATTTTAGATATAAAAGGCAATCTTAAAAACCCTTCGTGAAGCTCTCGGCTGTCCTGCTGTGTGAAACCCCCCCCAACCCCGGCCTGAGCAAGGATATTGCAACAGATTGATAGTTTCATATTAAAAAGCCCTGTCGCCTCTGTGATTAAAAACCTTGATTTCTCCAAGGGAACTGCTTCCTCCTCATCTTTTGTTTTATTTAATCTCAGCTTTTACCGCATATTTTTTGTAGTGGCCATTCAGACCTACCGTATATACTCGGGGTATAGCCAAGTTTTTCAGCACAAAAAATGTGCTGACAAAACGTCCCCCTCGGCTTATACACGATCTATTAACAAAACAAATTTACCCCTTTTAAAAAAATAACTTAAATACTACTCACCTCTGTGTCCAGCAAAGCACGGCTCCCCCCGATGTCGGCACGGCTTACGCGATGTCCCCGATGTCAATGCGTGTTCCGTCTTCTTTCTTCTTCCGCGGCCCACGGCTCTTCTCGGCATGGACGCGGCCATGTTTCTTCTGGCCGTGCATTACTCTTACGTCAGAAAAGACAGGCCTCTTCCATGCCCCCAGAAGAAAGAAGAGAGAAGAGGATCCCGCGGATAAGACAGAGACGGACGCGCTGACATTGGGGACATCTGTAAGCCCGCCGACATCGGGGAGCCGCGCTGACATCAGATGGGTGAGTATTTCACTTATTTTTTTAAGGGCCGTGGAGCAGCTGCTGTATACTACTAGGGGCTGCTGTATACTCAGGGCTGCTGAATACTACTATGGGAGCTGCTGTATACTACTAGGGGCTTCTGTATACTACTAGGGGCTTTCTGGTATACATACTACTAGGGGGCTGCTGTATACTACTAGGAGCTGCTGTATCTACTATGGGCTGCTGTATATACTAGGGGCTTGCTGTAACTACTAGGGGCTTGCCTGTATACTACTAGGGGCTGGCGAATACTATAGGCTGCTTGTATCTACTAGGGGCTTGCTGTAACTACTAGGGGCTTGATGTATTCCCACCCTCGGCTTCATACTTGAGTCAGTAGTTTTTCCCAGTTTTTGGTGGTAAAAATCAGGGGTCTCGGCTTATACTCGGGGTCGGTTTTATACTCAAGTATATACGGTATAAAAGTAAAATCATGTCCCCTCGTAGTTGTCTCTTTTCAACTAAATAAATCTCGCTTTCCTCATACTGAGACCCTCCCAGGGCCGATTCTAGATAGTTGCTTGCCTGAATGCGAATATTAAAATCTGCCCCCATCCCACTCCTGTTTTCCAACTTGCCCGCTCCCTGTTCATAAATGCTGAAAACTCGACGAACACAGACACATCCCCACCAGCCCTGCACTGTGTGACTCAACTGCCTACAGGTTCTGATAGTCATTAGTGGCATATGGTACCTTATGGATTGCAATCTCTTCCATCAATTAGGACTTATCTGGGTTCTTCATCATGACGTCTTAACAGTGAATTCAATGCCAGGTATGTTTCAGTCTCCCTTGTACACATCGCACCCTCCCGTCCCTAAAAAACCACATTCACTTACAGTATGAAGTCCCTGTATAACAGCACTGTGCTCCTAAAGGATATATCCACCCCTCACAACACAACGGGAACCGCAAACCATCCCCCACCTATAAAACTCCCTGCATTATATATATATTGTACTGGAATTATATCATGCACAGCACACAATCAATATACAACACCCAACACGCCCTAAAGTATACAGACCCCGCCAACATTTGGTTTACAGAATGCAAAGTAATCTATTGGTAATCCTAGAACTTATTATCCCACCTCTGTTATCCCACCCATGTTTATGTTACATATTAAGTTTAGACAGTGGCTAAAACCCTGACCAATGTAACTACAAAGCACCGCCATATAAAAACCAAATCAGTCCCATATAAGTATATAGAAGCCCCCACCAAGCCCCCCCACCCCCACCCCCTTATTCCAGTTATATAGTATTCGCCCCTTACTATATGGCCACATTTAAGTGAAGTGTAATGAAAAATAATAAAACTGATACTCAGGCAGGGTGCTCCCGCTGCATGTGGCTCCCCCAGCACGCGGCTCTTCGGCAGCCGCGACTCCACTCAGATGACACAGGTGGCGTGACGTCATCAGCAGCCGCCTGTGTCCCTACCATAGTACGGAGCGATGCAGCATCCATAAAGGCGTGCATTTACATCGGCACTTATGTCTTAAGAGACAGGTGAGATTTAATCTGGTGGGCAAATTCTGGCACAACGGGCGCCCGAACCCGTCCAAATTAGAATCGGCAAAATGCTCCGAATTCTGCTGCTTGGTGGCAATGCGGCTCTCACCTCCATACGCTTATTATTTTTGTGGCTCTACGTTGACCCCTCCAGCTCCAGGGCTTCCCAGACTGGACGCTATTCCCAGGGTGATGGCCAAACCCTGCCTTGTACCGGGGTAATTTACACATTCCTATCCCGAGATTCCATACCACTTTTAATACATGACAAGACTTGCTGGCTTTAGAGGCAGCTGCATTGCATGCCCAAGTTCTTCTCTCCAAGGGACCTCTACCAGATTTTACCTCCCTCCAGACAATATGTTTACCTTGTGGATATTAGCCCAGGTGCATAACCTTACCTTTATCACCTTGAACCCTCATTGCCAAGTGGATACCACCATTCATGTGTCCAACCTTACCCTGCATGCCTATGAACAACATCCTCCATAACATATTACTTATACACAGCTTGGGGTCATCTTCAAAATTAACACATTTCTTTTTATTCTACCTCTATATCATTAATAATATATTAAATAGTGGTGCGACAAGCACAGAACCCTGAGTACACCACTCATAACGGTGACCATTCTGATAGGAATCATTGACCACAACTCTTCTGGATAGGATCCTCTAGCCAGTTTTCAAATCCAATTGCAAATTATCCTTCCAAACCAATAGATTCTTAGTGTTCCCGATCAGGCGTCTATGAGGGACAGTGAAATTGCTTTTTATCGAAAAATTCCAAGAACACAACTCCACAGCAGCTTCACTCTCCTCCATCCAGCACCTCTCACCCTCTTCATAGAAGCAGATTAAGGTTAGTTTGACAACTTCTAATCCAATCCTTAGTAAACCCATCGGGGCTGTCACACGTATTATACTATGGTCACACACTCCCGTTATGTCTTTTATTACTAATCCTTCGAAAATTTTTTCCCACACAGTGAAGTGAACTTACAGCCTGTAATTGGCCTGGCAAAGTTAGAGCCTTTCTTAAATATGTGCACAAATTTGCCTTGCGCCAGTCACTTGGCAACCACAGCAGATATTACGAATCCCTGAAGATTTTAAACGTCGTACAGCAATAACAGAACTGAGCTCTTTTGAACGCTGGGGTGTAACCCATCCTGTCCAGGAGCCTATACACATTGATTTTATTGAGCTTAGATTGGGATCATGTTACATTCAGCAAGTCTATTATATACAGGGTGCATGAACCCGCCACTGGCACCACCCCATCGTTCCTCTTTTCTTCTATGGTATAAACAGAGCTAAAAAAAGCCATGCGTTCTCCGGCCTTCTCTTGGTCCCAGTACTAATGCCCCATTTTCCAGAATATAGGGGTGCAACCTGCTCTGACCGCATTTTTATTCGCATTGATATAACTTATAAATTTTCCTTAGGATTGTTTTTTGCGCTATCTTTAGCCACCTGGTCTTCATTTTGTATTTTGGTTGATTTTATTTTCCTCTTGAGATTTTTGGCTTCATATACCAACCGAATTTCTTTCGTTTGGCTCATATTACCAACAAGTATAACATTTTTTCAAGCCATATCACCCCCTCCCACACCCACCCCCTCCCAAAATCACATGACTCCTCACTGGCATGATTCACCCTCCGGCCCATCCACCAGTAACCCGGACAACAAATAAAGTAACTAGAAGTACAAGTACTTGCTAAAGTACACATGATAAAACTAGAAGGTCTAAAAGCCCCATTCCATAAGTCCCCGAGGGTACTTTAACACTATGGTTGTTTGATTTGCTTGTCCCATTATATTTCAATTGGCTTTTAACATACACATTGGTGCGATTTACTTATACTTACCTGGTCCATTCGCAATCGCAGCGTCGCGTTCTGGTGCATTGGATTCGGGGTCGGGCCGGGATTTATTAAGGCAATCCACCATTGTGGCGCTGCTTACGGGCGAGTCCACTGGAATGCCCATGAAATTGCACCAGACCTATTCTATGAAGGTAATTGCCACGTTGCAAACACATTTTTTGTTTTACATGTGACTTTTTTTTTCTGCATCCGTCGGGGTTTTCGTTCGGCCAACGCCCCCCCGATTTCTGTTGCGTGCACTGCCGGCGCCCGATGCGGCCACATCCGATCTGCGTGCGCCAAAATCCCGGGGCAATTCCTGGAAAATCGGCGGCAAATGGAAAATATTCAGGTAATCAACGTCGGGAAAAAACGCGAATCGGCCTCTTAGTAAATACCCCCTTATCTATTACATCTCACATCAAACATTGTAATACAATGGGTTAAAATCACTCAGTCTTTTTTTTATGACCTAGGCACTGCCATAGTAACTGTTCACCACCCCCCAGACTTCACGGGGGGCAATCAATCCAAAATGGTGGTGCCCAATGCCACCAGTTTAATGCTCCATCAGCTAGCTTTGCTGGAGGCATTTACAAGGTTAAACGCCCGATCGGTGCCACCGCAATAAAGGTGGGTAATTGGGTTACCAGTGAGTGTTGCGTCAAATGCAAAAACTGGCTCACCTGTATGAAGAAGGCTCTTACATACATCAGAGAGTCGATGTGGTGACGACAGATACATCACACGTCGGTAAGGGGTTAATCATAACATACTCGTTTTTATGGACTTTAATTTTACACTTATGATTGTACATGATACAGTAATATTCAGAAAATTAGTCGACGAGGTTTCTTGGATTAAATAGCATTAAATAAGAAAGGGGAAAAAAAAAAAAAAAAGCCGTTTCAGAATGTCGTGTAATACAAAGAGAATAATTTGAGTGGGTCTGGTGAAGGAAGCAAAACAACAAATACACATTAAATGGTGAAAGGATAGGGGGGCAGTTTGCAGGTGCTACAAACCGCGACAACCTCAGTTTGACAAGGGTAGTGCATAGGTGAAAAGTCTATAAGTACATTGCATGCATATCTTAGAAACTGGGGATGAAGGGTAAAGAATATGCAAATAGTTTTCAATTTTACGTAATAGGGCAGCTTCCTATTCATCTACTTTAGTTTTCTTGCCTGACCAATTTGCTGGCCTCTCTCCTAGCGAAACCGCTTCTCTCATTGTATTGGCGAGATACAAGAAACTACGTGTCCATATTGGGAGTTATTCCTGTGGAAAGACTTACTGTTTGGTCCATGTCACTATGCTTTGTGAATGACAGAGATGAACATAGAGCCGTTTTATTTTAGGTAGCACTGTAGCATTATTTTTAATTGTTCCCGCAAACTTATTTTGCATATTACCTATTCATAATAAATTTTAGTTACTTATATTTGTATAGTACAATGTAGTCATAATGTGAAAAGACCTTTGTATGGATAAAATACTGTATTTTCCCGGACTATACGGCGCACATAAAGCCTTGGTTTCTTGAAATCCAAGTGCGCCTTATAGTCTCGGTGCGCCCTATGTATGGCGCAGGGCAGCGGACCTACTTACATAGGTTCCCCGCTACCGGAGACGGAGCCAGCAGGAATCTCTCAGCGGGAACTGCATGACCATGCGGCACGAACCACTTCTGCCCCCCCGGACCTCCGCCACGCCCCCTGACCCTGCGCCTTATAGTCGAGCGCCTTATATATGAATTATTACATATATAAGGCGCATCGCTCATGCTCCTTATATTCCGGTGCCCTATTGCCCGGAAAATACGTATGCCCTTAAGGCCCATATGCTTCTGCATACCAGGAAAATTTTGTTCTTTGACAAAACTTAAAGGTTTTGTCGGGAATCTTTTTTTTATAATTTAACTGGGGACCTTAAAATTAGAAAAAAACATTTATTTACCTCTTTCCCCACTCCCACCACTGGCAGTGATGCATGTCTATACCATAATACCGCATGAGTATCATGCAGCAGAGCGCGCTGTAGATGAATGCCTGGACACCACGGAGTGCAAACAGAAGCTGGGTAATGTGGCATTGCCTCAACCCTCTTATAGAAAAGAAACCAACCCTGACAAGCGGGACCAGCTGGAAAACTGGAGTGAGGAGAGAGAATAAGTATAAGTTGTTTTTACATTTTTAAGCTCCCCAGCCATATATATACACTCACCGTCCAACTATTAGGTAATCACCTGTCAACTGCTCTTAACACTTATTTCTAATCACCAATCACATGGCGAAACTCAGTGGATGAGGCATGTAGCATGGTAATACAATCTCCTGGCAGTTCAAACTGGAGCATCAGTAATGGGGAGAAAGGTGGATTTAGTGGCCTTTTACGTGGCATGGTTTTGCTGATCTACTGGGATTTTCCCGCACAACCATCCCAGGGTTTACAGAGGAATGGTCGAAAAAGAAAAAACATCCAGTGAGCGTGTCAGTTCTGTGGGGCAGAAATGCCTTGTTAGGCCAGAGTTCAGAGGGAATTGCATCGTGTTTGAGCTGATAGAAAGGCAACAGTTGACTCCAAATCGCAACCCGTTACAACCAAGGTAGGCAGAAGAGCATCTCTGAATGCACAGTCCGTCGACTTTGAGGCAGATAGCTACACAGGCAGAATACCACACGGTGCCACTCCGTTCAGCTAAGACCAGAAAACTGAGGCTACCTGTGCACAGCTCATGGAAATTGAACAGCATAAGATTGGAAAAACGTGCCTGGTCCTATGAGTCCTCGATTCTGCTGCGACATTCGGATGGAGGGTCAGAATTGTGTCAACAACATGAAAAGCATGGATCCATCCTGCCTTGTATTCAACTGGTTCAGGGATGGTGGTGTGTCTGGTGTCATGTGTGGGAATATTTCTTGGCCACTCTTTGGGCCCTTGTGGTACCAATTGAGCATCGTTGTCAAGCCACAGCCTACCTGGAGTATGTTGCTGCCATTTCCTCCTTTATGAGCAAAATGTACCCTGTAACACTCTGATGGCTACTTTCAGCAGGATAATGCCCAGTCAGTAAAGCTGGATACATCTCAACTGGTTTCTTGAAACATGAACAATGCGATGTCACTTACTAAATGGCTCTCCAAAAACGTCATCCAGATCCAATCCATAGAGCATCTGGGATGTGGTGAACGGAGATTCGCATCATGGGATGTGCCAGCGACAAATCTGCGGCCAACTGGTGATGCCATCGGTCAATATGGACTCAAAATCGTCGAGAAATGCTTCCACCCTTGTTGAATCTATGCCACGAAGAATTGAGGCAGTTCTGGGAAGCAAAAGGGGCCAACCCGTTACTGGCATGGTGTAATAATATAAAGTGGCCGGTGAGTTTAATAAAAAGATCTTATCCAGACAACTCCTTTAATATGGTGTAGTGCTGAATTGACCTTACAGTCTGTACCCTCTTGGCCACCACCTCGCAACTCCATTAATATACACCATACCCACATAGGTTGTAATATACTCCTAAAAAACCCAAGAATATTCTCATAATTTAAAAGAATCTAGCAGCAAGTTCAAGAATTGTAAACCAAAAACACTGACAGGCTGGTTTTTACCCAGTCTGGCAGATCTGCTCTTCTTTTAGCGTCTTATGCCCTTGTTCTAAATAAAGGTTTTAAAAATCATGCAAATGAGCCTGAGGGGCTCCAGGCTCAATTAACAGCTATGGAACCCGAGCCCCCCATGGCTCATTTGCGTAACTTTTTAAACTTTTTTTTAAGGCAAGAGCATCAGAAGCTAAAGAAGAAAATAACCTGTTGAGGGGATACACACCAAGCAGGTCAGTGGGGCACATGTATCATAGTTTTAGCTAGCAAATGTCTAATTTTGAGACTTTGCGTTTTTGCGCCATTTTGGACTTTTTAATACTCTGTTCTTTTTTCAAATATGCCTTGTCTGCACCTTTGTGCAGTGCCTTTGTATCATTGTGTTTCCAGATGTCCGTGCCACATTTCACTTAGGTTTCCACTTTTTTGCACTTTTTGCGTCTTTTTTGGTCCAGGCGGTGCAAAGGAAATTTTTTTTTAATGACCTGATTTTTAACATGTAAATTGGAATTATTTTCAAATGCTTTAAATGTTAACATTTTGCACATAACCTCTCTGTCAAAATTCTTAAATCTTTGCATTTTTAAAATTTTTTATTGCTTACTTCTAGGGTAGAGTCACACGTATGGTTAATTGCATTTTTAATGCATTTTGAAACTAATTACAACAGCTGAGGAGAGGTGATTTGCCTTATTTCATTAACATTTGCTTTCACAAAACGCAATATAAATGCCACGTTAACGCATGTGTTAACATTGCATTTACTATGCATTTTTTGTAAATTCAAATGTTAACAGTAATGTAATTCGGAAAATCACTTCTCCTCAGCTGTTGTAATAGGTTTCAAATTGCATTAAAATTCTACTTAAATACTCCTGTATATAACCCCCTCATGTGGCTTGTGTCCATGTGGATTTGAGACATGTGCAACAAAAAGTCTCAAAAAGTAGCCAAAATTTGCACCTGCCAGGATAGGAAAAACTGAACATGTATCACAAGTAAAAAGACAGGATTATACATAAGGCGCAAAAGCTAGCCGCCAAATGTCTCTAAAATTCACCACAGACAGACAAAACTATGATACATGTGGCCCGGTGTTCTTGGCTTACAATTCTGGCTCCTGGTATTAGAACCCTTTATCAGCACAAGCTCTATGACATCTAGGACATCTTGTGCATGCCTTTATTATACTGTTCATATATTTTTGTGTCATTTTTATAATTGGAAATAGTTTTAGAAATATTAGCATCCTGTCTGTTTTAGGTTACACAATTGGGAGATAAATTATAATAAACATGGTCTGTTTTACTCAACTGGAAGTTGCTTTCCACAAAGATGACCTAGAAAAGTCCTAACACTTATTTGCCTGTTTCATATAGAAACACAAAAATAATTTCTATATTTGATTTGATGCATTATGTAGCAAACATACCTTGAGAATGCTGTAGCTACATTGATGCAGAAACATATCTTGGTTAATCCCTGTGCTGAATGGTTTTGCTGAAAAAAACAGATATAACATTATGATAATGAAGCTCTGTGGCTTCTATGGCTCCTTCAGTGCTTGTCCTAGCATGTGAGTTTTTCTGTGCAGGAGAGTATGATGCAATCACTCCTCTCCCTGCCTGACATCAATTGCTGCACTAGCTGCTGTGTATGAGTGATCCCGCTCAGGATGATTAGTCATGTCTTGACTAACCTCCATTTGTAATTCCAAGCTCCCATGTGTAATGTGTTTATCTTGGCAGCCAGCTTTCACAAGGTCCTGAATGTTATAATTGTTTTTTCAGCAAAACCACTCAGCTCAGGGATTAACCAAGACATAATTCAGCATTAGTGTAGCTACAGCATTCTCACTCAAGGTATGTTTGCTTTATAATGCATCAAATCAAATGGTAGGTTTCCTTTAAATTCTCATCTATGTGGATAGCATGTCCGGTCTAGGTAGGGTTTCACCAGAGAAGTGAAGATTAAGGAGTTATATGATCACTAAATGTAATTATACTGACTTGGAAAATTCCTCTACAATCAGATTATAGTCCCCAGGCATTGCAAGGCCACTCCTTGTGCATATATGGAGAGTGTTTTAATCTATATAGTGAAAGATTTTATTTTAGATCTGAAAAATCATGGAAAGTTCTGCCCCGATTAAGAGAGAGATGGTATAAATTCAGAACATATGCAACATTTTACAAAATAAAAAAAAAAATTAAATTTCAGTCTATGGCAGTGTAATTATAGTATACTATCCAGGTAATGATTTTGAGTACAGGCAGTCCTTGGGTTACATACAAGATAGGTTCCATAGGTTCCTTCTTAAGTTGAATTTATATGTAAGTCAAAACTGTATATTTTAAAATTGTAGTTCCATACAAATTTTTTTTTTTGCCCCAGTGACATTTGGAGTTTAAAAATTTTTCGCTGTAATGGAACCAAGGATTATCAATAAAGATTCATTACAGACACTTTACAGCAGATCATTGCAGTCTGGGACTATGGTAACATCAAGAGACTTCACCAGAGGTCACAGTGGGCAGAGGGGTCCGTCTTTAACTAAGGGTCATCTGTAAGTTGGGTGTCCTTCAGTAGGGTAACGCCTGTACATCAAAAACCAAGAAAAGGATTAGTATTAATAGCAATTAATTGATTCATTGATACCAAGTATGCATAGCGTTTGTGTGTGAACAATAAAAAGGAAAGAACATATTTAACATGTTTAATGAACTTTTTGTTTTTTGTAACAAAACATTCTAAGGGTCATCAGATTTTATTTTTGGTCAATGCAACCATATGGCAGCTTATTTTTTTGTAGGATGAGTTGCAGTTTTCAATAGAACCATTTTGGCGTACATGAGACTTATTGATTGTCTAATTTGCATACCAAAGCAGAATTAACTGACTTTATATAGATATCTCTGTGATGGCGAAAAAGTGGTGATTTGAAAATGTGTTTTCCATTATGCAATGCAGGGAATAATCAAGTATATATTTTAATTGGTCAGAAATTTTGGGACGCAGGAATATCTTACATGTTTATGATTATATTTCTTTAATTGAGTATTTTTATTTACTTTCTATGGAAAGGGGACAATTTTAACTTTTAGGTCTTATGAGTTAGCCACAGTCATGTGCAAATAATTTCTTAGATTTTTTTTTTTACTTTATTTTTTTCTTAACTATCTTTTTTAGTCCCCCTTGAACCCTAGGGCCTGACAACTGATACAACATAATGCAATACTTGTGCATTGCCGTATATTGTGATTTTACTGCATTTGAATTAGACAAGTTGAATGATCTGGATGCCTGTAGGCTCATTAAGACCTAGCTCCTATAGAGTGGTAGTGTAGCTGCATGAGTTAAACATGAGTGCTATGTCTTTTCTAGTTTTTCCAGGTTCAATTTCCTGGGGTCTGATGTACCAGTGGGTTTTTTTACTATGTTTGGCGTGGTTTTGGTTCAGTTATGGTACTAATGCTGTTTTGCGACAAATGAATATAGGACGGTGCAAGGTCACTTTGACAGCACCAAATTTCTTATTTGCATTGACTGTTTTTCACAATAGGACTGTATTCATGATTTGCGACTTTCCGTTTATGCACAAGTTTTGGCGCAAGTTTATTCCACTCCCTTCCCAAGTCTATATTCTGCAAATTTTAATGTTTTTTTTCCCATTTTTTTATGTAACTGTTGCAAGCAACACACATACTATAAGACGCGATTTATCAATCGCCAAACCCATAGGCGTAACTAGAGTGGTAACAGCCATAGCAGACTCTATGGGGCCCACAGCGACACCTGGTGGACATCGGAGGAACTGCTTTTGTGAATCGCCGGAAGACCCGAATCCACCGCAGAGAACGCGCCGCTGGATCGAGAATGGACCGGGTAAGTAAATCTGCCCCAATATGTGTGCGTATAAGTTGCTATTATTAACAGGGTCTTCTTAAAGGTAAATTGTGGAAAGGGACTCTAGTTTACAGGGAGGTATACTACCACACTGCTACGCATGCATGAGTGAAATCATACAAGCACACCACCCGGTAGGCTATTAATATGATGCCGGAGATACTGTTGGTTAGACACAGCAATTTTAGTTTAGTAAAAGACGATTAACTCATCATATGTAAATGAGCCCTCCGGTGTGCACCCCGTACATCATCAGCCTCCGTCGATGCTTTCCTAGTATTTATCATGCCTCCGTCGTTCATGGCTCTCTGCACCTGAACGGAGGGCGGTTAGAAAGTTGGAGGTGTGAATAACTAACAATTGGAAGGCAAGAATGATTGATGTAGGGTGTGGGGGGTAGACACCGGAGGGGCTAATTTACATATGTGAGTTAATTTTTTAGCTAAACTAAGATCGCTGGGCCTAACTAAAAGTATGTGCCGGCTCAGTATTAAATAGCCTACAGGGTGAGGTGCTTTGTATGATTTCAATACTGGGATGAGATCCCAGTGTGAGCAGTGGTAGGTTTCCTTTAAAACCCGAACGGATCGGTTGCCAGCATTGGAAAGGTGTTGATGGCGGGTTACCGGTGAGTTGTTTGCTGCTACTGGATAGTGCAAAAAAATGTGTATTTGTATGAAGTAGGGTGCTTTTTGTGTTACAAATACATCGGAAGAGCCGATGTGTGACGTACGAGAGACATCACAGTCGCGGAAGGGGTTATCATATCTTTTTTATTGGACATTGATTTTAAACTTATGATTGTACATTATACAGTTATTATTTATAGTAGAAAATTTTTCTTGCATAAATAGAATATAGACCTTTCAGAATGCTTAGTATAAAAAGAAGAAAATTTGGGTCAGGAAAGGACAAAAACTCCTTATGGAAACTGCCATTTGGCAGGTCACCTTTTGCTGTTGTGTTAGAAGTCTAAAGGCCATGAGACTCTTGCTGGGGATTAAGGGTGAAAGAGAGAGAAGGAGAAAAAGAAAGAATATGCAAATAAGTTTCAAATGCTACGTTAAATAGGGCCAGCTTTCCCTATGCATTCTTTAGTTTGCTTGCCTGACCCCAATGTTGGCTGGCTCTCTCCTAGCGAAACCGGTTTGTTTGCTCTTCATGTATTGGCGAGATACAAATGAAAACTACACTGATCCCATTAGTTGGGAGTCTATTCCTTTGGAAAAAGATTACGGTTGTCATGTCATAGGCTTGTGATGAACATAGAGCCGTCTTATTTTAGGTAGCCACTGTAGACATTATTTTGATTTTTCCCAGCAAAATTATTTGCATATTACCTATTCATATAACATTTAGTTTATATTTGTTAGTAACATGTAGTCACAATGTCTGAAAATGCCTTTGTATGATTGTTGAATCTATGCCACGAAGAATTGAGGAGTTCTGAAGGCAAAAGGGGGGTCCAACCCGTTACAGCATGGGTGTCCTAATAAAGTGGCCGGGTGAGTGTATAAAGATCATATTGCCAGACAACTCCTTTAATATGGTGTAGCTGGAACTGACCTTGCAATCTTGACCCTCTATGGCCACCACCTCCAACTCCATTAATATACACCATATTACTCCACCCTAGGTTGTAAATGACTCCTGAACTCCGAACCCAGAATATTCTCATAATTTTATAAAAGAAATCTAGCAGCAATTTCAAGGAGTTGTAAACCACAAAACACTGATAGGCTGGTGTTTACCCAGTCTGGCAGGATCTGCTCCTCTTTTATGACGTCAGTCATTATGTCCTTCTCAAATAAAGGTTTTAAAAATACATGCAATGAGCTGAGGGGTCCAGGCTCAATTAACAGCTATGGAACCCAGAGACCCTCTAGGCTGTATTTTGCGTAATTTTTAAACTTTTTTTAAGGCAAGAGCATCAGAGCTAAAAGAAGAAATAACCTGTTAGGGGATACACACCAGCGGTCAGGGGGCACATGTATCATAGTTTTAGCATGCAAATGTCAATTTTAGAGACTTTTACCGTTTTTGCCGCATTTTTGCTACTTTTAACACTCGTTCTTTTTCAAATATTCCTTGTCTGCACCTTGTGCAGTGTGCCTTGGTGTGTCATTGTTTTCCAGATGTTCCGGCCAACATTCACTTAGGTTTCACTTTTTTGCACCTTTTTGCGTCTTTTTTGGTCCAGGGCATGGTGACAAGGGAAATTTTTTTTTTAATGGACCTGATTTTAACATGTAAATTGGAATATTTTAAATGCTTAAAGTGTTAACATTTGTCACAGTAACTCTCTTGTCAAAATTCTTAAATCTTTGCATTTAAAATTTTTTATGCTTATTTCGTCGGTGAGATCACACGTAGTGGTTTAATTGCATTTTTAATGCATTTTGAACTAATACAAACGCTGAGGAGAGGGTGATTTGCCTTATTCCATTACATTGCTTTCACAAACGCAATATAAAGCCACGTTAAGCATGTGTAAGCATTGCATTTACTAGAATTTTTGTAAACAAATGGTAAAAGTAATGTATACAGTCGGAAATCACTTCTCCTCAGCTGTTGTAATGTGTTTCAAATTGCATTAAAAATTCTACTTAAATATCCTTCATGTACCCTATAACCACCCCTACATGTGGCTTGTGTACCATGTGTGTATCCTTGAGACATGGACGTGCAGAACAAAAAAGTCTCAAAAAGTAGCCAAAATTTGCACCTGCCAGGATAGGAAAACTGAACATGTATCACAAGTAAAAGGACAGGATTATACAAAGGCGCAAAAGCTAGCCGCCAAATGTCTCTAAATTCACCAACAGACAGACAAAACTATGATACATTGGCCCGGTGTTCTTGCTTACAATCTGGCTCCTGGTATTAGAACCCTCTTATCAGCACAAGCTCTATTGACATCTAGGACATCTTGTGCATGCCTTTATTACTGTTCATATTTATTGTGTCATTTTTATAATGGAATAGTTTTAGAAAATTAGCATCCGTCTGTTTTAGGTTACACATGGGAGATAAATTATAAAAACATGGTCTGTTTTACTCAACTGGAAGTTGCTTCCACAAAGACCTAGAATTAAACATCCTATGCATTGTTTCAGTAGCAAACAAAATAATTTTCTATATTTGATTATCATTATGTAGCAAACATACCTTGAGAAGCTGGTAGCTACATGAGCGAAACATATCTTGGTTAATCTGTGCTAAGTGGTTTGCTGAAAAAAACAATATAACATATGGATTGAAGCTCTGTGCTTCTAGCTCTTCAGTGCTTGATCTAGCATGTGAGGTTTTCGTGCAGGAGAGATGATGCAATCACTCTCCCTGCCTGCATCAATTGACGCACTAGCTGCTGTGTATGATGATCCGCTCAGGATTAGTCATGTCTGACTAACTCCATTGTAATTCCAAGCTCATGTAATGTGTATTATTGCAGCCAGCTTTCCAAGGTCCGAATGATAATTGTTTTTTAGCAAAACCACTCAGTCAGGGATCCAAGAATATTGCCATTTCCTTTGTTCACATCCCTACTGTCCAATCTCCACCCTGAGATCTATCCACGTCCATTACTGCACCATACCTGCGCTACTACACTTCCATCGTGCTAACTCGTACTCAATGCATTGAGCAAAAACCTGAACTTACCCCACTAATAACGATTTCGACTTAATGCTAAGTTTAACTTTGCTTCTATGCCTCATAACCCCCAACTTCATTCTCTAGACAGATTTTCTGTGCGTTGTGCATTCACCTTATACCCTGCCGACACCTCCTTACTGCTGTACTGAGTGATCCCCCCTTGACTCAGTCCATTCGACTAAACCTTGCCATTTTAAATTCCACCCGCCCCTGTATTTTCTCAGTCCACTTTACAACCTAAATAATGTTTTTAGAACACTCAGTGGACCCAAGACATTCAGGATTAGTGTAGCTACACATCGTACTGAGCAAAGGTAATGTTTGCTTTATAATGCGATCAAGGGAGTCAAAAGGTAGAAGAATTCCGGGTGGAAATGGTAAATTCATGTCACACCCTATATGTGGATAAGAATGTCGGTGATAGGTAGGGTTTCACCAGAGAATGGAAGATTAAGGAGTTTATATGATCACTAAATGTAATTATACTGACTTGGAAAAATCCTCTACAATCAGATTATAGTCCCCAGACATTGCAGGCCACTCCTGTGCATATAAGGAGAGTGTTTTTAATCTCATATAGATGAAGATTTTTTTTAGATTCAAAAAAATCATGGGAACGTTTGCCCACGATTAAGAGAGAGATGGTTATAAATTCAGACATATTACAAACATTTTACAAAATTTAAACAAAAATTAATAAAATTCGTTTAGGCGTGTGAATTATAGTCAACTATGCAGGTAATGATTTTGAGTACAGGCAGTCCTTGGTTACATACAAGATAGGTTCCCATAGGTTTCTTCTTAAGTGAAATTTGTAGTTAAGTCAAAACTCTATATTTTAAATTGTAGTTCCATAAAATTTTTTTTGCCCCAGTGACAATTGGAGTTTAACAAAATTTTCGCTGTAATGGAACAAGGATTATCAATAAAAACTTATTACAGGACCTTACAGTGATCTTGGCAGTCTGGGACTATGGTGAACCATCAAGAGACGTCACCGGAGGTTCACAGTGGGCAGAGGGCCGTCTGTAAATAAGGGCATTTGTAAGTTGGGGTCCTGTCAGTCAGGCAGCCATCAGGAAATTCGGGGCCCCATACAGCAAAGTGTCTGAGGCCCCCAAAACACCCAAAACACGAACAAGCCTCCTGCCCCACGCAGTGACCTTTCAAAAAACAGGGTTTGAGGCCTGTTGCTACGACAAGGCACACTCTTGGCCCCAGCCACAAAATATATTTACAAAAAGGAAAAGGTGCTCCGGTCTTCTTCTCGTTCTCTTGCGCGCGCCTTCTTATCCTGCAGACAGTGTGTGATCCCGCAGGACCTGTGACCTAGCCACTGGATCGCGGGATCACACAGCCAGCCCAGGAGGGAAGCGCGCAGAGACCGACGCGACGCTGGCGGCAGGGGGAGCATGAAAGAAAACTGTAGCAGCGCCATGCGCACTTAAACCCTTCACGACTGGCCTTTTTTAGTTTTTTCACTTCCATTTTTCACTCCCCACCTTCAAAAATCTATAACTTTTTTATTTTTCCACATAAAGAGCTTGTGTGTGTTATGCGTATTTTTCTGCGTAACAAATTGCACTTTGCGAGTGACGGTATTCAATTTCCATGGCGGAGTACTGGGAAGCGGGAAGAAAAATATACAAATGACCCAGTGAAAAATGGTGAAAAAACACATTTGCAACACTTTCAGTGGGCTTGCTTTTACAGCTTTCACTGTGTGCACAAATGACAGGTCTAATTTATTCTTGGGTCGGTACGATCACGGGATACCAAATTGTATAGGTTTATAATGTTTTCATACATTTAAAAAAATTAAAACCTCCTGTACAAAATTTTTTTTGTGATTTGCCAATTCTGGCGGCAATAACTTTTTCATACTTTGGTGTACGGAGCTGTGGTGTGTGTCATTTTTTTTGCGACTTTTGATGTCGTTTCATTGCTATCATTGTTTGGACTGTGCAACCTTTGATCACTTTTTTTTAATTTTTTATATTTCCAAAATGGCAAAAAAATGTTCATTTTTGACTTTGGACGCTATTTTCCGTTACGTGGTTAACACAGTGAAAAACCGTAATTATATTTTGCTAGATCGGACATTTTCGACGCGGCGATACCTAATGTGTTATGATTACGTTTACTTATATATATATCAGTCTAGGAGGGAAAGGGGGGTGAGGGTGATTTGAATTTTGAGGTTTTTTTTCTATAATTTTTTTTTTTTAACTTTTTTTACTTTACTTTTACTTTACTTTTTTCAGACTCCCTAGGGTACTTTATACCTAAGTTGTTGTGATACGAATCCTACCATATGCTGCCATATACTGCAATTATGGCAGTATATGGAGGATTTACTTATCACTCATTCATACAATGTGTCTGATAGCCACATGGTAATGAATGGGGTTGAAACGAGACGCTTCGCCTTGTGAGACCCGAGCTGTCATGGCACGGATCACCGCTCCCAGGACTCATCGGGGAAGCGGCGATCCAGGCAAGAGGCGGCCTGTCCGGCCCGCATTGCCGGCGGCGATGTCCGTTGAAGCACCCGCGATGTGATGCACCGATCGCGGGTGTTACGGTAAGCCTTTGCTCATATGCAGCAAGACTTTCGCTATGAGAGGGTCGCCCGGAGCCCTCTCCGTGACGGACCCGGCGCGCGCCGTACTAGTACGGCGCGCGTCGGAAGGGGTTAACCAGGGCCCCCGGCGCCTCCACCCCACATCACTTGTGCAGCACAGACCGCACAGTCTGCGGCCCACCGGCCGGGCCCCACCCCTAGTGTCTTAGAGTCGGGCCCCAAGGGCAGTACCAGTTGTACTGCCATTGGCGGCCCTGCCTTCAGTAGGGGAACGCCTGTACATCAAAAACCAAGAAAAGGATTAGTATTAATAGCAATTAATTGTGATCATTGATACCAAGTATGCATAGCGTTTGTGTGTGACAATAAAAAGGAAAGAACATATTTAACATGTTTAATGAACTTTTGTTTTTTGTAACAAACATTCTAAGGGTCATCAGATTTTATTTTGGTCAATGCAACCAATATGGCAGCTTATTTTTTTGTAGGATGAGATACACTTTCAATAGAACCATTTTGGCGTACATGAGACTTATTGATTGTCCTAATTGCATACCAAAGCAGAATTAACTGACTTTTATATGATATCTCTGTGATGGCGAAAAAAAGTGGTGATTTGATGAAAATGTTTTCCATTATGCAATGCAGGGAAAAATCAATATATATTTTAATTGGTTAGAAATTTTGGGACGCAGGAATATGCTTATGATATATTTCTTTAATTGAGTATTTATTTACTTTATAGGGAAAGGGGACAATTTTAACTTTTAGGTCTTATGAGTTAGCCACGTCATGTGCAAACAATTTCTTATCTTTTTTTTTAACTGTATTTTTTAAATTTTTAGTCCCCCTTGAAAACCTTGGGGCCTGACAAATGATACAACATAATGCAATACTTGATGCATTGCAGTATATGTGTGTAGTGTAGCTGCATGAGTTAAACATGAGTGCTATGTCTTTTTAGTTTTTCCAGTTCAATTTCCTGGGGTCTGATGTACCAGTGGTTTTTTTTTACTATGTTTGGCGTGGTTTTGGTTCAGTTATGGTACTAATGCTGTTTTGCGACAAATGAATATAGGACAGTGCAAGGTCACTTTGACAGCACCAAATTCTTATTTGCATTGACTGTTTTCACAGTAGGAATGTATTCATGATTTGCGACTTTCGTTTATGCAAAAGTTTTGGCGCGAGTTTACTCCACTCCCTCCCAAGTCTATATTGCAAATTTTAAGGTTTTTTTTCCATTTTTTAATGTAACGTTGCAAGCAACACACATACTATAAGACGGCTGCCAGTGGATTTATCAATCGCCAAAGCCCATAGGCGTAACTAGAGTGTGGTAACAGCCATAGCAGCTCTATGGGGCCCCCCCAGTGTCAGGGGGCCCCATCACCTGACACTAAAGAATGGTCGTGCACTCCGGCGGAAACTTGGCGGACCTCAGCACAACAGCGACACCTGGTGGACATCGGAGGAACTGCTTTAGTGAATCGCCGGAAGATCCAAATCCACCGCAGAGAACGCGCCGCTGGATCGAGAATGGACCGGGTAAGTAAATCTGCCCCAATATGTGTGCGTATAAGTTTGTGTGTATAAATGTGTGTGTGTGAGTGAAGAACCATATAATTAGTTATATAAAAATGTGTGTATATATGAGTGTAATATGTAATTTTTTATGGTAAGTTGAGTTTTCGGGAAAAAGTAGATAATAGTATCTGCACAGTAATGTTTTGCTAATAAATTCAACAATTTCCGCTATATCTTTTTTGAGACTCAAATAATTTTTTCTCTCCACATTCTTTATATTGCACATGAAGAAATCTTACTTAATATTTTCAGAGGGTTTATATTGCATTAGCTATCTGACATACCATTTCAGTTTAGAATTAATTCCTTTCCCTTTTTCCATCTCAAACATTTATTTTCCAGATAAACAATGAGGTTGGGAGGTTAAGCCCTGCCTCCAGCAAGTGAACTTTGTAGAGAGATGTACTGATCGGATTTCTCATTTACAGTACTGAGATACTACATGAAGCAACGTGTGAGTGTTAAAGGTGAAAATATTGGATTGACTATAAACAACATTTCTTTCCAATAATACTTTTGGTAAAATGTATAAATGAGGTTAACAAAATGTACTTTAGCGGCTACATTTAGTTTTCTTATTATCTTTAACTTATTAGACAGTAGGAAGGGGATTTGCAGTGGGCCCCCTTATGATGCACCAATGGAATATGCATCTCTGCATATTGATAATGATAATGATCTGTAACTATATAACAGCAAATTATTCAGTACCATAGCAGGCATAAACATAGTATACATCTACAAATACATTGGGGCACATTTACTTACCCGGTCCTGTTGCGATCCCCGATCCGGACGGTCCGACGAAGATGAAGTCCAGCGCAATTCACGTAGCTCGTGCGGCCTAGTTCCTGCATGTGTCGCTTCCCTCGCTGAGCTCCGTGGAGTTCACCTTCTTCTTCCCGGTGTTTGTAAGTGCGTGTCTTGCGACACAAATTGCTTTGTTAAATCCCGTGCGTTGTCCAAATCCGTTGGATCGTCTGACAGCCCGCCCCCCGATTTGTATCGCATGAAAGCCGGCTCCGATGCGCCAAAAACTCCCTTTCCTTTTTTTTTCTTTTCATTTTTTCATTTTTTTTTAATTCTCTCTTATTTATTTACAAAAAAGAAAAAAGCACATAGAAAAAAAACATATTTCATGCAAGTCGATCGATACATTTAAACTGCAATACCAAAAAAGAAAGAAAAACAAAAAAGGAAAAAAGATAAGGAATATATAAAGTGTTTCTCTAGTGTTTAGAACTTAAAACTGGCTCGTCACAGATGTCTAGACCAAAATTTCCTGCATTTTAGTGGCTAATTTTTTCCTATTACATCCCCATTATACATGAACAGTTCACAATCTTTCAATTTATCCATCCCTAGGATGACATCTTCAATCGAGGGTATGGAGTTACTTTTTCATTTCTTTAGAATTTCTGTACGGGCTGTAGCACATAACCTAAAGAAAATTTCTCTATGTTCCTTGGTCGTTATTTATATATTAACGACCAAGATGTTGAGGAGGAACAGCTCAGGCTTAGTGGGCAGTTTCCTTTTACACAGCCCTTTGAACAGACTGGCTATCTGCCTCCATAAGTTTTTAATAAGTGGGCAGCTCCATAATAAATGTCGAAGATCTGCTGGTTCCCCACACCCTCTCCAGCATAAGTTGGAATAAGTATCATAAATATTTGCTAGCCTATTGGGGGGCAGATGCCATCTAGAGATAGTCTCGTAAAAGCCTTCTCTGTGGTTGAGGCAAAATAGGTTTTTTAATACTTCGTTTAGTGAAGATAGACAGACTTTTAGTGGGAAGATTTTCCCTATGTCTGATTCCCACTTTGGCATATAGGTTAGTTTATTATTTGAGTAACTGGCGGTAATTATGTCCCTATATGCTATTGAGATTTCTCCTTTATTTTTATTTCCTGCCCTCAAATATTTTATAAAGTTCGGCAAGTTTGAATTGTCCATATGTAATTTTTCTCGTATGGTATCTGATTTTAAAAAGATTCTATTTTTTTTTATAACTAAGGAATTTGCTCTTGGGGATATTATATTTTTGGAGAACCTCGTCAAAGGACATTTGGAGGTACATCACCAATATTCGCTTTGTAAAAAACAGTAGTCCATAAATCGTAATCACGTTACATCAATGGTTTCACCGAGACCACGATCACTCAAGCTTGCACAAATTTTTTGCATGTATGTTCTTAGTGATTTATAGGAAGTCTGGTGAATTTTGAAGATTGAGTCTTCAGTTATAGACCATCATTCACACTGCATCTTAACTGGAGCATATTTATATTTAATATCTGATGGACTGCCCCAGAGAGATTGGTATCCTTCTCTACATTGCAAGGCAATTATTATGTGTCAGAGCCTTGGTCTAATGGAGGATCTTCTGGTCAGGTGGTGCACTCTAACACTCTAACAAAATAGCATTTGTACCAAATGTGCCAAAACAACACCAAACATGGACAAAAAAAAATTGCTAAATTAACCCCACATCATGTGGACGGTATTGCTTGGTAGTCAATTTTTCACCAATGCACAATACAAATTACAAAAGCTTTGAAGACTACATTCAGGTCTTCTACCTTGGGAAATGATTGGTTTAATATGAGATATTCTGACATTTCACTTCATTTTGTGACCACATTACATTACAAATTGCACGATATTGCACAAAATCTCTAAAATGAATCCCATTTGTAAAATTGAGCAACCACTGGGTGCTGCACAGCTAAGGCTATATATGGTTGATCCACTGTCTGGATGCAGCCTAAAACTTGAGTTTAAACTCAACATGAACCCAGATATGCTTACTCTAATTTCAATTAATTTGAGCTGGTTAAAAAGGTAAATTTGTAATTGATACTATATAGCGACTTGTTAACAAATCCAATGAAAGGCTACAAACCACAGAACTGGATGCCCACACATGGACAACTTTATCACATAACCTTGTGATAGTTACCTAACATTATATGATTGAAAAGTAGGTTATACCACAAATAGTTTTTAGAAGTTCTTTTACCACATGTTTCTAACGGCAAATGGATTCTTAGATGAATAGCTACAGTATGTCCCTCCCATTAAAAACATATATGAATGTGTCTGGCCAAGAGACAAAACAAGTTCTTCCCTATTTAGTTATTGATAATGTCAAGATATTTAAAGGGAACCGGTTATCAGAAATTGGCCTAATAAACCACTTCCAGTATTCTGTCAAGCAGCTGAACAGTTTCTAGATCATGTTTCTTTCATGGTCCAGGGTGGTGGCATCATCTAGAAAATCAACTTTGAAGTGTTGTATAAAGTCAGGGAGGAGTAGAGTTTAACTGCTGAGCAACTCCCTGTGATTGACAGCATGCATTGGACTTCAGGAGGTCTGGCCAATTATGTCTCTGGATCCATCACCATCAATTACAGTGAAGGAGGCTTTCTGAGACAGGGATAGCTTGACTTAAGATTTAAACTCTCCGCCTCCTTGACTTCAGAAAACCAATTTACATCTCAATTGAAAGTTGATTTCCTGGATGATGCTACCACACCAGGCCATGCAAGAAACTTGATCTGGAAGCTGCTCAGCTGCTTGACAACATCATGGTATTGATTTGTTAGGCCAATTTCTGATGACAGGTTTCCTTTAACTAAAGAAATATACATGTATTTTGCTTTCAAAACTTGTTTATGAGGGATACTATAAACAGCACTCTAAAGTTAGAGATCCGGGAAGTAAAAGGGAAACCATGCGTGAGTGCTTTTCCTGCTCCCACCTTCAGTTAGCCGACCACATCAAAGAAAGATGCGGATTGTCCCCCTTGAAGTAATTTTTGGCTGTGCACCGCAGGGCAAGGCCCATACTTCCCACAGACTAGAGAGATGGCAGGAAACCAGTTGGAAAACATGCCCACACAGATGAGCCAGGCCTTGGAAAAGGTCGAACAAAAGTGTTCTGATTCCTTTTTCAGATCCGCGAGACTCAGGACGCATAACCTGAAGCCTGGGAAGACTACGGGTGTGAAGAGACACCAAAGAGAGAGTCTGGAGCCCGCAGACAGTCCTTTCCAAGCCTGCCTGATCAGGTGCCAGCGTCTGTTGAAGCTAGAGGGGAATCAGCACGCTTCCACGCTTTCTATTCCAGCTTACTATTCTATGATAGTGGTCTTCGTCTGACTGATGTATGCTCTGGGACCCCCAACAATGACTATCACTGTATCTATAGGGGTGACCAGGGCCCCCCGGGTAGGAGACTTTCCTACGGTGGGCAACCCTACAATGACCTTCTTTAAATTGACAGTAAAGGTAACCTGTATAGCAGGTCTGATGTGTAATGAATTTGTGGGGATAGGAGAGTCCGGTCAGGCCTAGGGCTGGGAAGGGGAGTGCACGGTGATAAGATTTGTGCATTCCTTCCCGTGATCCCAGGGATAAGGTTGATCAGACACATAAGAAAAGGAAGAATCCCAAGGAGTCTGGAAGAGGGAAGCACCTAGAGACAACGTTATATAGATACAGGGAGCACCAAGGGGGGTCCCAGATGAGTACAAGGCCCACAATCAGATTATGGGCAGGTTGAGAGTCATTTAATTATTCCCCCAGAAGCTATGAGCAAGATGCTGTTGGGTTAACTGTTTGGTTGGAATCAACAGAGATTTGGAAGATATCGAGATGCTTCCCAAGAACCGCATGGCTTTGACATGACCCTTGATTGAAAGGGAGGAGTTGTTAGATGGGGGGAGTGGTTGTCGCATATACATCAAGAGGACATCGCCCCCTATGGGATCCAGTACCCATGCACTTGAAGAGATGACGGACTGTCCAGGAACATCAAGAGCAACTCTGGGGTGGCATTTGTCTTTCACTTTGTGGTTGGGGGGATTGGAAGGGTTTCTGTAAGTGGGGGTTGATATTGGGATTGTGATTTGATCTTGTCACTTATTGCGTGTTGTGGGATTGTGGTTCCCCCTCATCAAGTCCACCATGTCCCAGATGTACCGTCCAGGCGGTAAGAACCAGGATAGGAGAAGTGCCGGAGCGGAGGATGCTGCTGCAGGTTTACAACACTATAAACATGGGGAACTCCGGATGTGACTTTGAGTGTGCGGGCGTACACCCCTGAGTGACGCCTCCAGGGGATCTGGTGAGAGTTAAACAAGTCCAGCAGGTCGGGCTTGAGCCTACATGTGGGTACCTGGAGCTTGAGGGAGGTCCACTTCAGGATGGAGTTACAGGGCCAGCAAAGCTAAAAGGGGGGAAGGGAATTGTTAAGGAGGTTGGTCGCATGTTTCGGACGCCATCTTGACTACGGTCCGCCAGCTTAGATTACGAGCCGGCAATGTTAACCTGACCATGGTCAGAAAGTTGATGTCATAATTCAAACTGCATTTTATGTAACATCTTTGCATTGCCTGTCAGTAATACCTTTGACATTAATGAGAAGCACAGTCTGTCCTCGAAGCTGATAATAATTGATCTGGAGCCCACTTAACGTCTTCTTCTCAGCTTAGTTATAAACAATACTGTGTACAAGGTCTCTGAGAATGAGCACAATTAATTAATTGTTTTCCAGAATGTGCTGAGACCAATAGGTTTGGAGAGTAAGTATAATATTCCACGCCTCTTTTGATGATTCTTTGTTATAATTATGCATTTTGATTATTAAAGAGAGAGATCTTTGACTACGAGATTGAAGTATTGTCTTGGTCTTTAGTTCACTCATGAAAGGGTTAATAGGACTCACCTTACAAAAAATCAAGAGGTGTGGGGCCCTGCATAAAAATCCCCTAACAATATTTATTTTAAAAAAAAGGAGAAAGATCTTGACTAAAAGAGATTGCGTATGTCTTGGTCTTTATGTTCAATCATGAAAGGGTTAATTAGACTCACCTTACAAAAAGTCAATGAGGGCTGTTGGGGCCATGCATAAAATCCCCCCCCTAACACACTGGACTGGAGTTTTAGGGAATGGCATTCCCATCCTTCCAGTCCACACATTGTGGACTCACTAGGAAAACTCAGTGACTGGGATTGTCATAAGTGAACACCGGAAATACGAAGCTGCTAGCAGAGCAGCAATGGCTTAGCTTGGCTGGGGATCACAAAGTGATCGCATTGCAGGGAGACTTGTTGACTGTATGGACTGTAGAAGTGGTATTACCTTTTGTAGTTGACGGGTAAGCACATACCCTCGTATTTGATACCACTTGAGTGAATAAAAAACTCAACATTTGGCGACTGAAACTTGAAATCTGGGTCATTGCCAACCTCCAGCAACCCCAGATGCGACATGTATTGTTAAGAATTAAAATATTTAACAGTGTACCCTTAAATGCCTGACGTTCAATTATAAAAACAGTATTCCCAACCGTGAACCGTTACGAAAAATAGGCCCTAATGTTGAAAATTCATTGCCCAAAATAAAACTTTCTTTATTGGTCAAAGTGATCAAATAATGATACAGTCCCCCAAAATGGCAGCAACGCATCGTCATCATAACATGTAAAATATGACACCTTACAAAGCCTCTATATGGCAATGTATCAAGTATTGGTCCGATGCAAACTGACGAAAATCTTTTTTTGAACAGATTCAAATTTTCGATTAAATTCAGATAAAATTTATCACCAACCAAATAAAAATCTATACAAATTTGGTTGATGTCCTTAATCACATTGACGGAATAATAAAAATACAAGAACATGTTTGCAAAAGATTTTTTTCGAGCAAGTATTGCCTGTGGAATTTTTTCCTGCTTCCCAGTTGCCATGCACTGCATGGAAATTTAATATGCACTGAAATTAAAACTAGGTAGTAAATAAACAAGCTCATACGTGGAAAAATAAAAAATGTTATGGATTTTACGAAAGGGAAGCAAAAATGGGAGCGTTAAAGGAAAAAACTACATCCTGTGGGAAGGGTATTGAAATGTACAAAAATATAAAGAGAAATAAAATTCCAGTCTGGTAAAAAAAAAAGGACTACCAGCAGAGTGCCAATATCACCACTATGATATAAAGTCACAAGTAAAACAGTGTGAGTCAAAAGAAGTGAATAACTCAACCGGCAGCAGCCCAAGCCATGAGACTAGCTCGGAAAACAACATAGTAATGGAAAAAGTAAGATGGCCTACTTAAATAAATAATGGGGCACCCTGTCTTGCATCCCCCCTACCTGCACATCAAGCAACAGATCTTTTCTTTGAACAGACCACTTAACACCACTATTTGACTATTTTATTCTCAGATTTTATCAATTAAATAAGATAAATACCTTTAGGAAACACTATTTTTCTATTAAGAAGAGCTCTTTTTCGTTTTTCCATACTCAACCTCTCAAAAACATAACTATTTTATTTATTTGACATAATATGGCATATGAAGGCTTGTTTTTACAATAAAATGGTAATTTTTCAAGGCTAATTTTTTTAGTAAAAATGTTCTTCTAGAACTTCTTTCTGCGGAGGAAGGAATGCAAATAAAATTGAGTTGTTTTCATGTTTGGTATAAAAACATTTTTGCAGTTTCACCATGCAATTAACAACAACCCGACAGCCGAACTTTTTTTATATCATTTTTATTACTTTTTATTGCATTTTTGAATAGTTTTTATTTTTTTTAAATACTTTACTACTAGGCATATTATAATTCACATGATATAAGTTACTCTTAGCCAAGGTCAGTACGGGACATGCATTACAGTGTAATATCCAAACAAAATATTGCTCAGTTGATGCCACAGATAGTACCACTAATCGGAAATACTCTTACTATGTTGGTAACTGGTTACGGGAAAATGGTTATATACTATAAGAGTATTATCACTTTACAAGTATACAGAGATTGTACGGAAATTAAATCAGGAACTATGGAACTGAATATATTAATAAGCATTTTGGGAAGGAAAAATAAATCTAAAAGTCCAGTGCCATGAGATAAGATGCAAAATTGTACTGGAGCATGTATTTGCCTGCTTGTGCTGTTATATGCAGGTTATAAAATGAAATCTCATACATACAGAACACCCAAAATGCTGAATGGTGAGGTGTTGGGTAATTAAAGCTATCTGGTAACTTTTTGGCATAGTAAGCCAAAGAAACATAAAAGTGCAACGGAACCGTTATACCCGAGGAGCGGAGATTAAAATATAACATGAGAGCCAAACCATTAAATATAAATAAGGATCCCAGGTTAGATGCTGAATCTTTGCCGATATGGAGGGGTAAAACGTGATCCCGACAGACAGATAAACAAATTCACGATACAGCGCAAATTACACAAATACGTGTGTCCAGTTTGCTCAAATCGTCGGAATCTACAGTAGGGTTTAGTAATGTTAAAGGCATTAGACACCAGTGATGGTTTTTTTTGTCAGAATAGAGAAGCTGCAAGACACAAACTCTAAAATTAAAATAATATTCGGTAACAGACCAAAGTCCACCTGCCAGGATCACCATAAACAAAGGGAGCACAGAAAAGGACCATCAAAGAGAGGATAAGAATGGTAGGAAACTGAGATTTCTGGGGTTTTATTGGCCTGTACTATAGGGGTCTCTCTATACTAATGAATATAACTTAGAACAATAATTGAAAACAAGTCAACATAAGATAAGGAATATTAACAATTTCCAAGAGGATCCTGATGAAAAGATGAAGTCAAGCGGTCTCTTAAGGAAAGCATTTTACTGAATTCGGCCATCATATTTATGGGCACTGCTCACATTTCTCCTGTCTATAGAAGAAAGAAACCATAGATAATGATGAAATTATGGAAAATATTTAACGAGGCTTGATGCTTTAGTTCGAGTATTAGAGTACTCGAAGCGGCTCGTTGATCGGACAAGTTTCGCCCTCGCTCGAGTCGAGCCGATTTACTGACTAAACCCATGTGAACGAACATGAAGAATACGAATTACAGAACACAGTGAACAGGATCATGTAAGTGAAGACACCATGAAAAACACAGTGAAGAACACATTGCAGATTGATTCCGAACACATTGTAACTTAAGAAGACAAGAGCGCCGAATGGTGGAGGCCGAACGGTGGTGGAGGGAGCGGCGCGGGGGCTGAGCAAAACGGAGCGGGCATCCAGGAGCAGAGGCTGACAGTAGTGGAGCGGAGCCGGGGGCAGGAGCAGGCAGGAGGCAGAGGACGGGGGACTGGGATTCCCCCGACGGGAAGGGAGGAGAGGAATTTGGGGGCATGGGAGGAGGGCGGGGGAGGGACATGAGAGGCAGGGAGGAGCGGAGAGCAGGATGGATCCTCGCTGGGCAGGGAGGAGAGGAGAGGGGCCCTGGAGGAGGCGAGGGGGGAGCGGAGGGGGCAGGGAGGAGAGGGGAGGGAGCGGGCATATGAAGGAGGAGAGCGGGGAGGAATGGGCCATGTAGGAGTGGAGCGGCGCATGAATGGAGGAGCGGAGCGGGAATGGAGGGAGGAGCGGGGGCGGAGTGGAGGCTGGAGCGGAGCGGGAGCGGGCTGGAGCAGGACCAACAGTCGACCCTGATCGAATCACAGACCAACTGCAGAAAGAACCACAGTGAAGAACACATGCCAGATGTTCGTACTGCTAACTTTCCGAAGATATGAATACGAACGGTGTTCTTCACAATGTTATTGAGAAGAACAATATGTTGAAGAACACATAGCAGAGTTTGGAAACATCGGCCAATGTGGTCTTCACATATATTGTTCTTTCACATGCTTGTCAGGTCGTAGGAGAAGGCTGGGAATTCTGGTTCTTCTGGTGGTCGTGCCAGCAGCGTTCTCGACGAACCCCGGCGCGTATCCGCGCAAAAACTTCCACCTTGTCCGGGCAGCGGCGCTAGATCTCGCGCGTCTAGGAGTCTGACTGGGTTGGTACCTCTGCTTGGTGCCTGGTTGTGTTGGCACCATGAGGGGTAATTTCACCGAAGCTGTCCCGCTCCTATCAGGTTCTGGGGTGGAGTTCTGGCTGCAAAAGGCAGCTCTCACCAGGTACCCTGTGCCAGTGTTTGGAAATCCCTTCTCTCCTCGCTATCGAGCATTAGGTTTACTTGCTCTGTATCTGTATGTTGTGACCTCGCTCGTTTTTGACATTAACTCGTGCCTATGATTTTGTATTGAGTACCTGTCGTTGTGACTACCCGGCTAGTTTACTATTCTTTTGTGTTTTTGTTCTGTCAGTTCTGTTTGTTTTCCCTCCTCACACTACTCCAGTGTATTTTGAGTCTTCATATTCGCCCCACGGCTATAGGAAGGGACAGAGTTGGGGCAGCTAGGCGCCCACTACCCTGTTTTTTGTGTCACCCATCTTAACAATACTTGTGATGGAACACCGTCGGCACGCGTTTGTCTCGGATAAGTTTAGCAGATGTCGCGAACATCTGCAATTGTTATTCATTGTGTTCTTTCCCATGTGTGTTCTTTCAGTGGAAAAATGCATTGAGTCTCCACCCATTGACTTCATGGGGTTCGTTTATTCGATCCGAAGACCGAGCATCGGAACGTCGACCCAGAAACGCGAACTTGCACGAAATTTAATGTGCTCGCTCATCTCTCATCATTTAACAAAATGTTGATGCAAAAACAGAGAAATAATGAAAATTCATATGAAGCTTCAAATACTTACCAATTTTTTGGATAAAGAAAACACCTTTTAGACATAGAGAAAAGTGGCCCCCCCTTGGCAAAAAAGTGCCTGGTGTCTTATGTTCCAAAGTCGAGATCCAGAATTGTCAGACCCTCCTAATGCTGGTCCTGGAAATTGGTGTGAAACACAAATAAAACCAATGAGATCACATCGATCTCTCAAGAACCTCTCCACTGCTTGTTCTACATCCCAGTCTCCCGACACCAAACCTTGTCGGACCTTGAATGACATCCTGGGGTTAACATGCCGGAAGTAGAGGGCTCTGTCGCTGGTTTCTAGGCTGAGATAGCGGTCGGGTGTCTGGCAAACTGGAAGGGAATATTTGGAGAGTAAATGTGATGGCAGTGCGGAGAAGTGGGATAAATGAGAAGTTTTTGGAAGAAGTGGAATATGGTTATGAAGAAGTGATAGGAGCTGGGAGGAGCTGTAGGAAGAAGTGAGACTAATCATATTAAGGGGATGATGAGCCAATTCGAGCCACTTGTGCTGGCTGGGCAAAAATTAAAATGATCTCTGTCGGCGTCCCAGCCCTTCCTCACGTATATGTCCTCTGGCTAATTTGGCAGGGGAACGAGAAGGAGAGATGTAGATGCGCACAACTAGGAAGCAAGATGCATGTTGAAACTAGTGATGAGTGGAACCTGAACCACACCCCCCAGCACAACCAACACATTAGGGCTGTGCATTCTATACAGCGTTAATGGACTGTACATTGAGGTGGACCCTAACACTGACCAGGGGATCCTAACACTACTAAATTGTTGACGCATGGAACTGAAATTTTGTGGTTTGGGTCCACTCAACACAAGTTGTAATGCCTAAATGCAGAGATGGATACTGAACCTCGGCGGGGCATCACTATTGCCGCCCTGGTTGTGGTGCTATGTCCGTGAGTTCAAATCAGGCCATAGAAATTCAGGTCCAGCAAATCAATGGTTCATGATTGAGCAGACAGATTAACACAACGCCTGAAGTCATGAAATAACAATAAGCACTGAGGGAAATGGCAAAACTATTGATATTGACTTTGTTGCTATGTTTATAAACCATCGGAAAATGTTCTGTTGATGCACTGTACATCTTCTGTTTTTTTATGAAAACATAGAAGAAATGACTCACCCAAATATTTTTATTTCCTGCAGTCCTAGGCAAGAACCCCACGCAAATGGTTTTCGTCCCTAGTATCAAGCACACAGAACAGTTAATGGCAGTGAGGTCATTTAACAACAAACAACCACAATCAAGCAGCTTAGTAGTAGAGGCAGGAACACGACCCACAGTGTATTATTATGCAGCAATGTACTTTATTTACGGGAGGGGGGTTGTGCTGCCTAGGACTCCCGGAATAAAAATATTTTGGTGCATAAATTTTCTACCTCTTGATATCGCAAACACACAAAACAATCAGGAGTTCACGTGTGATTTGAGCCCCCCGTGAACGGAGCAGGATGAGGGGGCGATCCACACGTGAATCTAATCTCCCAATACGTATAAGATCTCTGATACGCTTTTATGATACGCTCGTCGGTACGGATCGTCGTCAGCCTTCGGTCAGGCATAAAGTACTTTACAATTAGGATATTTAAAAGATAAAAGAACATGAAAACATGGCTCGGGATAGTGTTCGCGGTCACATGTGGAACGAACTTACTTATTCCCCGGACTTCCCGACAATACATTTATCATTAAATAGACACGGACCTTTAAAGCTTGCAAATATACATAAACCATATTCACAACCTTAAAACCGTATACTGCTGCAGATTATCCTCATTGGTAGTGGGTACTCATCCTGAGCAGATGTGATGTATATAGTGCTTACAGCTTCTAATTTTGTTGTGTTGGTGTTTCTTGTCTTGCACCTTTTTTTTAAAATTATTTTTTCCTCCCCGGTGTCCCCCTATGTGTTTTTTTTTCTTTCTATGGTTTGGGGAATTGAGAGCGGATGAAGTAGTTCAGAAAATTTGTGCTCTGAATTTGTGCACGAATTTTTCTGAACTACTCATACCCTCTCAATTCTCCCAAAACCAGAGGAAAATAAAAAAACACATAGAGGACACCGGGGAGGAAAAAATAATTTTTTTAAAAAGGGCAAGACAAGAAACACAACACAACAATATAGAAGCTGTAAAGATCTTCAATTATCGTCCCCTGTTCTAACGAACAACAAACGCCACTACTATCAAGGTGCACTCCAACTTTTGTCCCTCCAAACATCAGATCATTTGAACTATTCGTGGATCTGTAATCTTTTATAATACAGCTAAAAAACGAACACAAGATTTTTTGCAAAGGAAGAACAGATGATAAAGACCCCTCCCAGATTGCCGAAACACACTGACAACGAGGATAACTATCTCCACCAAAGGTTAAAAATACCTCTACGTTCATCCACCCAACACATAGTTGGGTCATTTAGTATAGAAAACTTTGTCTCATTTGATCTGATGATTTAAAAAAAACACAATCAGGAGGAAAACACCAACCTGAATACAAAAGAGAAAGAAGGGCACTAGAAAATAAAGAAAAATAAAAACATTGTTAATCCGAGGAGCCGTATAAGGGAGGAGGGGAGTTCATCCAAGACAGGATAGCTTATTGAAGAAGCATTAAGAATCTGGGTTACCAAACTACTATTGTCCCCTTAAAAAAAACCGATCCTCGGACACAACTCTTAACGATATACACACCCTAACCAAATATGCATATCTCGATTAAAATATTGAATAAAAAGGAAAAAAATCAGTTTTCTAACGACCTCAGCATCCCCCGTTTCCACTGTTATCACCTTCGCTAAGGTGCACAAAGACGAGGAAACATCCACCGTGGTCGCCTGATTATATCGGTGATCGACTCCCTCACTGTCACCGTGTCATTTCGTGGATCCTTACTTGCAGCCCATCTGTTAGAGAATACCTTTACCTTCGGGATTCCGGGAGCCTAATAATAGACCTTGAAAATTTCCATGGAAGAAGATTACTTTTCCTTACTGGATATCAGCTCCCGTTACTCCAGCATACAATATGATCTAGGCCTTAGAAGCGGTAAATGTACCTAACGCAAAAAACCCTTTATTCTATGGATCAAAGAGAATTCTGAACTGAAGTCTCTCTTTATCCTGAGGCACAATGTCTAATGGTTCTTTCTTTTATGAGAATAAACTTTATTGGAGCAGAGTGTGGACAGCAATGGGGATCGAGACGCCCCTAGCTATGCCAAGTATTTATGTGGGCGGTTTTCGAGGACCTCCCATATGATAACAATACCTCCAAGTCTGAACAAACATCAGATTTACAAAAAGGTAACATCAAGGTTGAAGGAGAGGAAGTTTCCTGAAGTTTGTTGAATGCCCCTTATTCCAAACACAATGGGGCTTATCTTTCACCATGAATAGTCGAGAAAGAAAAAATTGTATTTTTGGACTGGATTTATCAAAAAGGAAATACTTGCATTAACACGCTCAAACCACATTTCAAAAGGGTTGATAGCATATTTCTGGACTACACCACCTCATACCACGAAAGGCTTAGAGATGTCCATCAGCCAATTCACAGCTTCAGAAACATATTGCAACAATTTATCCGCATTGACAACCACAGCCAGTGATTGCAAGCCAAATTTAGCACAGAAACTAGACAGACAGGAGGTGCTAAGTCTCGCAAACAGCAGCTACGTTATTCTTGATTTCGCACACGTACGATGAGGGGAACAAGAAATGAGGAAATAACTCATAAATAGGGGGGCATCTGTCTTGCAAGGATCCGTGCCTAAAATATACACTCACAGGACACTTAAGGTACACCTGTCCAACTGGTCGTTTAACACTTAATTTCTAATCAAGCCAATCCATGGCGGACAACTCAGTGCATTTAGGCTGTAGACATGTCAAACAATCTCTGCAGTTCAAACACGAGCATCAGTATGGGGAAGAAAGGGATTTGAGTGCCTTTGAACGTGGCTGGTTTTGGTGCCAGAAGGGCTGGTCTGAGTATTTCAGAAACTGCTGATCTACTGGATTTTCACGCACAACCATCTCTAGGGTTTACGAGAATGGTCCGAATAAAAAAAACACAAGATGAGCGGCAGTTCTGTGGGCGAAAGCCTTGTTGATGCCAGAGGTCAGAGGAGACATGGGCCAGACTGGTTCGCTGATAGAAAGGCAACAGTGACTCAAAATAGCCACCCATTACAACAGGAAACTGAGGCTACATGTTTGCACCGTGCTCATCGAATATGGCCAGTATGAAGATTGGAAAAAAACGTTGCCTGGTCTGATGAGTAGCTTCGATTCGGCCTGCGACATTCGGCATGGTTGGGTAAGTAAATTTGGCGTCAAACAACATGTAAAGTCATGGCTCCATCATGCTTGTATCAACGGTCAGGCTGGTCGGTGGTGGCTGGTCCATGGTGTTGGGAATTTTTCTTGCACTCTTTGGGCCCTTGGCCAATGAGCAGCGTGCAAACGCACAGCCACCTGAGTATTGTTGCTAACCATGTCCATCCCGTTATGACCACAATGTACCCAACATCTGATGGCTACTTTCAGCAGGATAATGTGTCATGTCATAAAGCTGGAATCATCTCAGACTGGTTTCTTGAGCATGACAATGAGTTCACTGTACTCAAATGGCCTCCACAGTCACCAGATCTCAATCCAACAGAGCATCTTTGGGATGTGGTGGAACGGGACATTCGCATCATGGACGTGCAGCCGACACATCTGGGGCAACTGTGTGATGCCATCATGTCAATATGGACCAAAATCTCTGAGGAATGCTTCCAGCACCTTGTTGAATCTATGCCACGAAGAGTTGAGGCAGTTCTGAAGGCAAAAGGGGGTCCAACCCGTTACTAGCATGGAGTATCTAATAAAGTGGCCGGTGAGTGTAATATCCGAACAAGCCAGGATCACGTTCAGGAAAGCAACATCAATAAAGAATATGATTGCACCTAGCAAATTAAGAAGTGTTGCTACAAAGAATAAGAACACTAAAACTCCATCACAAGGGGTGACAAAATGTGGAGATTATCCACCACAAAATGACGTCTTTTCGCTCAAATAAAACAGGAGAAGTATTCAGAATAAAACAAGCCCTATCTGGTGCATCCGATTATGTGATCTACTTAGTGGACTGTGCCTGTGGCCTTCAATACGTGGGTAGGACCATCCAAACCCTAAGAGTACGTATGAATGACCACAGACATAAGACTAAAATAGGGGATTTAAAGCAAAGCCTCTCCAAACATTTACATCTGGAACATGAGAGAGACTTCGGCGCGATTAAGGTCACCCCTATAGAAAAGATTCCACAAGAAAATAAAAATAGAATTAAAACATTAAACCGTAGGGAATCGTACTGGATATTCAAGCTAGATTCTCTGCATCCACACGGTTTAAATTAAGTTATAGAATCGGTCTGACTTGCTCACCACTTGCGCCCTTGCTGCGTCCATGTTCTTCACATCTAGCTCCATCCATGCTAGTGGAATATCCATTCAGTGATGCACACTCACGAGTCCATTATGCATCTCACCAAGTCGAGCGTTAGTCTCTTCTCCCATCAGCGGCCATAGAGCAACTAATGTTGCTAAGTAACGACACACGCTTCAAAATCTTCCCACAGGATTTCAGATTAGCGCAAAGCATTTTGTCCATCTGCGGCCTCTGTAGAATACTCCGGTCACTAAGCAACGATATACACTACATACGCTCTAGACGAGTAACCACTTACAAATGAGATAAATCTCTGCAAGTACATCGTTTTAATGTTATATGAATATGGTTATGTATATTTCGCAAGCTTTTAAAGGTTCTGTGTAGAGATGAGCGAGCACTAAAATGCTCGGGTACTCGTTATTCGAGACAAACTTTACCCGATGCTCGAGTGCTCGTCTCGAATAACGAGCCCCATTGAAGTCAATGGGAGACTGGAGCATTTTTCAAGGGGACCAAGGCTCTGCACAGGGAAGCTTGGCCAAACACCTGGGAACCTCAAGGATGGAAACACCACGGAAATGGACAGGAAACAGCACGGGCAGCATGCATGGATGCCTCTGCGGCTGCTTAATCGCACCATTAAGCCAAAATTATGGGCAACAGCATGGCCATGACAGAGTGACCGAATTAGGCTAGATAGCATCTAAAACATACAATAATTGACCCTGACACTATAGGGGACGGCATGCAGAGGCAGAGGCAGCAGTGGCTGGCTAGAGAGTGTCATGGCGACATACCCTAAATGGACTCACCAAAGGAGGTGAGCAAGAAGTACTGAAATGATTTCCTATGTGAACAAAAGGGTGACGGTATATTTAATCGATAACACAGCATGGTGGCGACATAGTGACCAAGCTCCATAACGTATCTGGTGAAACACCCGAAAAATTAGCTTGACACAGCTCGTTTGATAAAGGGACGACATGTGGAGGCAGCCATGGAGACGACTTCCATGATTAAGAGTGACTACTGGGGCATCCATATTGCTTCTATGATTGAAACTTCAGGTCTCCAGCATGGTGACAGATGGGCCGAGTTCCACTAAGTATCTGGTGAAACACCTGATAAGGGGATGATGTGCTGCATATCCTCTCGTGCTCCAGCGTCTGGGGTATAGAGAGTTGAAAGTTGCGCATGGAGGTGGACGCTGTGGAGAATCGTGGAGGTAAAATGGACAGGAAACAGCAGGGGCAGCATGCATGGATGCCTCTGAGGCTGCCTAATCTTGGGATGGAGCTGGCGGTCCGCTGCCAGGCGAGCTTTTGCCTGTCCAAGCCCCTGTCTCTCGGCTCCTCCCCACCCAAAATGGGCACAGTCACCAGATCTCAATCCAATAGAGCATCTTTGGGATGTGGTGGAACGGGAGATTCGCATCATGGATGTGCAGCCGACAAATCTGCGGCAACTGTGTGATGCCATCATGTCAATATGGACCAAAATCTCTGAGGAATGCTTCCAGCACCTTGTTGAATCTATGCCACGAAGAATTGAGGCAGTTCTGAAGGCAAAAGGGGGTCCAACCCGTTACTAGCATGGTGTAATTAATAAAGTGGCCGGTGAGTGTATAAAAGATCTTATTCCCAGACAACTCCTTTAATATGGTGTAGCTGGAATTGACCTTACAGTCTTGACCCTCTATGGGCCACCCACCGACAACTCCATTAATATACACCATATTACCCAACATAGGTTGTAAATGACTCCTGAAACCAAGAATATTCTCATAATTTAAAAGAAATCTACAGCAAGATTTCAAGATTGTAAACCAAAAACACTGAGGCTGGTGTTTACCCAGTCTGGCAGAGATCTGCTCTTCTTTTAGCGTTTATGCCCTTGTTTCTAAAATAAAGGTTTAAAAATCATGCAAATGAGCCGAGGGGCTCCAGGCTCAATTAACAGCTATGGAACCGGAGCCCCTCCAGGATCTCATTTGCGTAATTTTTAAACTTTTTTTTAAGGCAAGAGCATCAGAAGCTAAAGAAGAAAAAACTGTGTTAGAGGGGATACACACCAGCAGTCGTGGGGCACATGTATCATAGTTTTAGCTAGCAAATGTTCTAATTTTAGAGACGTTTGCTGTTTTTGCGCCATTTTGCGACTTTTAACTTGTTTCTTTTTCAAATATGCCTTGTCTGCACCTTTGTGGGCAGTGGCCTTATGTATCATTGTGTTCCAGATGTTCCGTGCAACCATTTCACTTAGGTTTCACTTTTTTGCACCTTTTGCGTCTTTTTTGGTCCAGGCAGTGCAAGGAAATTTTTTTTAATGACCTGATTTTAACATGTAATTGGAATATTTTCAAATGCTTTAAATGGTTAACATTTTGCACAGTAACCGCTCTTGTCAAATTCTTAATCTTTGCATTTTTTAAAATTTTTTATTGCTTACTTCAAGGGTGTAGGTCACACGTATGGTTTAATGGCATTTTTAATGCATTTTGAAACTAATTACAACAGCTGAGGAGAGGTGGATTTGCCTTATTCATTAACATCTGCCATTTCACAAAACGCAGTATAAACTGCCACGTTAACTGCATGTGTTAACATTGCATTTACTATGATTTTTTGTAAATTCAAATGTTAACAGTAATGTAATGAATAACTCACTTCTCCTGCTGACTTTGTAACTAGGTTTCCTACAATTGCAATTAAAAATTCTACTTTTAAATACTCCTGTAAACCCCCTCACTGGATTGTTCCACTCTGTATATAACCCCTCACATGGCTTGTGTCCTCCCTGTATATCCCACACATGGTTGTATCCTCTCCTATATAACCCCCCACATGGCTTGTCCTCCCTGTATTAACCCCCTCACTGGCTTTGTCCATGTGGATTTGAGACATGTGCACAAAAAGTCTCAAAAATAGCCCAAAATTTGCACCTGAGGATAGAAACACTTTGAACATGTATCACAAGTAAAAAGACAGGATTATACATAAGGCGCAAAAGCTAGCCGCCAAATGTCTCTAAAATTCACCACAGACAGACACAAAACTATGATACAGTGGCCCGGTGTTCTGGCTTACAATTCTGGCTCCTGGTATAGAACACCTTTATCAGTACCAAGCCTATGAATCTAGGACAGTCTTGTGCATGCCTTTATTACTGTTCATATATTTTGTTGTCATTTTATAATTGGAATAGTTTTTAGAATATTAGCACCGTCTGTTTTAGGTTACACATTGGGAGATAAATTATATAAACTGGTCTGTTTTACTCAACTGGAATAGTGCTTCCACAAAGATGACCTAGAAAAGTCCTAACACTATTTGCCTGATTCATATAGAAACACAAAAATACATTTTCTATATTTGATTTGATGCATTATGTAGCAAACATCCTTGAGAATGCTGTAGCACATTGAGCAGAAACCATATCTTGGTTAATCCTGTGCGAAGTGGTTTTGCTGAAAAAAACAAATAACATTATGATAATGAAGCTCGTGGCTTCTATGGCTCCTTCAGTGCTTGTCCTAGCATGGAGTTTTTCTGTGCAGGAGAGTATGATGCAATCCTCTCTCCTGCCCTGCTGACATCAATTGCTGCAGCTGACTGTGTATGAGTGATCCCGCTCAGGATGATTAGTCATGTCTTGACTAACCTCCATTTGGTAATTCCAAGCTCCCATGTGTAAGTGTTTATCTTGGCAGCCACTTTCACAAGGTCCGAATGTTTAATGTTTTTTCAGCAAAACCACTCAGCTCAGGGATTACAAGACATAATTCAGCATTAGTGTAGCTACAGCATTCTCACTCAGGTATGTTTGCTTTATAATGCATCAAATAAATGGAGGTTTCCTTTAAATTCTCATCTATGGGATAGCATGTCCGGTCTAGGTAGGGTTTCACCAGAGAAGTGAAGATTAAGGAGTTATATGATCACTAAATGTAATTATACTGACTTGGAAAATTCCTCTACAATCAGATTATAGTCCCAGGCATTGCAAGGCCACTCCTTGTGCATATAGGAGAGGTTTTAATCTCTATAGTGAAAGATTTTATTTTAGATCTGAAAATTCATGGAAGTTCTGCCCGATATTAAGGAGAGATGGTATAAATCAGAACATATCACATTTTACAAATAAAAAAAAAATAAATTTCAGCTATGGAGTGTAATTATAGTATACTATCCAGGTAAGATTTTGAGTACAGGCAGTCCTTGGGTTACATACAAGATAGGTTCATAGGTTCCTCTTAGTTGAATTTATAGAAGTCCAAAACTGTATATTTTTAAAATTGTATTTCCATACAAATTTTTTTTTTTGCCCCAGTGACATTTGGAGTTTTAAAAAATTTTCGCTGTAATGGAACCAGGATTATCAATAAAGATTCATTACAGACACTTTACAGCAGATCGTTGCAGTCTGGGACTATAGTAACATCAAGAGACTTCACCAGAGGGTCACAGTGGGCGAGGGGTCCGTCTTTAACTAAGGGTCCATGTAAGTGGGTTTGTCCTTCAGGTATGTAACGCCTGGAACAAAAAACAAGAAAAGGATATTGTATTAATAGCAATATATGATTCATTGATACCAAGTATGCATAGCGTTTGTGTGTGAACAATAAAAAGGCGAAAGAACATATGTAACATGTTTAAGGTTAACTTTTTGTTTTTGTAACAAACATCTAAGGGGCATCAGATTTTATTTTTGGTCAATGCAACCATATGGCAGATTATTTTTTTGAGGATGAGTTGAGTTTTCAATAGAACCATTTTTGGCGACATGAGACTTATTGATTGCTTAATTGCATACCAAAGCAGATTAACTGCTTTATATAGAATCTCTGTGATTGGCGAAACAGTGGTGGTGATTTGAAGAAATGTGTTTTCCATATGCACTGGCAGGGAAATACTCAGATATATTTTAATTGTCAAGAATTTGGGACGCAGGAATATCTTACATGTTATGATTATATTTCTTTAATTGAGCTATTTTAGTTACTTCTCATGGAAGGCGGGGAACAATTTTAACTTTTAGGTCTTATGGTTGCCACATCATGTGCAAATAATTTCTTAGATTTTTTTTTTACTTTTTTTTTCTTAACTATCTTTTTTAGTCCCCTTGAACCCAGGGGCCTGAACAACTTATACAACATAATGCAATACTTGTGCATTGCCGTATATGTGATTTTATCTGCATTTGAATTAGACAAGTTGAATGATCTGGATGCTGTAGGTCTACATTAAGACCTAGATTCTATAGTGGTAGTGTAGCTGCATGAGTTAAACAATGAGTGCTATGTCTTTTATAGTTTTTCCAGGTTCAATTTCACTGGGTCTGATTACCAGTGGGTTTTTTTACATGTGGGCGTGGTTTTGGTTCAGCTATGGTTACTAATGCTGTTTGCGAAATGAATACTAGGACGGTTTTGCAGGTCACTTTTGCACCCACAAAACCCCCCCCGCACCAATTTTTTATTTGCATTGACTGTTTTTCACATAGACTTATTCATGATTTGGGACTTTCCGGTTTATGCACAAAGTTTTGGCGCAAGTTTATTCCACTCCTCCCAAGTCCCCTATATTATGCAAATATTTAATGTTTTTTTTCCCATTTTTTTATGTAACTTTTGCAAGCAACACACAGTACTATAAGACGCGTATTTTCAATCGCCAAACCCCAGGCGGACTAGAGTGGTACCAGCCATAGCAGACTCATGGGGCCCACAGCGACAACTGGTGGACATCGAGGAATGCTTTTGTGAATCGCGGAAGACCCGAATCCACCGCAGAGAGACGCGCCGCGGGATCGAGAATGGACCGGGTAAGGAAAAAAATCTGCCCCAATATTTGTGCGTTAAGTTTTGTGGTATAAAGTGTGTGGTGTGAGTGAAAGAATCCCCCATATAATTAAGTTATATAAAATGGGTGTATATATTGAGCTTAATATGTAATTTTTTATGGTAAGTTGAGTTGTTCGGGAAAAAAAGTAGATACTAGTATCTGCACAGTAATGTTTTTGGCTAATAAATCAACAATTTCCGCTATATCTTTTTTGAGACTCAAATAATTTTGTCTCTCCACATTCTTATATGCACCACATGAAAAGACAATCTTACTTAATCTTTTCAGAGGGGTTTATATTGCATGAGTAGCTATCGAATAACCATTTCAGTTCGTAGAATTCAATTCCTTTCCCTGTTTTCCATCTCAAACATTATTTTCCAGATAAACATGAGGTGGGGAGGTTCAGCCCTGTCTCCACGCAAGTGGAACTTGTAAGCGGATGTATGATCGATTTCTCATTTACAGTACTGAGACTACATGAAGCAACGTGTGAGGTTAAAGGGTGAAAATATTGGATTGACCTATAAACAACACTTTCTTCAATACTTACTTTGGTAAATGTATAAATGAGGTTAACAAAATGTACTTTAGATCGGCTACATTTAGTTTTCTAGTATCTGTTAACTGTATTTGCGACAAGTAGTTAAGGGTGCTTTGCAGTGGGCACCTTATGATTGCACCAATGGAATATGCTCTCTGCTATTGTAATGATATGAGCGTGTAAGCTATAAAAGCAAATTATTCAGGTACAATAGCAGGCATAAACATAGTATACATCTACAATTGACATTGGGGCAACATTACTATACCTGGTCCTGTTGCGATCCCCATCCGGAACGGTCCGACGAAGATGAAGTCAACGCAATTCACGTAGCTACGTGCGCGCCATAGTTCTGCTGTGGTCGCTTCCCTACGCGAGCTCGCAAGAGTCACCTTCTTCTTCCCGGTGTTTGTAAGTGCGTTCTTGAACGACACAATTTGCTTTGTTAACATCCCGGAGGCGTTGTCAAATCACGTGGATGTCTGAAGCCCGCCACCGATTTGTATCGCATGAAAGCCGCTCGATGCGCCAAAAAACTCCCTTCCGTTTTTTTTTTCTTTATCTTGTTCATTTTGTTTTAATTCTCTTTATTTTTACAAAAAAGAAAAAAGCACATAGAAAAAAAACATATTTCAGCCAAGTCGATCGATAAATTAAATGCAATACAAAAAGAAAAAGAAAAACCAAAAATGAAAAAAGATAAGGAATATTACATGTTTTTCTTAGGTGTTTAGTAGAACTTTAAAACTGGCTCGTCCAGATGTCTAGACCAAAATTTCCTGGATTTTAATGGCTAATTTTTCCTTTACTCCCATTATAAAGAACAGTTTCACAATCTTTCAATTTATCCATCCCTAGGATACATCTCTAATCGAGGTATGGCGTTACTTTTTCATTTCTTTAGAATTCTGTAGGGCTGTGGAAACACATAAATAAAGAAAATTTCTCTAATTTACTTGGTCGTTTAAAAATTTTCCCTCCAAGGATGTTGAGAGAGGAACAGCAGGCTTAGTGGTCAGTTGTCTTGGACCACAGCCCTTCGAACAACTGGCTATCTGCCTCCATAAGTTTTTGATAAGGGGCAGCCCATAAAATGTCGTAAGATCTGCTGGTTCCCCACACCTCTCCAGCATAAGTGGATACTATCATCAATATTTGAGCCCTATTGGGGGGCAGATGCCATCTAGAGATAGTTCTTATAAAGCCTTCTATGTGGTTGAGGGTCAAATAGGTTTTTTTATATACGTCGTTAGTGAAGAATAGACAGAACCACGAAGAATTGAGGCAGTTCTGAAGGCAAAAGGGGGTCCAACCCGTTACTAGCATGGTGTAATTAATAAAGTGGCCGGTGAGTGTATAAAAGATCTTATTCCCAGACAACTCCTTTAATATGGTGTAGCTGGAATTGACCTTACAGTCTTGACCCTCTATGGCCACCACCTCCAACTCCATTAATATACACCATATTACTCCAACATAGGTTGTAAATGACTCCTGAACCCAAGAATATTCTCATAATTTAAAAGAAATCTAGCAGCAAGTTCAAGAATTGTAAACCAAAAACACTGACAGGCTGGTGTTTACCCAGTCTGGCAGGATCTGCTCTTCTTTTAGCGTCTACAGTATGTCCCTCCCATTAAAAACATATATGAATGTGTCTGGCCAAGGGACAAAACTAAAGAAATATACATGTATTTTGCTTTCAAAACTTGTTTATGAGCTGTGGACCAGGCAGTATATTAAATTTACAATCCATTTATCCATGATTATATACTTTGAAAGATGGTGTCATTAATTCTCTTTAAATACTTTGGAACCTTCCCTCAGACTAATAGCAGAGCACCGCCATAAACTGTTACGAGTCTGAAGGAAGGTGTTTTACTGGCAATCATAAAAATTTGGACAGGTTTTATTTGTTTATCTTTATTTTACATAATTTGCTAATATTGGAAAAAGGAGGTTGCAGAAATGTACAAAGAGAACAAACACATAAAGAAATCATTAATATTCATTATTAATATAAATGAAAAGTGAATTAGTCAAGAGTTTGAAACGTAACTCTATATACAAGAAGCCAAATGTTTCTATCTTCAATCCACTCAGGATTACTAAGTGCTAGGGTTCTAGGGTAGGTAGAAAAGCCAATGTTGGTGGAGTAGGTGTAAAATGAAAAACATAAAATTTTATAACATTTGGAAAGCTCTGTGTAGCGCTTTGTATTCTGTGTTCGCTATATAAATAAAGGAATTATTATTATAAAATCTCTTTCAGCTGTGTGGCCCTGTTAGCATTCTGATTTTGAGCTGAGAAGCTTAATTTTTTTAAAATTACACCATGTTTGATGCTTCTCAGTTTTTCAAACAGCCTTTAAAAAAAAACCCCTAACACTGTAAGATACTGGGGCGTACCCTCTAAATGATCAAGTCATTTAGACCTTTTTTGAAACTTTGCTGACTAGTAGACCTAAAGGGGAATGGCCTCTGAAAAGAATCCATGGTCTGGCAGTAAAAAGTCTGTGAGATGATGTGCCTTATTTTGGTGCAAACGCTAGACAATCAAATAAATTGTGTGAAGAAGGACTCAAAAAGGTCTTTCACTGCGCCAGATTTGTGATAAATCTGGCGCAGTTGAAGACTAAGACTAGCATTGTCTAAATTTGAATTGTTGTACCATGGAACACATTCATACATTTCCCCCACTGCCCTGCAGGGAACAAAGTGAGGACGATTTATTAAAAGTATCATATGCACCAAATTTATCAGTGTCTAATGATGGATGATAAATCTGGCGTACTTTAAAGAGAACCCGTCATGCAAAATAACCCCCCTAAACTAAATATATTTTCATAAACTGCCATTAGAGAGCATTGCCTCTATCCCTTCATTGTCCCTCTACATGCCTGTAAACCTAAGCAATGAGGTCCTAAAGCTGTCCACTCTATTCATGAGTGGGAGGCACAGCCACACCCCCAGTGCATGACTGACAGCCTGTATAATGATGTGAGGCTGTATAATGATGTGCTTCCTGGTGCTGGTGGCCACGCCCCCTGCAGCCTGTGTGTGCATGTGTGTGTGTATAGGAGAGATACAGCAGCTCCAGGCAGCCATGTCACAGCAGAACATGTCAGATTCATGTGTAGCTGATGTCTGTGTCTCTCACCTGTATATTAGGAGGATGCAGCACACACACTAGCCATGCTTTACTATACATTACACACAGACATGAGCAAGGGTAGGAGAGGGGAGGGGGAACAGGGGTGACATCACTGCCTCTGACCATGTGACCAGCCTCATTTACATGATAAAAAATAGATGATTTTACAATGATTAATGTATGAAATAACTAGATAAAGGCTGGGATGGGATCCTTGTGAACTGCTCCAACAGGTAGTGGTGACAGGACTAGTGGCAGAGACCTGATGACAGGTGTCCTTTAAAGCTGTCTATTCATACTTTGCATCTCCTATACATCGGCTTTCCTAAAACCGATTCTTGCTTTTCTCATTGATAAACATTTTGAAGCCACACCCTTTCTCTCTCACATTTTGAAAAAGTTTGCGCAAGGTGTTTGGCATATTTTGTTCCTAAATCTGTCAAATGTGATGCTACGGAAGCAACCTAAAAAGTGTTGTCCATACATTGATACATCTGCCCCACCAATTTTATGTTGGCAGGTTCTCTTCACCGGTAGGCATTGACTTAAAGTTAGAGTACATGCACACAAATGTGTGCCCACACAGTAACGACTGGGCGGGCAAACGTTGGGCGCACTGTAGAGTAGGAAAAACTACCGCTGCTCGCCCCTCCTCTTTCCATATAGAAAGATGGCACATGGTTCTTACGGCCAAAGATAGAGCACGTTCTTTCTTTTTTGCAGCCATGGCACACAAACGTTGTGTTTTCCGTACGGAGCCCAAGCACCATAGACAACTATGGAGACAACTACGTGGCCACAAATTTACGGCCTTATATAAGTCCACCATACGTTTGTGTGCATGGGCAATTCATGTGTAATAATACTATAAAATGCTTACCATTAGATTACTGAATCTGCCTCAGTAAACTCTTAGCAATTTGGCTGATGAATATAATTTTCTAAATTAATTGTTCATCAGCGGCAGCATCTGCTAATCCAGTCTCCCTCACATGCAGCCAACTATCACAAGCAAGGTTGCTTAACAAATAAGCTATAAAATCATCAAAGGCTCATCCCTTTATTTACATGTATTAAGGAGGACGGGTAATGGCTGTATAACTACAAGTGGCCATATGTTAATAATGTACTTGTGGGACCTTGAAAGCCTCATGATGAAATGTGTTTTACATCTGTAATAATTAGTAATTATAGTAAATCCTAGTTACATTTTTATTATCTTATATAGAATCATACAGTGTCTTACCTTATAGAATGCTGAAACAATTTGATTTGAATCTCAATAGACAGAAGTGTCAGTAATATGTGGGCTGTATAGTAGACAATCATAGATATAAACAAAGAGAAGTGCAGGGTGCACCAGTATTCAATAATCTGGCGGGTGTCTTCTGTATTATTCAACTTCCAAAAATGACCAAAAAACGTTCTGGAATGTGCTTGTATTAATGTTGCATACAGATGTGAGACTAAACTATCTGCTATGGGAGGCGAGCTATAGAAAGGCGCCCCCTCTGCCCCATACATTAATAATAATAATAATATATGAGGTTATTTTGCCTAAAGGTCTGACCCTGCTTAGTAGTAGATGACTGCATCCCTGTAGTTACCCCCCATTTTGCTGCAGGTGGTGCAGCCTGAAGCAAGAGACTCAATTTGTCTCACGGCTGGTGCCATGGTGCCATAGTCAAACATCACTGTGTGAAGTAAATTACAGTGTTGGTGGCTGTTGGCATCTTCACTCAACATCACCTGGAATGCAGGTGTTTGGGTATAATAGGGAATGAACAATCAACAAGTATTGTAGTATATTGTTAAAGGGATTAGACTCTGTACAGGGACTAAAATAATTGTAAATAAGGTTTTAAAATAAGTTAAAAAAATACTAATAAAAGTTGAAAAACAAAATAAATAAAATAAGATCAGCCCAGAATGCACAAATAAACAAACAAACAAATTAGATTTTTTCTTGTCCCAAAATGTGTGATTTATCAAAATTGAGAAAGATTCATCCTACCATAACCCCAAAGGCATCAAAATGTCAGCGTCACTGCTGTTACACCATTCAAATTTAAATTTAAAAAATTCAGTCATGCAATTTCTAATGACACTTTTTTCTAAAAGACTTGTTTTAAAGATATTAAAACATAACAAAGCTGTATAGGCGGTCCCCTACTTAAGAACACCTGACTTACAGTTGACCCACAGATGCTATTACTATCGAAAACAAGTCCACATGCAGTAAATGGGAAAATAAAAAAGTTGTGGCTTTTAGAAGACACAGTGGGGCAGATTTACTTACCCGGTCCATTCACGATCCAGCAGCGCTTTCTCTGCGGTGGATTCGGGTCCGGCCGGGATTCACTAAGGTAGTTCCTCCGACGTCTACCAGGTGGCGCAGCTGCGCTGAAGTTCCCCGGAATGCACTGATCTTCACCAAGCCGACCGAGTGAAGGTAAGCGCGAGTCCCGCGACACTTTTTTTAAAAAAATGCGGCAGTTTTTCCGAATCCGTCCGGTTTTCGTTCGGCCACGCCCCCGATTTCCGTCACGTGCATGCCAGTGCCGATGCGCCACAATCCGATCGCGTGCGTCAAAATCCCGGGGCAATTCAGGGGAAATCGGCGCAAATCGGGCCCTTAGTAAATGACCCCCAGTGTGAATGCAAAATGTAAATGGGCGGTGGCTTTAAAAAATGAAAGACTGAATGTAGATTAAATAGTGGTAATTTTATCATAATTACTATTTTATGCTCTTATTTGGAACTATTTCTTACTGCACAAAAACAAACAGCGTTAACAATCATTAGGAGATCAATCAGGATTTTTATAGTTTTTATGTATTTCTCGTTCATACAGTAAAAGCAGATAACGTAGCTTATAAATTGAATAATAATGTTGTTGCTTTGCCTCGTCTACTATTGTAGGGATTTTAATAAAGTCTGTGTGCAGATTGATGTTGTTTGAGGATTTACTGTATATTGGTAATGCAACGCACTGCCACTTAATTAAAACTTACAGTGTAAGGTAGAAAACTACTTCACAATAGTTAAATGCATTATAATCAGGTCTGTAGATTTCGTACAGTTGACTCAGCCCATTAAAAGGGTTCTAAATTCTGAGCGTTTTATTCTGCATTGTATTCCCATTAACCACCCTGTAGTCAATAAAACATCTATTACTCAGATCCAGGCTATCCAGTAGCACCAAGCTTACTATTTCATCTACAGAAACCTCACAATGAAGGTAACATTATGTTTATGGACAAAACACAACATTTACTATAATCAAAGCAACAAAATTGTATACTAATATATTGCAGAAACAGGATTTCCACATACAGACAGTCACCCAACTTAAAGGAATATTCCCACGAAGACAAGTTTCGTGAAGGTAAGCGCGAGTCCCGCGACACTTTTTTTAAAAAAATGCGGCAGTTTTTCCGAATCCGTCCGGTTTTCGTTCGGCCACGCCCCCGATTTCCGTCACGTGCATGCCAGTGCCGATGCGCCACAATCCGATCGCGTGCGTCAAAATCCCGGGGCAATTCAGGGGAAATCGGCGCAAATCGGGCCCTTAGTAAATGACCCCCAGTGTGAATGCAAAATGTAAATGGGCGGTGGCTTTAAAAAATGAAAGACTGAATGTAGATTAAATAGTGGTAATTTTATCATAATTACTATTTTATGCTCTTATTTGGAACTATTTCTTACTGCACAAAAACAAACAGCGTTAACAATCATTAGGAGATCAATCAGGATTTTTATAGTTTTTATGTATTTCTCGTTCATACAGTAAATGCAGGTAACGTAGTTTATAAACTGAATAATAATGTTGTTGCTTTGCCTCGTCTACTACTGTAGGGATTTTAATAAAGTCTGTGTGCAGATTGATGTTGTTTGAGGATTTACTGTATATTGGTAATGCAACGTGCAGCCACTTAATTAAAACTTACAGTGTAAGGTAGAAAACTACTTCACAATAGTTAAATGCATTATAATCAGGTCTGTAGATTTCGTACAGTTGACTCAGCCCATTAAAAGGGTTCTAAATTCTGAGCGTTTTATTCTGCATTGTATTCCCATTAACCACCCTGTAGTCAATAAAACATCTATTACTCAGATCCAGGCTATCCAGTAGCACCAAGCTTACTATTTCATCTACAGAAACCTCACAATGAAGGTAACATTATGTTTATGGACAAAACACAACATTTACTATAATCAAAGCAACAAAATTGTATACTAATATATTGCAGAAACAGGATTTCCACATACAGACAGTCACCCAACTTAAAGGAATATTCCCACGAAGACAAGTTTCTTATATGTACTTAGCATAACAAAATGACTAATTCTCTAATTCACTGTTATTAACAAAAATGCAGCATTTCACAGATATAAGTCCAACCTGTCTCTATCAGTCTTGGTGTACACAATTTCATTTGCAACTAGATCTGACCCAGTAACTTCAGACTTGGATTCGGACGCCATCTTGGATTTTTGTGTGAGAGAGTGCAGATGAGATTTCTGTGTCTTGTGCCTGTACCTATGCCCCCTGTAGTCCTAGCACAGAGCTCACAGACACTGATTCACTTCCTGGAAGGAGATTGTGAGAAGAGACAAGCTACAAACTACAAGGAGATAACTGATCCGCGGGAAGGGGGATGCAGGCACATATCTGTGAGAACACAGATGTAGCAGTGCTGTGTGTGTAATATAATGTATCTCATCCATCTCTCATCTGTCTCATCTCTCCTTCTATGTGTCAGTGTGTTAGTACAATGTCAGAAGTCACATGAAAGTGTATATACCCGTACTCCAATAATCTAACCATATTGTTACCCCACAAAACTAGATAGAGCATAATGTGTCTGCTTAGAGAGGCCCCGTCCACACCCTGGAATTTTGCACTAAGCTCCATAGAGAGTGATAGGAGCTAAAACAGCAATAACACTGAGTAAAATTGTAAAGTAAAGGGTTGAAATGATCTTTATTGTGTTAACATCACTAGGGGATTGAATGTGAGAATTTTCTTTTGTGGGAAAACCCCTTTAAGGATAGCTGACTTACAGACGACCGACCCCTAGTTACAGACAGACCCCTCTGCCCACTGTGACTTTTGGTGAAGCTTTCTGAATGCTTTACTATAACCCCAGACTGCAATGATCAGCTGTAAGGTGTCTGTAATGAGGCTTCAAAAAGCTTTTTGTCTGGATCTAGAATTATAAAATATACTGTTTCGACTTACATACAAATTCAACTTAAAAACAAACCTATGGAACCTATCTTTATAGATGTGAGTAGGTGGGACACAATCAGCTAGAGGATCTACCCCATCAGAAATACCACGGGCATTCCTAAATCATAAGAAACAAATCGAAATCTTCTTGGTGCCCTAGGCAGACAAGCTAAAATTGCGCTCCCTCGCCTATATTTGTGGCAAAAACACAGTAGATTTAGGGCAATTCCTGGTGGGTAAAACTGGAATTCTTCCCTCCCTTCTATTGAAGGAAGCCAAGCACATGCCCCCAATATTTAGGTAGTCCAGCGCATGCCCCCAGTGTTTTAGTATCACAGGCCAGCACATACCCACAGTATATAGGTAGCCCAGCACATGCCCCCTGGATATACATAGACCAGAACATGCCCCTGGATATAGGTAGCCCAGCACATGCACCCACTATATATGCAGCAACCTCCTTGCTCCCACATTCTTCACTTCCAAGCAGCGTTGTCACCTAAGCAACAATGGGTCACATAGAGGGTGCAATCAGTGGTATGTGCATCTTAAATACACACATACCACTGATTGCTATTTAGGGCTGGAACGGAGCCCCCAAGGGTAGAAAACATGGGTGCCACCCTAGACGATTGCCTACTCTTGCCTACCCTTGGTCCCAACCCTGCTAATACAATAAATATACAGATAATCTTTTCTCTTGCACACTTATTGTTAGACATATTTTTGCTTGACTTTTTTACTTCTGTAGTTTTGTGTGTATAGGGACACCCAAAGAAACATTTTCCCTTTGAATTTTCGTTTTTTGGATATTTTTGCATCTTCTTTATTTTACAATGTTGTTCTCATCCTTTCATATATAAAAAAGGTTGGTTATTTTTGCTTCTTCAGCCTGCAGCAGTCTCCTTGCCTAAGTGCTAGACCATGAGCTATAACAGCTGATCAATAATGAGCTATTATCCACCAGGGTAAATTACACACTAAAGCAATCTTGCAAATTCAAGCTTTAAAGTAAATAACCGTCTCATTTAATTTCCAGAATCACTAAATTTATATAATTTAATCGAAATGAATTGCAAAATATGCATGTCTCATGCTACGGTGTAATTTTTACCTTTCATTTATTAAAACATAAAGTAAAAAGCTATTGTCATTTTTTACTATGCAAAGACAGAAAGTCTCATGTGTACCAAAACATGTAAAATAGTAATTTAATGGAAATTCTTGTATTATTTTATTATAAAAATTTTATTAGTTGGTGATTCTATTTCTTGTATTATTTTATTATAAAAATTTTATTAGTTGGTGATTCTATGTACCTAAATATAAAATAATCTTGAAATATTTCGGTTTTCGCACTAAACACCAAACTTATCCAATAGGATTACACTTTTGCAGATCACTTTAGAATTTTGTGTAACCAAGCACAATTAATAATAATCCTCCATCCACAGGATAGGGAATAAGTGTAAGAGCACTGGGGTTCAACTGCTGGGCCTCGAAGAGCAAGTGTCCCTGAAACATATAGTACACAGTCACGATTGGCATTCAATTCTCTACTGTGGGTTTGAGTGTCTGCTATGGGACCCGCAGTCTCATGGGGCCTAAGCATCCAACCTGACACACTAAAAAATGGTAAATACACAGCGTCATATACATATTATGCTGCACATTGTACATCACATTGGCCTCCAGCCACCAGTAATACTGTGACTGTCTCTTCCCTCACTTCTTTTGACTCTTACCTCTTTTTGACTTGTAATCTCCAGGATCTTGTCAAAGCCATGGGTTCTCCCCACTGGGTGATTAATATGTTACAACTGCAGGAGTCGTTTTTCTCCTGACATTCATGCATTGTTTATTTTGATTTGTGGGAATTGTGTACCTTTCAAACATTTGTGGCTGAATGTGGATCAACTTCCACTGTCTTGGTCCACTTGTTGTTTCCTTATGTGTGTTCTCACACCTTTTAATTGTTTTTAAACATATTTTTTGATGCATGGTATTTGTTAAAAACTTGAATAATAAATGTATGAATGAATGAATAAAATGTATATGTACTCTATGCCTATGCACACTAGCCCTTCTTCCTTGTTGAATATTATATATAACGTAATAATAAATGTCAGGGGAGGAGACAGCAGGAATTGGAATCTCTCATCTCTAGCTTCTTTCCGTCTACTTCCCCATGTGGTCTGCAGATACTGGGACAGATATGTTCCTTTAACCCCCCTGGGATAAGAAGACTGCCTGGCGAGGGGGAAAGAGGACTTTTGAATGGGGCCCAGCCTCTCCTACTTACATCCCTGACACTCATCATCCCGGCAGCACCAAAGGATCAATTGGACTGCCAGTTGTGTAGGCCCACTGGCGGATTCAGGTGGAATTTTGGTTTCCCGTTCTCCTGATCAGAGCGATAAGTCTCTGTTGTCTCGGTCGACTCTTTCCCAAACTCGATGGATGCAATCAAATAAAGACAAAAGAGAGCGGCACTCACCCAGAAGAGGAAATTGCTTTATTCGCTACTGATAAGATCTTGTGGGAGGTGAGGCACAAGACAGGCTTCTAGCGAACGGGCCGCTTTCGCGAACCCTCCTGCGCTTCGTATAGCCCGTATGAGGGCAGCCCCTATCCCTGGTGGAGTCCGGGGTTATAAAGTCTCCCTTGACGTCACTCAAGAAAGATCATGGACTGAAGGAAACCTAATGCCTGAGTCGTGTTTAAACAAGGGGGGTGCTTAGGTGGTGTGCAAAGGTGTGGGCGGCGACCGCACAGGACCGTCAGAATGCTGACCAGTCAAGTTTACGGACGTCGACGCGAGCCCCACACAATCCCTAAAGCCGCCTCCCCCGCACCGTGAATCAGACAGTGTTTCTACAAGAAACGAGGAAAAGTGAAACAAGAAATGGCCACCAAGTTACACTACATCCTCAAGAACATCACATAATAAAAACAATATTCCATGGCAGTGTGGTCTATCGAAAAGTTGCAGAGGGCAATCAACTACCTATATCTCTTTCTCGCATTCTAGTAATCTATAAGAAAACTGCCATGTCGTTTTTATCATTTCCAGCGCATATTGGACCTTCCGCTTCTGTCTTAAGGATCCATCTAGCCTCGCACGGAGAGAGCCTCTATGTCTATCTCCATCGTTGGTATTACTGTTTACTCTTCTGATCCCGCAAAGGTCAATGCATCAGGGTTACCTGCATGAGTATGCACATGTGTGTACAATCTAGGGGAACCCACTTTTCCTGTAATAAAGGCAAGCTGGTGCGCCACTAAACCTAATGAGGAGATGGTCTAAGGTTTTTCCTATGTAGAATCGTCTACATGGGCAAAAAACAAAATAGCTACGTATAGCAGTTTTGCAAATAATGAAATGCTTCACAGTAGTTGTGATCCTCTATCTGGAGAGTCTTGTCTTAAATGAAAATTTACAAAAATACAATGGGACATGGAAAATTACTGTGGACTCGCTTTTGTCTAGCCATGTGGTTTTATCACTCCAAATCTACTTTCTAACCAGAAGGTTCTTTAAGGAGGATTCAAGTCTAACGCACCATAGGTTAATGGCGTGAGTGTTTAAGCTCCGGCGGGTCCCTTTCTAGTTATTCCAGTTTTTCTGGATGGCCTGCGGAATTGTTCTCATTGGGTCCGAAGAAGGTTGCAATTGAAATTTCTATCCTCTCGTGTTTTTACATTTATTCTGACCCCCTGTGTATCAGCTGCCCTCCTATATAGCTTCGATGCCCTTTCAAAAGACTGTCCCAATAAGGTCGTCGGGGTGGTGGTGGTACCCTTTGGTCGTAGTATATCCCTCGTTCCACCCGCGTGTTTAGAATGATTCGTCTGTATCTGATGAGTTATCAAGCGGACAACTGACCATCAAGGGATGGCTCTCTTGACGTGATCTGGAGGGCACTATCGTAGGTATAATGAGTTGGTAGCTGTGCTGGACTTACGAAACACACTCACTTGGATGTGATCATGCTAGTGCGTTCACTTGAACATCTAAAATTCCAGAGGTTCGCCGAAAACACTAGTAGTAAAACGAATATTCATTTTGTTACCTCATAAGTAGTCTACAAACTTATGAATTCATGCTCAGACCCGGACCAGGCCATGAACACATCGTCCACGCTACCTTAAATAAGTATGTAAGTTTGATGAATGGATTGCCGTTTATAAGAATATACCTACTTTCGAAACATGCCAAAAAAAATATTGTGCCGACAGGTACATGGCGGAATTCCTCCCCCATCATTGATCCGCTTTGTGCCCATGGCCGTCCTGTCGGCAGAGTTGCGACATCCGATGGGTGCTTGCTGGTTCCCGGCACTTCTCTTGTTTATTGTCTTTCCCAAACTCCATGGCAAAGTATAAAAATGTTCTGCAGTATATTGAGTGGCACTTTTGGGACAACCCCTTCAAAGACAAATGACAGCACTGTAGTAAATGTATTTGTTGGAGGTCATATATCTTTATTTTTAGAAAGCTTTTCATGTTGTTCCAAATAAAAGGTTAATATTATATGAGAATACGTGGATTACAGCAGAGATCAGAACTAAAGTATAACTATTATTATGTATTTATTTCTTGAGCACCATTAATTCCAAGGTGCTGTAAATTCAGTAAGTGGTTCACATACAATAAGACAAGAAAAAATGAAAGTACAAAAGGCACAAAACTACATTAGACTGATACAAGTGGAAGGGGGGACCTTACCTGTAAGGGCTCACAAACTATAATGGAGGGTAGATGGAGACACATGATGAGGGACCAAAACTGTTGTAGGCATTTTTAAATAAGAAGGTTTCCAGGTTACGTTTGACATCTGACATATGAAATATGAATATGAAAGATGCCTGGTGCTGATCAACTGTGTATCCGGTCAATTTACTTTAGGTGAAAAAAGAACTGGTGTTAACCCTTTCCTTACGAGGTCCTTTTGCCTTTTAGCATTTCAGTTTCTTACTCTCCTTTTTCGTTTTTGATTTTTCAGTTTACATATGACTAGTGATGAGCGAGTATACCGTCGCGCTAATGCTCGGTCGAGTTATTTAGCATACTCGGACCGGCTCGTGCTCGGCGAGTATTTGCCCCTGCTCGATAACGAGCCATTTAATTTAAAAAACAAAAAAAAAGTAAACCAAGAAGACAGTAAAAAAAATACATTTAATCATTTAATTTAATCATTTAATTGAAGAAACAGTGAAAAAACACTGTGCAGAATAGATTGCAGAGATGTTCGCGAACATCGCGATCTGCTCCAGAGACAGCGTGCAGAACGGTGCTCGCAAAGTATTGAAGAACAATAGGTGTAGAGAAACTGCAGATGTTGTCAAACCATCGGCAAGTTGTTTTTCCACATATGTCTTTCAAATAATATTGCGGAGAACACCCCGTTCTGCACGCGTGTTCTACGGAAGAGAGATCGCAGATGGTCCGGGACAACGCTGCACGGTGCTTGCATGCTGGTTTTTTTGCAATATATTGAAGACACAATATGTGTGAAGAACAACTTGCAGATGTTTGACAAATCTGCAAGTTGTTCTATACACATATTGTTCTTCGAATACATTGCGGAGGGAGAAACCGTGTCTCCGGAGCAGATCGCAGATGATCCGGCAAGACACGCTTGCAGAACGGTGTTTCCGCAATAGTATTTGAAGATACAATATGTGTGAAGAAACAACTTGAAGATGGTTCCAAAACATCTGAAAGTTGTTCTTCACACATATTGGTCTTCAAATACTATGCAGAGAACTCGTTATGACACGAGTGTCTCCGGAACAGATCGCCAGATGCTCGCGAACATCTGCAATTGTTATGCACTTTGTTCTCACTGTTGCTCGTCAGTTTTTAATTTTACTAAAAAATGCTCGGGTCTCCCATTGATTTCAATGGGGCTCGTTACTCGAAAGGAGCACTCGCGCATCAGGAAATGTTCGGCTCGCGTAGTAACGAGTACCCGGCATTTATGCTCGCTCATCTCTACATATGACATATAAGGGCTTGTTATCTGTGGGATGAACTGTTCTTTCTAGTGGCACAATTTTATATTTTGTTCAGTTTATAGAAAAGCTGGAAAAAAAATAAAATGTGGTCGGATTGCAATTAAAAAAGTGTTCCATTTTCCTAAGGGCTTATTTATTTACATCTTTTCCTGTGCAGCCACCTCCCCTTTATTTATTAGTTCAATACAAAATGTAGGTTTCTTATGTTTTAATACAAAATTTTTTTTTCATCTTTTGTACAAAAAAAACCTTATTCTTTCCATAGTCATAACATTTTCAGTGTACAGAGCTCTGTACAGTGTAAGTGTTTGTGGTGAAAGCTTTTGTTTTTACTGATACCATTTTGGGGACCTTTTGATTTTTATTTAACCTTTATATTTCATTTTTTATGTGTTGCAAAATGGTGAAAAAATGGTGAACCAGACAATTAGGGTGTTATTTTCCGCTACAGGGTTCACTGCCGGAAATAATCGTTTCTATATTTTCATAAATTGGACATTTTGGGACATGGGGATTCCTAACATTTTATCATTTTACTTGTTTATTTTTATATCTGTTCTTGGGAAATGGGGGTGATTTGATGTTAAACATTTTTTTTAAATATTTTAATATTTTTTTAAACTTTTTTTTTACTGTTATTTCAGGCCTTGTATTGTGCTACAATCTAAGGGGTGGCTGATCACTTATAAAATATACTTAAATTCAATTATATTGCTGTATATTATCTATGTACTGCTTCTATATGTTACAGTTTGGCTGTAATATAGATTGCCTGATGATCAAATTACGAAAAAATGGGTTAAAAGAATAAAGATATTATACAACATCTGAAATAAATTAATATTAAAAAAGAAAGAAAAAAAGAAAAGCAGATGTGCTCACATCTGCTTTTCTTTCTTTTTTAATATTGATAGATTGCTTGATGATAACAACTGAACAGCGCCATTTGCTGACATCACAGGGGGCGCTGATCCTCCATACAAGATGGCGGCGCCCATGTCACACGTCAGCGCTCTGGAGAGGAGGAGGGATGAGCGGTGGTCACACCTCGCATCTCCATAGAGCAGCGTAGGGCTGGCGTTGTAACACAGCGAAATATAGGACATGTCCTATATTTCGCTGTGCACAGTCACAATGCGGTGAGACAATGGGGCACATTTACTAAGAATGTAGGAAACTGCACTAAGAGTGCTCTGCTTATGTATAACGCTCGGTGTGACAGATTCATTAAGAACGTGAGACAGAAATCATGAATCTGGCGCGTCCCTGCACTGGCCCCACAGTGCAACTGCGTCACAAAACAATAGTGGCGCGGACACTTCTTAAATACCTGTGCAAGCAGTTTACACTAGAAAGAACGTGCAAAGTCTGACAGAAAAATAGCGCAAAGCCCTCAGTAAATGTGCCCCAATGTGTTCTGGCTGCACCGTGACCAGGCACCATAGACGTCAATGGGGACCAATATTTGGCTGCAAATGGTACGGCGGCATATCAATTCCATTTACATTTCTGGGAGACCTTACTGATATACAGAAATTTTTCATTCAATCTCTATCACAATGCAGCAGTAACCTTACCTGAATAAGTGAAGGAGACACCCATTCTTGTAATAGATGGAGGTCGTATGGTAACAAACATCTTGGTTTTGGAAAAACAAGAATTCTATAAGAAATAATATTATTTTTCTATGAGAACTGCTGTTCAAACCATTTACGGTAAGGAAGATATGACACCCTACTGCTATGATTAATGAATTGAAAATTGTCTAAGAGGGGAACAAGGTTCCTACTGCTGCAACATGCCACCTCCAAGCACTTTATAAGATGTAAATGTACACTAATTAATTAGAATGTCTGCTGCTAACTTTAACTGTGTCACATTTTCACAAATTAGCAAATATTAATTTCACTCTCTTGACTTTACCGTGAGTCAGACATAAAACGTGCGTGGAAGCGACCTACAGTAAGAAAGCAATAAAACACACTGCTTAATAACAATTTGTTATGTTCACCAATGTCAAATGTGCAAGTAATATCAATGTATTAAAAGTCCATGTGGGAATAGGACAAGGCAGGCGTCAGATTATCAAGTAGCAATTAGGCCAATAACTAGGAAAAAACTGACTGCTGTTACAAGAAGTCCCAAAAGTCCTTGGGAAGTCAATATCTGCTTCAATCTTTTTACCATGTCAAAATCTATTGGTTCAAACATTCCCCATGTCAAAATCTATTGGTTCAAACATTCCCAATGCTCATAAGGTTTCGACTTCTGTTTGTAGTTTCTGAATTCGTGTATAGGAAAGGTGAACTAAAGCTTATTAAAACAAAACTTTTAATATATTCTATAAAAGGTCATACATTTCTTCAGACCAGTGCCACACTCCATCTCATAACACCAGAAGAAATGGAGAGCAGTAATAAAACAGACAATGTTACATCAATACACAATCATATCAAAAGATAATAAACCAGAAAGATCTCACCCATGACGAGGAGTCAGGAGCCACGGAAATTGAGCAGGTATATGGAGCGGCTACTGTCAACAGAAGGGGGTCCCAGACCAGGAGAAGATGAAGGCACTGCATCCAGGTATCCC
>CM033643.1:186530537-186658037 GCA_019512145.1 Engystomops pustulosus
AAGGTTAAAAAAGAATTTCTGCAGCACCTAAGGTTCCTAGGAGCACAGTGGGTTCCATAATCCTTAAATAGAAGAAGTTTGGGATGACCACAACTCTACTTCAACCTTTCTGTCAAGCTAAACTAAGCAATTGTGGGAAAATAGTCTTAGTGAGAGAGGTAAAGAAGATGTAATATGGAGATGAGAGAAAGTTCCAAAAAGTCAACTATCACTGCAGCCCTTTACCAGTCAGGGCTTTATAACAGAGTGTGCTGATGGAAGCCATATGCAAGACATATGAAAACCTGCATACAGTTTGTAAAAAGACACATGAAGACTCCTAGACTTTGCGAAATAAGATTCTCTGGTCTGATGAGATGAAGATTGTACTTTTTAGTGTTCATTCTAAGAAGTATGTGTGGAGTAAACCAGGCACTGCTCATCATCTGCCAAATACAATCCCAACAGTGACACATGGTGGTGACAGCATCATGCTATTTGGGGTGTTTTTCATCTGCTGGGACAGGACGACTGCTGGCAATTAAAGGAAAGATGAATGCATCATTCCCAAGAAGACTCATGGTGGTACTAGCTCAAAAGCTGTTTCTACTCAATACTGGGAAAAGGGGCTGAATACTTATGGCCTTGTAATATTTCAGTTTTTCTTTATTAATAAATTAGCAAAAACATCTACATTTCAGTTTTTTTCTGTCAAGATGGGGTGCAGAGTGCACATTAATGAACAAAAAAAACAACTTTTTTGATCTTACCAACTGGTTGTAATGAAACAGTGAAAAATGTAAAGGGTTCTGAATATTTTCCATGTCCACTGTATGTACAATCCAGCTTTTGACCACAGAGCCAGTCCTGGTTATAACTTTTAGTTTTTTTTTGCACAATTTTAAAATACATCTATGAGTAAGGACCTTGCTATCTCCAAAACACATTGGAAAATGAGCGATGTGAAGGTTCTTATGAGGGTTATTTTAAGCATAAGGTTAAAAAAGAATTTCTGCAGCACCTAAGGTTCCTAGGAGCACATTGGGTTCCATAATCCTTAAATAGAAGAAGTTTGGGATGACCACAACTCTACTTCAACCTTTCTGCCAAGCTAAACTAAGCAATTGTAGGAAAAATAGCCTTAGTGAGAGAGGTAAAGAAGATGTAATATGGAGATGAGAGAAAGTTCCAAAAAGTCAACTATCACTGCAGCCCTGCTGGGACAGGACGACTGCTGGCAATTAAAGGAAAGATGAATGCAGCAAAGTACAGAGATATCCTGGATGAAAACCTCTTCCAGAGTTCTCTGGACCTCAGACTGGTCCAAAGGACAATGACCCTAGGCACACAGCTAAAGTAAAACAGTGGCTTCAGAACAACTCTTTGACCATTACTGACTGGCCCAGCCAGAACCCTGACCTAAACCCAATTGAGCATCTCTAGAGAGACTTGAAAATGGCTTCCACCAACTTTCTCCATCCAACCTGAGGGAACTGGGTAGGATCTGCAAGGAAGAGTCAGAGGACCCCCAAATCCGGGTGTGAAAAACTTGTTGCATCATTCCCAAGAAGACTCATGGCTGTACTAGCTCCAAAGCTGTTTCTACTCAATACTGAGCAAAGGGGCTGAATACTTATGGCCTTGTGATATTTCAGTTTTGCTTTATTAATAAATTAGCAAAAACATCTGCATTTCTGTTTTTTTCTGTCAAGATGGGGTGCAGAGTGCACATAATGAACAAAAAAAACATCTTTTTTGATCTTACCAACTGGTTGTAATGAAACTGTGAAAAATGTAAAGGGTTCTGAATATTTTCCATGTCCTCTGTATGTACAATCCAGCTTTTGACCACAGAGCCAGTGAGGTTTTTGTTCAATAATACTTTTTTTTTAAATAAAATTCCTCAAGAAGTAGACCTGGATTTTGGTTACATCAATGTAAAGAGTTAGAATGATAAAATTTAGGCTTCACAGAATGCAATGCTTTATAAAGTGTTGTATATGGTTCTATTATCCTCATTGTGTGTAGTACAGAATAATGTTACTCAAGGTTTTTGCTTCTTCATAACTTTGTACATCACTCAGTATTACTTTTTATAAGTGAATAAACTATATCTGACAATGAACAGAATTGAGTCATTTGTTCCCTTTTCCATTTCCTTCCAGATCATACGAGAACAAGTTTCTTTGTTTATTCTGTAAAATAACAACTAATATTCCTTATCATTTTCTGTATTTAATCTTGTAGAGCTGATATGTACCGTTACAATATGTGGAATTTATTCATCACAGAAATACTCCTTTTCAAAAGTGCATATGTGAAAAGGGCTCTATCTGTCATAATATAAATTTATATTTATGTTAATGGAATGATCCCAAAGGCAAGGGGAGTACATAGCACTTCGCTGTAGAGAAGATTTGAACACTCCAAAGCAGAGTCTTTTCCCAAACCTTTATCCATTTCCATATACACTACAAGTGTAGTGTAATGCTTTTGTTTTGGAACAGACAATAAGATGGAAAGTAAAGAACAGACACAAATGGTAAGCCGTAATGCAAGCTCTCCCTACATACTTGCCTATCCTACCCTAAATGGTAACCAACAACTCATCAACGTTCTTTATATATCTGCCCAGTTCTGATTACTGATTGTTGGTTAATTCAGTTTTCTGACACTTACTGTCCATCTATCTTTCCTGCTGCTATTGCTATTTGCTGGAATGTGTATCTCTTGAAATTTGGTTCTGTGCCAGAATTGTTGACCAGAATTCCATAACCACTAGGCTAATTAGGTAGATGTCAGCCGTTATGGGTGAGTTTAGGGCCTGCAGCCGTCTGTATATCATGACAGACATTCCGGTCATTTTCTGTTTTCCCCTATCCACTATCATTGTAATCAGGGCCAACTTATTTCTAAAATATCCCTTTAATGTGAACTCAATAAATGATTGATGTGAGAACAAGATATCAAATTCAGACAAAAATAGCACATCTATTAGAAAATAAAAGTGAAGGACTTAAAACACTCTACAACTAGAACTGTAGCTCCATCATTCTAAGGGGGTTGCAGTGGCCATTCTCCACCGATCAATAAATGGTTGCCTATCATACAATAGTTACATGCCCTAGTTTCTGGTCATGGTTATATTCCTTTAAAGGGGTTTTCCCACAAAAGAAAATTCTCAAATCTCAACCCCCCAATGATGATAAAAATCGTTTTAAACCCATGCTTTACAATTTTACTCAGTTTTATTGCTGTTTTAGCTCCTATCACTCCCTGGGCTGGTTAGTACAAAACTCCAGGGTGTGGATGAGGACTCTCTAAGCAGACACATTATAGTTTCATAGTTTCATAGTTTACACGGTTGAAAAAAAGACACTTGTCCATCAAGTTCAACCAAGGAAGGGTAGGGATTGGATGAGGAAGGGATTTAGGGGAAACAATCCTATATAGCATAACAATCAATGTTATTTAGGTGTAAAAAGGCATCTAGACCCTTCTTGAAGTTCTCCGCTGTCCCTGCTGTGACCAGCGCCTGAGGCAGGCTATTCCACAGATTGACAGTTCTCATAGTAAAAAAACCCTGTCGCCTCCGGTGATTAAACCTTGGTTTCTCCAAACGGAGACAGTGCCCCCTCGTCTTTTGATTTGATTTAATCTGGAACAACTTACCACCATATTTTTTGTATGGACCATTCATATATTTATATAAATTAATCATGTCCCCTCTAATATATATATATATATATATATATATATATATATATATACATATGGCACTGTGACAGTATCATAAAGTATGAAATAATGAAGGTGGCTAGATGGCACTAATTTGATTGTTGTCTATTTTCCATAAAGCAGCATATAAAGCGCATGTTACTATAGAAAGATATAAGGATATGCTTTGTAATTATACATATAGAACAGCACACAAGATAATTTTTGCAAAAACAAAACCAATGAGACAGAAGTTATGAATCTACTAACATGAAGGCTTCAACAAGAAACTTCCCTTTTGAAGGAGCCAAGACCATAATACATCTTTGATGTTGAAATAGCCACATCCGGAGAGTTGTAAGTGATTTATGAGATGCATAATATTTGTGGTAGTGTCAGTGTAGTAGGTAATGCCTCTGCTACATAGGTGCCAAGCATGAATCGAGGCGTTCCTTTTTATCTCTGATGTGTTGGATGAAGCTGGAAGCTTCCAGATAGTTGCATTTTGACAGCTTGGAGTTACTGTTGGGAACAGATCCATGTATGGAAGCAAATGCACAAAAGAATAGATAAGCTGATATCCAGCTATGCAAACCATGTTTAGAGACACTTAAAGGACACTTAAAGGACAAGCATCACAAGTCCCGTCTTTCTGGTAAATGAAGACTACCTATTGTATGAGATCCTTTATGCCCTTAGCCCAGGAAAGAGCTGCAGGGCCACTAACTCAGGTAAGTGAAATGAAAGGAAAAGATTGACTTGAAAAATGTCAATGTCATGAGTTTCCTTATAAGCAGGAGACATTCTGCCATTCTCATTGTTGGCATTGTGACATGTTTTTATTTTATGGCGTACAATGACTTGCATGGTGAACCGGATCATGGATTGTAGAGTAGACCCTCCGTTACCCTGCGCAGAACAGGACTCAAAGTGAATGTACTATGGCGCATCCAGACAGCGCTGAGTAATACAAATTCCAAAGGACTATCTCCGTCTTACTGTGATATATTACAAACTTGAGAACTTGAGAAATTTCAATTTCATGCAAATATATCCACTCTCAGGGCAAGTAAAAAGTCACTGAGTTCTGTGATGGCTTCCTCCCATTCCTGGTTTCATGCTTATTTAGCTTTCTAAATGTATATAAGGCATCTTTATTTTATGCAGACTGACAAGACTTCATGCAGGTGACCTTGAATTTTTGATTTGAGCCTCCATTAACAGCGGCGGGTGGTGACCTTGTTAGGTCAGAAAGGTCATAGTAAAAACGTAGCCTTGCCAGATAAGTGAATGCTATGCTTTGTACATGCTGATCAATAACTAATTTGTACAAGGGGGTATGGATAACATTGATATTATCCAAAAAATGTTGTGGTTGTATGTGTGTGCTCCAGTATTCATGTGTGTTACAATATATGTGTGCTATTCCGAGTCTCTGGATTGTAGTCATTATATGTTGTTATTTATTAAAGGGGTTGTCCACTTTCAGCAAATATTTGATAAGGTTTGGGTAAGGAAAATGTATCCAATTTCCCAATATACTTTCTGTATCAATTTCTCACGGATTTATAGATCTCTGCTTGCTGTCCTGCTATAAAAGATTCTATGTTTACTTCCAGTGGATATAATCTGTTCATGTGAGGTGATGTATACGTATAATAATAGTTATTAAGGTGTGTGCCCAAGCTCTTCCAGTTCTGGATTGTTTTGGAGGTTCTTCTATCCTTGTGAGAGATGTAAATTGGGCCTCGCACTGTTTGGTTGAATGACATGGCCCTTTTACAAAGTTGTAAAAGATGTCTGTTTTTCTTGGCAACCCATGGCGGGTCTTTTATGCATCCCTGTTGTACACAGAACTGTTACATCTTTTGTAGAGATTGCGGTCCAGCCGGCATGATGCAATACACACTAATACAAAAGAGCCTGAATGTGCTGCCAGTGTGTTCCCACAAGCCTCCTTCTGGAGAGCCCTCGTGGAGGAAGCTCCGCATTGTAACTTGCCATTTCGTCTCAACATTTTTTCACTCAGCTTTTGTCTACATGACGCTGCCGCAGAAGTATGAAAAGCAATATTCCCTGCAGCTACAAACATACAGCCCAAAGGAACAAAAAATACCATATGAATAGATGCGCCGACTAATAAAAAAATCAGCTTTAATCTTCAAAACTCCCTCAGCCATGATCTTGTGCTTGTTTTCCAGGGTTATAGGGATAAATACACTTCTATTCCCAAATTATGGTTCATCTGGATGCTTCAAATTTCAATAATAGGACATGCTCAGGCTGGGACATTAGCAGTCCGTGCTTAGCGCCTGAAGTAGAAGATTAAGTATTATATTGTTTGCTACAATGCTGGGAGTACGTTTTGGTCATAGAGGATTTAGGGTTTTACATTCCAGTATGATTAATTTGCTTTTTTATAAAATTTTGCATGAAAATCAACTGCTTTACTCTAGCGGTAGAATCCATCTACATGCGGACCCCAGGCTGCCAGTTGCCCACCAATGATAATTATAGACAGTAATGTTGGTAAACTAATAGTAAAAAAAAAATCTTAAATAAAACTGTGTTTTGACCCTAGTTCATTAGATGCATATGTATTAGTAACACATTTAGATTAAGGTAAGTTTGTTATGCTTGTCCTTGGCTTTACAACATATTTAGAATTTTTTTCAACTTGCTCCATAATCCACATTTTTTATTTATTGCTCCAAAATATGGAGCAAGTCTGAAGATAATTAATGACTAAGATCAAGAAGCTAATGGTGCTCTCCAAGATGGTGCTTTTACCATGCCTCACTCCCTCCCACTATCCATTACATGATGTTATATCATATACAATAGACAAGCAGCATATTGAACACTCCTACTCTACTCTGTGGAAATATCTTGTACACTTAAAGGGGTTGGCCACTTATAGAAAACTTTAATGGGGTAAGTATAAGACCCTAATGGGGTCACCTACATCATACTTACTCCGATAAAGTTTCCTGTTCACCACCGGGAGCCACAAGTCACTTGACGCCCCTGGGCACAAGGACTCGAGACTTTGATGTTTCATGCATGACCCCTTCAATCATAGCCACCCCTATCTATGTGGCCGGAGGAACATGCACATGTTCTCAACCACTGATATGGGAGTAGTTATGTTGGGGAGAGTTGCATACAATAATAAGTGCCCCCTTCATCTCCCGGAAGCTTGAAGGATATGGGACATCACAAAGTCACATGATCTGCTGTCAGTGGGTCTCCCAGTGGCAAATAGGAAACTATGTCATGGTATAATGTCAAGTATAATATGGGCAATCCTATTAGGGTCTTATACTTACCCTGTTAAAGTTTTTATGAGCGGCCAACCCCTTTAAAGCCTTTTTAAGAGTTAATATGAAAATGCACTTAGTTTAAGAGCTAGATAGAAGGAACTATGGCCGAGTGCCAGTTTTCTGTCTGACTTTGCACATTTTTTTAGGTGCAAACTGCTTGCACAGATATTTAAGAAATGTCCACCCCACATTTGTGTTGCACACAATTGTTTTGTGGTGCAGCTGCACTATTTTTCCAGTGCACAGTCGGACTGTGCACCACATTTAACATGCAAAGTCCGACAGAAATGAGTTGCACGCCCCATGTTAAAGGTGCACTTTGTTGGGGCAGTGCAGGGGGCGTCAGATTCATGAAGAATGTGCACCAGAAATCCTGAATCTGGTGCCTTCTGCACAATGCACAGGAAAACTGCACATTGGGGGTCATTTACTAAGGGCCCGATTCGCGTTTTCCCGATGTGTTACCCGAATATTTCCGATTTGCGCCGATTTTCCCTGTATTGCCCCAGGATTTTGGCTCACGCGATAGGCCGGTGAACTTCAGTGCATTCCGGCGGGCCTCGGCGGACTTCAGCGCAGCAGCGACACCTGGTGGACGTCAGAAGAACTACCTTAGTGAATCCCGGCCGGACCCGATTCCACCGCAGAGAACGCGCCGCTGGATCGCGAATGGACTGGGTAAGTAAATCTGCCCCATTGAGTCCATATTATGTATGTAAATTTATTGGAGAAAAAAATTAAGTGTTAAATTTACTCATGAAATGATACAGCATCCAGCCATTGGGTGTGATTTATCATGTATCAAAATGGTAGCTTTTCTGTCAGAGTTTGCACATTCATTTTAGTGTAAACTGCTTGCACAGGTATTTAATAAGTGTCTGCACCACATTTTTGTCACACACAACCCTTTTGTGGTGCGGCTGCACTAGTCATCATGCAACACAAATTAGTGGGCGTTTCAGTGCTTATTCGGACCGTGCGCCAGATTTATCATGCATAGTTCGACAGAAATGTGTTGCAACCTCTATGTTAAAGGTTCACCCAAAAAAAAGTGGTGCATCTGTCGGAGCAGTGCAGGGAGCACCAGGTTCATCCTGAATCCTGAATCTGGCGCCCCCTGCACTATACACAGGCAAACTGCATATGGTGCAGTTTGCAGTGTTCTTAGTAAATGTGCCCCAATATTGGTTTAATGAGAACTTTTTGGCAGGATTTGAGCTAGGCTTTGTATGTGTCAAGCTACTCCAAAACGTAGTAAAGAAGAATAGAGAAGGAAGCCAAAAAATCACAGCTCCGTTCTCTACGCCATTACCTTGTAGAAACCCAGGGATGATTGGCCAAAAATTGAAATGTACTAATAACTGAAGAGGACTTTGGGGGACATTAGTATTAGTTGTGTTATTAGATAAGGATAGGCCATCAATTTCAGACCAATGAAGTCTAACTCCCAACACCCTAACAATCATTTATCTAAAGGAGTCACAGGACTCTCTTATTGTGAAACAGGCCGTGTGCCATACATTTTTATACACTATACCTGGTATTAAAAAGGTGGTATTAGGACTCTTCTGCCATTTTGCTAAGCCATGTAGCCAGGCACAATATTATTGAAGGAAAACTTAGAAGTGGATGCAATGCTGAATCAGCTAAATGTGGCCATTTTATTTTTCTCAGTATTTTGGTTTTCCCATAAGTCACAACCCAACAGGTCATAAACATGAGCATATACTACTGATATACCATCACTTATTTGTATGTATTAATTTGTGGCCAGTAAAGAATTTTCCTTTCATCCAAAATGGTGATGACAATGGTTGCAGTTCACATTCCCGCTCTTCTAAAGTCCATATCATTTGAAGCCTCTGGTGAATAATATAGTGTCATAATGTGATAGCACCTTCCATACTTTCACTTTCCTGATAAATTCTATCAGGGACACCTATTCCTAGACCGTGCACAACCAATTTTCTGCGCAGCGACCTTGTCTACAGCTAAAGGTCATGACAGTCCTGTGAGTAGCCACCACGATGAGTGACATCTTGAATGACGTTTGTAGATAGCAAAGAAGTATGTTACGGCACAAATGCATAGACCCAGCCTAAAGTGTGTGTGTGGTATAGATAACAACTGTGTAAGCAATGCTTATCAGAGTTACTATAAGCAGCACTGTCATTACAAGTCCTAGAGACACGATCATTGACTGAGTAGATGCATTTACTCTTCTCTTGACGGTAATTTTCCAGTAAGTTAAATCATTTTTATGATACTATTATACAGAGTAAACATATAGATGGTAATGTTATGGAAATGGCGGAGTCCCATAGTCAAGGGCACCAGAGAATGGACATATATTATAAATATTAAGGTAACATAGTCCTGTTAGTCTTAACATAGAGCGTAAAGATAAACACTCCGATATCAGAAATTTATTTCATGATTATATTATAAATTCCACCACGAGACAAGGTTAAAATAGTTGCTTGGAAATACCAGGCCATTTTTCACTTTCTATAGAGGTTTAATCAGTGGTTTCCAAAAATACGTCATAATCTTTTATAGGAAGCCCGGGAGCTTAGAAGCACTCAGTTTATGACAAGGGTTTATTTGCATTTTTACTATAAATCTCTAGTTAGATGCTGGGACTTATAAAAGGGAATGTGCCTGAACCATTTACTAGTGAAATTGTGACCCAAGAGCTTTGATCAATGTGCAAAAGGGCAGTATCTTCATATTATTAACTCATTTATAGCACATTTTTCATATTATTGAGTCTTCACGTCCTAAGGTCAATGCTTAAAGGCATTATTTAAAGGTAGAAAATCATAGCATTGCCACAAACATGCCGTAAATAAGAGTAACACTGTGTCCAATTATTCTCATGTTATACAACTCCTTTAAGCTAAGCCTATAAGGAACACAATGCCTCCTAAATATATATAAGTATAGATTCATATAATTAATATAATAATAACTATATTATTATATTATAATATTATATAATTTTATTATTATTATATAATTAATATAAGTATAGATTAGTAGGGTCATGACCATACCTTTCATGTCACAAAGTGATGCAGCAAGTGCAATGGGGGTGGACCAAAGCCTAATAGTAATACAGTTATCTGACTGGAAGCAGCACAACTCTATGGGTGATTTTAGCCAATTGTGAACAATAATTCAATAGGATGCCAGAGCATTTGCATATTAGCATATGCATGAAAACATCTTTTTTGCTGCATTACTGTAATGTTATAAAAAAGAGAGGCATTTTGTGATTTATAAGGTAGGAGGCCAAAGATAACAAATATATAAAGATAAGCACCTTGGTCTATGACTAATTGTCCCTAGTTTATGATGCTTGATTTTGCTGGTAGATTTCCAAGGGTCACCCCCCCCCCCCGCTGCGAGACTCACCACTGTCCCATCAGATGCCCTGCTGTCCTCTGGCAGATGAAGAGAGTCTAGCAGTCGTTACTGTCTGTACACCCCCTATGTCATAACCACTCGTATATCACTGGCACAATAGATATGTAGAACTGTACTGGCCTGTTCATCTGCAGGACACAGGACGTCACGGGAAGTGTACATGACATCTAGTCATGTGACCCGTAGCTCCCACTGGCAAATGGGGCACTTTAATATGGTAAGTATGGGTGACCTTACTAGGGTGTTTTATTGACTCTGTTAAAGTTTTCTATACATGGCCACCCCTTTAAGCAGAAAGTGTGACAGTCATTTCTATTGTCTGTGTGAAAGCTGCTTGTCTTGGCTCAGGTGATGCTAAACTGCATTCTAGCAAATGAACCTGCTGATATTCACTGTGTGGGGTTTGCAACAACTTCTGTCCTAAGGTGATTGATAAATATGTTAAATCAGGTAAAAAGATTAGTTATAAGAGCCTAGCATGAAATATAGACATTCTGATAAATGCCACGTCTCTAGCCCATGCTTATTATTTGTTTGCTGAATTTTAAAGCGGAAATACACAAGAATCTACAATGTTTGCATTGATACATTCTCTACATTCCTTGGTAAAATGTGTCACAATGCATACTATTAACTAAAAAAAATCTTGTTTCTTTTTAGTATGATTTTTTTTAAAAGGTGCACATGTAGGTTCAAACTGTATGTACATGAGAATGCTACGGTATTATGAATTGCTATGGACGACTACGTACAATGCAATATGTAGCAGGTATACACTGCATGCATACATCTACCTTATTCATGGATCAAAACTGATAAAAAACAAAAAGCCAAACTGTATTTTCCAAGATCTTCCCCTAGATCAGTGGTTCTCAACCTGTGTGTCGCGACCCCGGCGGGGGTCGAACGATCAAAACACAGGGGTCGCCTAAAGTTATCGTAGCCACGATTTTATTGCATTTTTTGGCACGAATACAATATTCTTGCATATGGTTTGGGGTCACCGCAACATGAGGAACTGTATTGCGGGGTCACAGCATTAGAAAGGATGAGAACCACTGTCCTAGATGGTCAAGTTACTAGGACATGTATTATATTCAGGGACATATTTACCATAAACCAATTTGCCGGCGGATTTCTTGACAGGCTTATTAATTCTGAAATGACTTATAAACTCATCTACATATTTTACTAAATGGACCACAGGGTGATATTGTCAAAGTCTCAGGGCTCATGCGGATAATGTGCATTTAGGATGTGTACAGGCAGCACGTGTCACCATTCACTTCTATGGGCTCATGCACTAGGCAATAAATATAGCAGGTCCTGCTCCTGCCTGTCTTAGTGTCCCAGACAGTTTTTTCAATTGTCATTGGTGGACCTCTGTACCGTCCTTTCCATCCTATTATACAGCACTTGTTTGTGTGTGGAGCCTTTTAGTGTTAGAACTGATCAGACAATGTCAGGTCCTCTTGAAAAAAGAAATATAAATTTATATATACGGTAATATGTTCATTTGTATTAATTAAACCCGGTTATTAAGAAACATTCACACATTCAGACTCATGGTGGCCCAGAATTAAGGGGAAATACTACAGTCAGGGGTCCTGGTCTGTAAGAATATTATAGGCCCTTCACTGACTAAAATGAAGCTTCTTGGGAAATGGAGGATGCTTCCCTTCTGCCTGCTTTCAATATGCAGTTTGAGGATCTTTAGAGGACCCTAAAACGTCCTGAAATGCAGTGGCGTAACCAGAAGCTGATGGGCCCCAGTGCAAAGTCTGTGCCAGGCCCCGACTATAATGTATGGTTTATAGTAATAGTCTTCTCATATGGGAAAGTGACACCATATGGGCCCCCTAAACCTCTTGGGCCCAGGCGTGAACGCAAACTCTGCACCCCCCTTAAAGTTACGCCCCTGCTGAAATGTCTTTTGTGTACATGTGTACAAGAGCAGAAACAGATCTACAAGGTTTTCGTGGCTGAATATAACATTTGGTGGGTGGTTTGTGTGGACACAGGTCCCCTAGAAAGCTTAGGCCCCGGGGCACTGACCAAATCGCCTATATTATAGTTTACTACTGACTACAGAATATATCTTGCGAAGTGCTACCTTTTCGGTTCCCCTATTTCACACTCTGGGGGACTGTATTTTGGAGTTAATTGTATCCCCTGGTATAATTGTATCATTCTTGATTTCAAGGGATTTCATCATGCCACATTCTATTAACACTACTGGCAGACACTTGTTACTATATATATGTTGTATTTCAGGCCTCATATATATGGACATATAACAGCTTTGTAGAGTTTTACAGTACCCATTGACATTAACATGGCTCTTGGAACCTATTGTTCCAAGAATTCGTGCAGGTGACTTATTTATTTAGAGGTGGTAAATCTGGTAAAGAGTAAATTATGGAATTTTCTTATTTGTCTCATTGTGTAATTTTTGACAGCAAAAAAAAATGTTGAAAAAATTAAATCAAGGAACCTGTTGGAAAAATGGAACTTTCCTTAAAGGGGTATTCCCACGAAGACAAATTTCTTAAATGCACTCAGGATAGCAAAATAACACATTCTCTAATTCACCGTTATTAACAAAAATACTGCATTTCACAGATATAATTCCAACCTGTCTCTATCAGTCCTGGTGTACACAATTTTAGTCCCTCAAAGACACGACCCTGTAACTTCTGACTTGGGGTCGGGGAAGCCATCTTGGATTTCTGTGTGACGGCCCGGAGCTGAGATTTCTGTCTCTCTCTCTTCTCCCTGCACTCTAGCCCCACCCCTGCACTCTAGCTACGCCCCTGCCATCCAGGACGGAGCTCACAGACACTCATTCACTTCCTGCCAGCAAACAAAACATCCTGAGGAAAGAGAAGCTGCAAGCTACAGGCAGATAAGTTCTTTGTCTGGGGTGGGAGAACAGATTTGTAGCAGAGCTGACAGTGTGTAATAGGCATCTCTTGGATCTCATCATCTCTGATCTGTCTCATCTCTCTTTTTATGTGTCAGATACCAGTACAATGTTCAGAAGCTGAATGAAAGTGTATATAAACCTTGTACCCTGATAATCTAACTACATTTTCAGCTCACAGCATCTCATAGCAGAGAGGAATCATAATTTGAGTCCCTGCATTCACTCTGGAATCTTACACTGACCATCACTGAGTGATAGGAGCTAAAAGAGCACTAAAACTGAGTCAAATTGTAAAGTAAAGGGTTAAAATGATCTGTATTGTGTAAAAATCACAAGGGGACTGAGATTTGAGAATTTGAAAACCCCTTTAAGATCTGCCGAATTCATTCTCCACAAGCAACTTTCCAATGAATGAGTAGGATTAACATGAAATAACTTCCCTTCTACAACTTTATAAGAGATTAATCATTAAAGCCTGAAAAACAGGAGAGTAAACCGAACAGATTTTCTCTAAACTTGCTTTCTGACAAGCTGTCACAACTTAAGCTAAAATGGAGCAGGCATAAAATACAATGGATAACAAAATAATTAAACAGCGCTCCGAAGCCAAGTTTCCTAAAAGATTCAGCAATGCAGAACTGAGATGCTTCATGTACCTTATTATCACTGCCTGGTGCCAGTCTATTGCTGTATACAGCCCTAACAAAGCTTCTATTATTACCTGCAGGGGATGGGACTGGGAGCTGAAAGGCAGAAATCAGTCTTATTTATGAGCAGGCTTTACCTATCTAATAAAATCCCCCCCCCCCCCATCCAAACTGATGCCTTCATCCACTGGAAAAATGGAACTCTATAAAAATATACTTTACTATATGTCATGGGATTTTCACCATAAAGTAAAGTATTTGGCCTCAAAAGTTAGTTTTCTGACATAGTATATGACTTTCCATGTATTAGATGTAATCTCTTAATAGAAGAAACTGGCATGAAAACCTCTGGACCAAAACTGAAATTATAGAATGTAACTTATTTGGGATCATGGTGTATGTTATTGCCTGCCATGAGGTAAAAGGGTTTAGCCCCAAAGCTTCAAAATTTCCAGATGATTCGTTAACACATACGAGTTACATTGGCTCTGGTATATTTTAATATATAAAAATATTAGCAAATTGATAATTAGTTTTGCTTGAAAAGATTTAGTACAAGTTGTTATTTATCTGTTAATAATAATAAAATGCCAATTACTGGAATATCTAAGTTTATGCTACAAAGGTAGCAGCTCTTCCTGCTCTATAACATTCCGTTTGCCAATAAGACACAATGCACAATCTGCTAAGTGGTTGCTGCTCTATAAAATACTGCCTACAGATAGGACACTATACACAAACTGTTCAGCTCCTCCTGCTCTATAACAGGTTGCCTGCAGATAGGACACTATACACAAACCATTCAGCTCCTCCTGCTCTATAACAGGTTGCCTGCAGATAGGACACTATACACAAACCATTCAGCTCCTCCTGCTCTATAACATTAAGAGGAAAATAATTATATTATGATCGCTGTTCCCAAGGGGTTCCCGGACAGTGACATTATGATCCATCTAGTTTTGTGGGGTAACAATGGGGTTGGATTATCAGTGTACAGGTATATACATTTGCATCTGGCTTCTGATGAAAATGTACTAAGACACTGACACATAGAAAGAGATAGTAAGCTGACATGCCTATTACACACTGCCAGCACTGCTACATCTCTGTTCTCCCTGATATGTGCCTACCACCCCCTTCCCCCTTTCCTCACAATGTGCTGTTTGCTGGCAGGAAGTCAGTGAGTGCCTGTAAGCTACGTGCTAGACTGCAGCAGGACGTGGCTACAGGCTCAGAGCAGAGAGACAGAAATCTCAGCTCCAGGCTGTCACACAGGAATCCAAGATAGCGGTCACCCACCCTAGTCATAGGTTACAGGGTTGTGTCTAGGGGAAACTGAAATTGTGTACACCAGGACTAATAGAGACAGGTTGGACTTGTATCTGTGAAATGCTGTATTTTGTCAACAACAGCGAATTAGAGAATGGGGGTCATTTACTAAGGGCCCGATTTGCGTTTTCCCGACGTGTTACCCGAATATTTCTGATTCGCGGCGATTTCCCCTGAATTGCTCCGGGATTTTGGCGCACACGATCGGATTGTGGCGCATCGGCACTGGCATGCACATGACGGAAATCGGGGGGCGTGGCCGAACGAAAACCCGACGGATTCGGAGACATGCCTATTACACACTGCCAGCACTGCTACATCTCTGTTCTCCCTGATATGTGCCTACCACCCCCTTCCTCCTTTCCTCACAATGTGCTGTTTGCTGGCAGGAAGTCAGTGAGTGTCTGTAAACTACGTGCTAGACTGCAGCGGGACGTGGCTACAGGCTCAGAGCAGAGAGACTGAAATCTCAGCTCCAGGCTGTCGCAAAGGAATCCAAGATAGCGGTCACCCACCCTAGTCAAGTTACAGGGTTGTGTCTAGGGGAAACTGAAATTGTGTACACCAGGACTAATAGAGACAGGTTGGACTTGTATCTGTGAAATGCTGTATTTTTGTTAACAACAGCGAATTAGAGAATGGGGGTCATTTACTAAGGGCCCGATTAGCATTTTCCCGACATGTTACCTGAATATTTCTGATTTTCGGCGATTTCCCCTGAATTGCTCCGGGATTTTGGCGCACGTGATCAGATTGTGGCGCATCGGCGCTGGCATGCACGTGATGGAAATCGGGGGCGTGGCCGAACAAAAACCCGACGGATTCGGAAAAACCGCTGCATTTAAAAAAAAAAAAGTGTCGCAAGACTTGCACTTAACTTCACTAGGAATAGGCCGGTGAACTTGAGTGCATTTCGGCGGGCACTTCAGCACAGCAACAACTTCGTGGGAATACCCCTTTAAGGCATTTTTTTTAGCTCCAAGTTGCTTTCCAAGTTGAAGTCTTTGCAATATGTGATATCTTGTACTCTACTCGAGAAAACCAGGTTGACAGGGTCATTACTGGTAACTGAGACATGAGGAGGCAGGCTAGGGGGACAAACTTGACAAGTCTGCATGAGAAAGACAAGTCAAGGCAAAAGGAACTGAACAGACATGACAAGACGGAACAAAGGAACATGGACAGGATCTGATAGCTACACAGAACAACAGACAAAAGAAACAAGTCATCAATCTCAAGTTAGGAAGAGGTGTTATATAAAGCTAGATACTATTGGGACATGGCTGTGTTTTATCTGAATAAAAACACCAGCCAGAATTATCATTCAAGCCGTTTCCAATCTCTCATGTGGAATGGTGTAAGTGTTTTGTATTGTAACCCCTATTAGGAGAACAGGTATTGTAACCTCTATTAGGAGAACAGGGCTTCCCTATCTGTTTCTATGACAGCCTTCAACACTCCAAGGCAGGGTATAATACAGATGACTATATTGGCATTATATTCTACATAGGGTCAGACCCCCAAGGGTTTAAAGATAGGCCTAAACATTTTTTAATAAATAAAGGCAACAAAATGTTTTCAGATTTTCCCCACAAATTTTAGTAAAAAGTGATCAAGTAGTGAGGTAGTACAGGTCCCAAGATTATATTGATGAAAACATCAGCTCATCCCAGAAAAAAATAGATCAAAATAAAAAGATAGGGGTGTTAGAATATGATGACATTTATTATTTTAAATTACCTTTTTTTTTAAAAGGTATTAAAACAAAAATATAATTTGAGAAGGGGCGGGATGAGTGGCGCTTGCCCAGGTCAAACTGGATGCAGACAACGGAACACGGCCTATTGTTTGTGGATGGATGCAGCCCTCATGCACATGGGTTTGTGTGCATGAGGCCTTACTTTGTTTTGGCCCGGCTTACACACGACACACATCCGTCGGACGACCCGTCAGATTCGGACTATACACGGGATTTAACAATTCAGTTTGTGCCACAAGCCATGCACCTACATACACCGGGAGGAAGATGGTGAACTTTGGCGGACCTGATCGAGGGAAGCTACACATGCAGTAAGGTCGATGGATTAAGACCGGCGCTTTGTGCATCGGTGTAATTGGTATTCGAAATACCGTAATTACTAAGAGGTCTGACCTTTTGTATATTTCAGCTACAATCTGTGCCAGTATTTTTTTTGCCCCAATTTTTTAAATGTTGCACAGAGCGCAAAAAAAGGGCAAAAAGTTGCAATTTCTGTGGTGTGAGCTTTAAATTGCAACTTTTCATGCCATGTATGCCAGAAAACTATCATAAAAGGCATGATATAGTGGGGCCAATGAGTCTAATGCAGCCAAGGCCAATACAAGACTCACTACACATTCAGCCAATGTCCAATTATTTGTTTTGCCATCTTGTCTTGTCCGTTGAAGTTCACCGTCCTATCTTGGGTGCAGGTAAGCGTGTGTCAAGCGGCACATTTTTTTAAAAAAATTCCACGGTTTTTCCGAATCCATCGGGTTTTCCGACAGCTACGCCCCCCAATTTCTGTCGCATGCATGCCGGCGCCGATGCGCCACAATCCGATTGCGTGCCTCAAAATCCCAGGGCAATTCAGGGAAAAACGGCGCAAATCGGTGATATTCGGGAAACCCGACAAAAAATAGCAATTTGGGCCCTTAATAAATGACCCCCATTGATGTCTATTTGGGAATGTTTTGTGCAAGGAAGAGAGTAAATAAGATGTGACTTCATCTAATGTCAAAAGTGGATGCAATTATGGTATTTCTTGTTAAAGAGGTCTTTAACTTTCATTGCAATCTTGTCTTGTATAACATGTAAATGAGGTGACTGCTGTAAAGAAATCCCTACACAATAAGCAAGGGTCAGACTATTATCGCACTAGTGGTCAAAGTAAAAATTGCAGGATATTGAAATAGATTGTGAAAAGGAAATGGGCCATGTTCTGGAGACACAATCCCTTTAAGACTTCAATCCTACGTAAAAAGAATTGTTACAGCATACATTACTCAACAGTCCCCATCAATGAATATGAAAAACATAAGACAATAGTTTTGAATCATAAAAAGTCGCTTACCATGTTGCAGCATAAATGACATCCATTGCTAATGTCACGTTCTAATTATCCCAGTCCCAGTGACAGAATCCTCAAGCAGCATTGTTTTCTCCTCTCCGTGACAGAAGGCTGAAGGATGCAGCATTGACGCAGAGAGATCCCACCAGCTACATCAGTTCGGAGACAGATTTAATTATCTCACGTTAATATGGAAATAAGCGCGACAGAGTAGTTAATATGCACAAGAAAAAGTCATTTCAAGACTCTACAGCTTCACAATAAAGTGATGGAAAAAACCATCACTATTTAAAGGGTAATTCCACTTCAAGAAATAATTTTTTATGCATTTTATATATATTTTCCGTGTCAAGTCTTCAGTTTAATAATAACTCCTTTATTTATATAGCACCAACAAATTCTGCAGCGCCACACAGAGCTTTCTAGATCACAATCAAATCAATTTTCATCATCTCTGCTTGCAGTAGGAAGCTTTATTGGTTATGTGATGATTACACTACCACATGACTAGTTAACCTGTTCAGAACCAGCCTGTTTAGATCATTTTTGTTTTTCATTTTATCATGTTGCCATGAAAAAAGCCAGTCTGTAACTTTTTAATTTATTTGTTGGCTTTTTGGTATAAGGGGCAGTTTTTTGAAGGACCAACAAAATTTTTGAAAAGCACCATATTGGAGGTACATGAAAATAATTTTCCGTTTCTGTATGTAGTGTGTCCTTCACAGTGTGGCTTTTATGACAAATTAACTTTATTTTACCATATGTATTTATTTATTGATTTACATACAGATACTACAATACTTGAATAATTACAATACTTGAATACTACAATACTTGAATAATAACAGAGGGACTGCTATTGGTCACAGCACTATGCCTCCTAGCAGGTATTCATCCCCTATCTATAAAGGATAGTATGAAATGAATGCCCCCCCCTTCTCTTTCTTGTCTCTCATCTTTGTTTTGTCTTATATGCCCCGAGTTACAGAGTTTGTTTTGTCTGTTTTTCACTTTCTTCTCCTCTATTTGTATATAAAGGGGCACATTCACTTGCCCGTCCGGAGGAGTTCACAGAAAGTGCTTTGTCCGACGATCATGCCACGATTCACTAAGGCCGATATCCTGTATGTGTCGCTTCCCCGCTCAGGTCTGCCAGAGTTCACCATCTTCTTCCTGCTGCATGTAAGTGCTTGATCTTGCGACACAATTTGAAAGTTAAATCCCGCGCTAAGTCCGAATCCGTTGGATCATCCGATAGCACGCCCCCAATTTCTGTGACATGAAAGCCAGTGCTGCTGCACCAAAATCCGATCGCGTGTGACACAATCCCCTGTTAAATACCTGTCGCAGCCATGCGAAACCCGAAAATGTTTGGAAGTCCGACAAAAGTGCGCCTGCGGACCCTTAGTAAATAAGCCCCATTATATCTGCAGTAATTAGGGTTCTTACCCTATAGGCACCTGTTTTGTTCACTGTATATACATTTTTGACTGTTTCTGTTGTTTTCCTTTTTCATCTACATATGCATAGTTTAAAAACAAAATCACATATACTTTTGTACAATATAAATCTGTAGTTCTTGATTAACTTTTAGATTTTTTAGGGCAAACATTTTATTTTCAGTGTTGATGTTGCAAAGTATAAACTGCATTTATGAGATAAAATGTTTTTTCTTTTGGCCACTGTGACATGTGAATTTTTTTATAATTTAATTTACAGGTTACAAAATTTACATCATGATTTTTTGGTTGCTTGGCTACACTCAGTAAACCAAAGCACTGTAGCCTGTCAAAGAAACCTATTAGGAAATGGTTAGTTATTTTATAATGGAAACCCCTCATGGTAATTATTATATCATGGCATCATTACGTCACACATATAAAAGTTCCATACAAAGTCTTCCACACAACTGGAAATAATGGAAATGTGTAATGGAAATCCTATTTTACCTGCAATGGCCACTAGGGGGTCTCACTGCTTGCCGATTCCCAAAGCTAATAGAGAGTTCTGTGCTAGCTGTAGAAGCACAGTCTATATGCAGTGTTCTCCCCCCTGGTTGAAAGTGGAAGAAACAAGAAATGTATAAATTAAAGCAAAACTATCACTTGCAAAATGCTGTTCAATTTGAGTATATACTTAGTTTGGAATCAGATTTAAAATACCATAAAGATATATCACATGCCAAGATTCATTATCTACTAAACTTGATTTGTTAAAATCCATAGTTTTTATGCTTAGGAATCCAGCGACCAGTTTGTTTCAATGACTGACAGCCTTCCCTGTATCAGTGGGTATACATAGCTGTCAATCACTGAGTTGGACCGCCCACTGGACTCCTAAGCCTATATTGAACTGGGATTTAAATTTATAAAACAGAAGTTATACTGATTATTTTCCTATACAACTATATAACAATCTGCCCAGCTCTATAACATGCATCCTGTAAATTAGACAGTATACTCAATATAACTCTTCAACCCCATGGAAGACCTCACTACATATCTTATTAACAAGATGGTGAACTGGTCCCTGTGACTACAGACTGTTAATTTACATAGCAAAATCCATGGAACTGTGCAGGCAAACATCTGCCTTATCCTGCGTCGTGACATAGAATTGAGATTATCTGTTCATTGTCATTGATCCCTGATCACATTGCTACTTCTGGATGGTTGGGCATTCTGTAACATACATATTCATGTCTAGTGTAGAGGAGGCTAAGCCGCATGTGCTGTGCATCTTCCCTGCTTATCCCTGTTGTCTGATCACTAGTAACACTGACCTCATAGACTGTTACCATTGATCACTGTGATCTGGTTATAAGCACAGCAGGTTACACATAAATAAGTACAAAAAATACCCTTCAGCCTCTAAGAAATGCACACAGCCCATCAGTGGCAGGCCACGTTGTAGTGGGCTTGGCCAACTTGAACAAAGGGAGAAAACGTTTAGGGAACAATGTTAATGACTAGAGGAGGCAGATTTAAGCTGGGGTGTCTGCAATTCCCTTTTCAATGAAGGTACAGTGGGGTGGGGGGTGAGTAAGGTTTATTGTGCCTGTTGTCACCAACCTGTTTGCAAGCCGAAGGGGAAAGGATCCCTATAATGTCCATCTATATTATGGCAGACCAAGTATTACACAGAAAAAGAACTGTATTGCTGTATTAAGATGACCTGCAAGAGTCATAGGGGCGGAGGAGAATTGCTCTGCCCCTTCCTGGCTTGACTTTTCCACCCTCTTGTCACTATGCTGGATTGGTATACAGTTCTATCCTAGTATGGTAGCAGTTTGTGAGCCTTAATCCCTATGACGTGTTCCCTTTTATGCTAAACCTGGTTGTATGAGTTCATATTACATATGGGAGGAATAGATTAACAATTGGGGGTAATTATTAATAATTATTATTAATCCTTAAACTACAAGAAATCAAAATTAGCCAATATTATGTAGTTTCATTTTTCACTTTTCATTTAAAGGCCATCTACCACCAGGTTGAAAGATTATATGCAAATGACTTACTATACCATTGCAGTGTTGGCACCAGCTGAGAAGCTGAGCCCATGAAACTGAAGCAAGATTTCAGCATGTCCTAAATCCAAGTAATGAATTGCAGCATCTAAAATGTTCTGAGGGTCTTTCCCCCCAAGCCACAAACAGAAGGTACTAATGCATCACCGTAGTAGCTGACAAGCCTGCCAAATTTAACCCTTTATTAGTTCCTATATCATGACTCCTGACACCCATAATGCACTGCAATACTATAGTATGAGTTGAGAGAAAAGGTATCCCACCTTTTAGTACCCTCCTGGGACAAAATAAAATAGTAAAGAATGATTAAAATTTATGAAAAAATAATGGATTTGTTTCCTTTTTTAAACATTCTTTTATTATGATAAAAAAATTACTAAGATCCTTTCATATTTGGCATCACTGAGTACTTACCGTAGCACTCCGATCTCAATTTTTTAACTGGCTCATGAAAAAAAAATCACAAGTTGATAAAAAGCAATAAATTATAGCCACTACAAATGGGCACCAGCAAAAAGTACACTTTGTTTCACAAAAAACAATGCAAATGGAAAAATAAAAAAGTTATAGTTTTTAGAACTAGAAAGCAAAGGAATGCATTCTAAAGCCCCAAACTGGTTCTAGACAAGAAAAGAAAATAACTAAAACTTGGCCATTGAAATGCAACATGCAAGCAGGACAAATTTTACACTCCAGTCATAAAAGACTGAAGACATAATTTGGAGATAAATTCTAAAAACTCTTATAAGACATTGAAAGAGTAAGAAATCAAATTGGTAAAACATAACATTTAATAAAAGTGGCATTTATCAACTAACCTTAGGCCATATTCATATGACCATTGCTATGGGTCATGTGAAAGTTCCTCAAAATTGAATCACAGCCAAATTATCTGATTACAAGAAACAGATCAAAATGTGAAAATCAAGTATTTTTATCACAAATTTTTGCACAGATACTGAACTAAAAATAGAGGGCGTCATTCTATCAAATCCATTGGCAGCCCTGTCACGCCAGAGATTATCATTATCCTTATAACAGACACCCACTTTCATTATAGGAGGCACAATGTACAATCAGTGGTGGGCGGGTGGTCTCCTTATCTTATTGTAAGGTTAGAAATCCTGGACAAGACGTCTAATGAAGAAAATGAGTGACAAATGAATGAAGAAGTTCTGGGAGGAGCGCGTCTGACTGATCCCATTATCTCGTAGCTATTTCTGTTCTGTATTCTGCATAATAAAGACATACCCGTAGCTGTATTTAAGTATGAAAATTGTTTCTCATAGAGAAATAATATCTGTAAGGCCAACTAGCTGCAATTGTTTGTACCCTCTTTCTGCTAGAACCATGCTCATCTGGCTCCTTTATTTGTATGAATAACTGGCCCTTTAAAGGGAACCTACCACCACGAATATACCTACATATGTAGATCGGGTGGTAGGTGGATTAACAGGACGTGAGGATATCCTCACATCTCCGCACTTTTTTGATAACTTTTATTAGCCAGATATGTAAATTTTGTTATGTGGGTATAGGGGCGTGGAGTAGCCGCAGCTAAGGTTACATGGCATGGCTACTCCACGCCCCAGTAGCCTCTTTGTTCCTCCTACCCAAACTCTTTGGTGCGCAGCTCCTCGTAGCTGCGCACACTCGTCTGACGAACATGCACAGATGGCAGGTTCATTCGGACGAGGGCGCACCTCTCCTTGTAGCTCCGCGCCGAAGAGTTTGGGTAGGAGGAACAAAGAGGCTACTGGGGCGTGGAGTAGCCACGCCATGTAACCTCAGCTGCGGGTAGCCCACGCCCAGTAGCCACATAATAAAATTTACATATCTGGCTAATAATAGTGTGGGGACGTGAGGATAATCCCTTGAAAGCGCTATCCTCACGTCCTATTAATCCACCTACCACCCGATTTTCCTTTATAGGTAGATTTGTGGTGGTAGGTTCCCTTTAAGGATCATATTGCCTTAATTTCCACATCCAGCTAATCTCTATCAATGATTTGTTCATGTTAGGCTTACCCAAAAGAAAGCAACAGGTGGTCTTCTACAGAGAAATCTAAATCCCTATATGGGGCATCAAGGGTATATACTAGAAGATTACTTCAATAAGAAGATTTAGAGAAGCCTAAAGTCAAACAATTTGGTGGCACAATCAGTCTATAGTAGTTCATGTAAAGTGATTTTGCCAAATATGTTTTAAAAAGCAAATTCAGTTTACATTGGGCAAATCAAAACCACAAAGGGGGAGATGTATCAGAAGCTACTGAGGTAAAACTGTTATGTTTTCCCATGTGAAACCAATCAGAGCTCATTATAAACAGCTGTGGGAAAGTGAAATATCTCCCCCAAAGTGTCTATGTCATAGGATAAGTCCAGGTGTTGAAACTGGATACATTCTTTGAAAGATAGTAATCATAGAAATTCGACAAGGCTGAATAGAATGAAACTAAAGGTGTAGCAAACCATGGTGTGGCAACTTTTGGAATAGTTAACTTTTCCATCAATGGTCTGTATGTTTTACTTATTTTGTTACTAAAACTAAAACGTTCATTATTTCTTGAGGTATTGTATTACTAACTATGTGATCTTATGTAATGGTCTGTTTATCAGAGACTTTCTATGTATGGGGTATACATGATGTGGGTTGGTACTTGTGCTTTTACTGGAGTTTACTTTCTATAAATTTTTTAATAAATATTGAATATTGTTCTACTACTTTTCTAGTACAGACAGTCCCCGGATTACGTACAAGATAGGTTCTATATGTTTGTTCTTAAGTTGCATTTGTATATAAGTTGGAACTGTAGATTTATAATTGTAACACCAGCCAAATATTTTTTTGGGCTCTGTGACAATTGGATTTAAAAAATCTTGCATTGTCATAAAAACCAAAATTAACAATAAAGCTTAATTTAAGCTATCTTTGAAAACTTTAATAGCTATTTATTGTAGCCGAAGGATAAAGTACAGTAAATTACCAACATCCAAAGGTCCATTTGTAACTGGGGGTCGTCTGTAAGTTGAGTGTTCTTAAGTAGGGGACTGCCTGTACTTCTCCTGAGTTTCAGGATATCGGTTAAAGCTACTTTACATTTTCTAATATTGGAGATCTCTAAATCCCCTGCATCTCCACCCATGGCACAGGGTCTCTTATCCCACTCGTATCCCCATCTCATCACTGAACCATATTGCCCAGCATGCTTAGCTGTCAGGGCTGCAATCATTGCAAGTTACTAATGGGGTTTTCTCATTAACAGCATTTCTTCCATATCCACAGGTATATCTAGGGGTTGCCTTAACTGCTTTGTATTGGAAACTTCTGGCCTCAGCTCATCCCATGAGACAAACTGATGGTTAACTTGTTTGTAATTGTTTTATATCTCACTTTCTATATTTAATCTAATATTAATAGTAATCACTATATCTTATTTTTATCTAGTAGTCTGTTTAGCAGTCACCTCATTTAGACAGGCAGGATTTCAATAGAAGATAACAGCTTTACAAAAGACTACTGACATTAGATGGTGACTCAACTTATGTACAATCCCAGTTCCCCAACAAAATTCACACAAAATCTAAATGTAATTTATATGTATATATGAATTACTGGAGGGTATTTATATATTACTAGCAACATTTACTTTATTAAAAAACAATTGTGGGGAGGGCTACCACCACCACCCTTAATATTACCATGTTTATAACTTAATACTTTTACTTTAGCTCAGTAAAGATGGCAATAAAATAATAAAATAACAAAAACACATTACAAAAAACTGGTATGCTTTTAAAGTGTCAAAACAAAAAAAGCCAACATGTTTCCTTTAAAAGCATCAAATGTCTCTTTAGATGTTGATGAAGCCTTCTACAGCCATATTCATGATATCTTTCATTGCCACACATTTCAGCTTGTTCAATAGACGGAGAATGTGTACCAATGTGTCAGTCTGTTTAAACAAAAGACAGGAGATGGATCACTGTAATGAATGCAATTATAAAGCTAATTTACTTGTCAGGATCTGACATATACCAGGAGATCTCTGGTGATGACATCACTTGGGATCCATGACTGTATGTGTGTTCCTTCTACAGATATTGCACTTCTGCCATTCAAGCTTTTTGTACAGTTAAATGCCTGTGTTCACTTAGAATTACATGATCCGCTGTTTGCCACCTTTGTGGATAGTTCTCATTTTGGGTGTTAATTGGTAGGTGGTCTTGCTGCTTTTACAACCAACAGATGGTGAAGCTGATATATTGTTAGAAGCTCTGCTGCAAACTGTAGGCACAAAGGGGCCAATGTATCATGTCTGGTGTGCCAATTTTATGATGTACAAGGAAAAAAGTCTATTTCTGGCACATTATGGCACTCCACTATGCTGGTATTCAGTCTGTGTAGTGTGCAGAGGATGCCAGATTCATGAATTGTGGAGCACGTTCTTCATAAATCTGGTGCCCCCTTAAACTTTTTATGGTGCACCTTTAACATAGGGTGTGTGACATATTTCTGTTGGACTCTGCATGATAAATGTGGCACATGGTCCAACTTAGCACTAGAACGGTCCTTTCAGTGCAGAAACTTTTGTTGAATCGGGTGTAATGCAGCCGCGACAAAAATGAGTCGGTGCAACACATATGTGGCGCGGGCACTTCTTAAATACATGTACAAGCCGGGTGCACCTAAAAGAAGGTGTAAAGTCCGACAGAAAACTGGCGCAGGGGCTATAGTAAATCTGGGCCACAATCTTCTTATTGTGCACAAAATTAAAGCAATTCAAAGAAGTGCAATGTTTTGATCTTAAGTACAAGATGCTCCACAGATGCAAATTGCTAAGGCAAATGGGAGAAAGAGAAGTAACTTAATAATCCTGGATCCTAACCTAACTTGTTAAAAAAAATTGATTTTAGTAATATGTTATTTAACTGCAGCAGCTACTGGGGTGAAAAAGGGGTGGTTTGAATGATATTTTCAGTTACGTTTGGAACCGGTGAGTGCCGTCATCTCTTTCTATGTTTATGTATGGATATCTTCTTATATACATTGATTGAGCACCGCTGGAAAGTCCTGCCGTGATCACCCCTGCCCCTGGAGAGTCGGGCCACGCATTGGACTGTCGGCGGTATCGTTGGGGCTGTGCCCGCCAGAGACTTTTCTCCATTTAATATAACTTAGTGTAGTATTTTTGAAATGCTTGAGCTATATCTCTAGGGTGATATCTAAGGTCCCCTTTTTCATCTCTGATCGCCTGCGGAGTGCCATTCGTGTGCCGCTCTCTAAGCATACGAGCTAGCATTGTATGAGCCTTATTGCCTTTCTCATAGTAACGCTGTTTGGAAAATATCAGGAGCTTTTCTACCTTCTGGTGCGCATGCTCCTTCAAACGTTCCCTTGCTGCTATCAGGGCTTGCAAAGTAGTAGTGTTAGGCCGGGACACCATCTTCTCCTCCAACTCCCTCACTGCTGCCATTATCTTTAAATAATAGGCCGATGCTGTCTTTTTCAGTCTAGCAGACATAGCCATGCACTCGCCCCTCACCACCACTTTGTGCGCCTCCCATAGTGCCATTTTAGAAGGGAGAGTTAAACTCTCTTTTGCATAGAATGTGTTGAGTGCGGCCCGCATTTGTTCACGGAGCGCCGGGTCTTTGAGCAGAGATTCATTTAGTCTCCATCTGCATAGTTTCGTTGGCAAATTTGTGCGGGAGAGGGTGACTGTGACAGGCGCATGATCTGACCATGATATGGTGCCAATGTCTGCCGAGCTCAAAAGACGCAAAGCTAATATGTTTCCAAAAAAGTAGTCAATGCGAGTGTGACAGCAGTGCGGGTGAGAATAAAAGGAGAACAAACGGTCTCCTGGGTGGTCGACCCTCCACAGGTCATATAGTGAGTGCATTCTAATTAACTTGCGCACTTCTGACTTGGGTGGTGCCAGTGCGGGTCATGCACCCTGTGATATACTAGACTGGCTAAATGTAGACATTATCCAATCTAAGCTCAATAAAATCAATATGTACAAAGCTCCTGGACCAGATGGGTTACACCCCAGAGTTCTTAAAGAACTCAGTTCTGTTATTGCTGTACCACTGTCTAACATCTTCAGGGATTCCGTAATGTCTGGTGTGGTGCCAAGTGACTGGCGCAAGGCAAATGTGGTGCCAATATATAAAAAGGGCTCTAGAACTTCGCCAGGCAATTACAGGCCTGTAAGCTTAACTTCCATTGTGGGGAAAGTATTGGAAGGGTTAGTAAAAGACTACATACTGGAGTATGTGACATCAAATAGAATAATAAGTGATAGCCAGCATGGGTTTACTAAGAATAGAAGTTGTCAAACTAACCTTATCTGCTTTTATGAAGAGGTGAGCAGATGCCTGGATGGAGGAGCAGCTGTGGATATTGTGTTCTTGGACTTTGCAAAGGCATTTGACACTGTCCCTCATAGACGCCTGATGGGTAAAATTAGGGCTATTGGTTTGGCAGAAATAATTTGCAATTGGATTGAAAACTGGCTGAAGGATCGTATCCAGAGAGTTGTGGTCAATGATTCATACTCGGAATGGTCACCAGTTATGAGTGGTGTACCTCAGGGTTCTGTGCTTGGCCCACTACTTTTTAATATATTTATTAATGATATAGAGGTAGGAATTAATAGCACCGTGTCTATTTTTGCAGATGACACCAAACTGTGTAGTGTAATACAGTCTATGGAGGATGCTCATAGGCTGCAGGGTGACTTGGACAGACTGAATGTTTGGTCATCCACTTGGCAAATGAGGTTTAATGTGGATAAATGTAAGGTTATGCACCTGGGGGCCAATAATCCAAAGGCAAAATATGTCCTTGGGGGAGTAAATCTGGGAGAGTCCCTTGTTGAGATATATATATATATATATATATATATATATATATATATACATATGGCACTGTGACAGTATCATAAAGTATGAAATAATGAAGGTGGCTAGATGGCACTAATTTGATTGTTGTCTATTTTCCATAAAGCAGCATATAAAGCGCATGTTACTATAGAAAGATATAAGGATATGCTTTGTAATTATACATATAGAACAGCACACAAGATAATTTTTGCAAAAACAAAACCAATGAGACAGAAGTTATGAATCTACTAACATGAAGGCTTCAACAAGAAACTTCCCTTTTGAAGGAGCCAAGACCATAATACATCTTTGATGTTGAAATAGCCACATCCGGAGAGTTGTAAGTGATTTATGAGATGCATAATATTTGTGGTAGTGTCAGTGTAGTAGGTAATGCCTCTGCTACATAGGTGCCAAGCATGAATCGAGGCGTTCCTTTTTATCTCTGATGTGTTGGATGAAGCTGAAAGCTTCCAGATAGTTGCATTTTGACAGCTTGGAGTTACTGTTGGGAACAGATCCATGTATGGAAGCAAATGCACAAAAGAATAGATAAGCTGATATCCAGCTATGCAAACCATGTTTAGAGACACTTAAAGGACAAGCATCACAAGTCCCGTCTTTCTGGTAAATGAAGACTACCTATTGTATGAGATCCTTTATGCCCTTAGCCCAGGAAAGAGCTGCAGGGCCACTAACTCAGGTAAGTGAAATGAAAGGAAAAGATTGACTTGAAAAATGTCAATGTCATGAGTTTCCTTATAAGCAGGAGACATTCTGCCATTCTCATTGTTGGCATTGTGACGTGTTTTTATTTTATGGCGTACAATGACTTGCATGGTGAACCGGATCATGGATTGTAGAGTAGACCCTCCGTTACCCTGCGCAGAACAGGACTCAAAGTGAATGTACTATGGCGCATCCAGACAGCGCTGAGTAATACAAATTCCAAAGGACTATCTCCGTCTTACTGTGATATATTACAAACTTGAGAACTTGAGAAATTTCAATTTCATGCAAATATATCCACTCTCAGGGCAAGTAAAAAATCACTGAGTTCTGTGATGGCTTCCTCCCATTCCTGGTTTCATGCTTATTTAGCTTTCTAAATGTATATAAGGCATCTTTATTTCATGCAGACTGACAAGACTTCATGCAGGTGACCTTGAATTTTTGATTTGAGCCTCCATTAACAGCGGCGGGTGGTGACCTTGTTAGGTCAGAAAGGTCATAGTAAAAACGTAGCCTTGCCAGATAAGTGAATACTATGCTTTGTACATGCTGATCAATAACTAATTTGTACAAGGGGTATGGATAACATTGATATTATCCAAAAAATGTTGTGGTTGTATGTGTGTGCTCCAGTATTCACGTGTGTTACAATATATGTGTGCTATTCCGAGTCTCTGGATTGTAGTCATTATATGTTGTTATTTATTAAAGGGGTTGTCCACTTTCAGCAAATATTTGATAAGGTTTGGGTAAGGAAAATGTATCCAATTTCCCAATATACTTTCTGTATCAATTTCTCATGGATTTACAGATCTCTGCTTACAGTCCTGATATAAAAGATTCTATGTTTACTTCCAGTGGATATAATCTGTTCATGTGATGTGATGGAGGTGCACAAGCCACTAGTAACACACAACTCCTATTACTCTCTGTGATAATAACGGCTCATGCACCTGACTGTCCGTCACATCACATGGACAGATTTCTATCCACTGGAAGTAAACATAGAAGCTTCCTATAGCAGGACAGCAAGCAGAGATCTAGAAAACCATTAGGAATTGATACATAAAGTATATAGGAAAATTGTATAACTTTTTCTTACATAAACAATATATAACATATATGCTAAAAGTGGACAACCCCTTTAAATAAATTGTATACGTATTATAATAGTTATTAAGGTGTGTGCCCAAGCTCTTCCAGTTCTGGATTGTTTTGGAGGTTCTTCTATCCTTGTGAGAGATGTAAATTGGGCCTCGCACTGTTTGGTTGAATGACATGGCCCTTTTACAAAGTTGTAAAAGATGTCTGTTTTTCTTGGCAACCCATGGCGGGTCTTTTATGCATCCCTGTTGTACACAGAACTGTTACATCTTTTGTAGAGATTGCGGTCCAGCCGGCATGATGCAATACACACTAATACAAAAGAGCCTGAATGTGCTGCCAGTGTGTTCCCACAAGCCTCCTTCTGGAGAGCCCTCGTAGAGGAAGCTCCGCATTGTAACTTGCCATTTCGTCTCAACATTTTTTCACTCAGCTTTTGTCTACATGACGCTGCCGCAGAAGTATGAAAAGCAATATTCCCTGCAGCTACAAACATACAGCCCAAAGGAACAAAAAATACCATATGAATAGATGCGCCGACTAATAAAAAAATCAGCTTTAATCTTCAAAACTCCCTCAGCCATGATCTTGTGCTTGTTTTCCAGGGTTATAGGGATAAATACACTTCTATTCCGAAATTATGGTTCATCTGGATGCTTCAAATTTCAATAATAGGACATGTTCAGGCTGGGACATTAGCAGTCCGTGCTTAGCGCCTGAAGTAGAAGATTAAGTATTATATTGTTTGCTGCAATGCTGGGAGTACGTTTTGGTCATAGAGGATTTAGGGTTTTACATTCCAGTATGATTAATTTGCTTTTTTATAAAATTTTGCATGAAAATCAACTGCTTTACTCTAGCGGTAGAATCCATCTACATGCGGACCCCAGGCTGCCAGTTGCCCACCAGTGATAATTATAGACAGTAATGTTGGTAAACTAATAGTAAAAAAAAAATCTTAAATAAAACTGTGTTTTGACCCTAGTTCATTAGATGCATATGTATTAGTAACACATTTAGATTAAGGTAAGTTTGTTATGCTTGTCCTTGGCTTTACAACATATTTAGAATTTTTTTCAACTTGCTCCATAATCCACATTTTTTATTTATTGCTCCAAAATATGGAGCAAGTCTGAAGATAATTAATGACTAAGATCAAGAAGCTAATGGTGCTCTCCAAGATGGTGCTTTTACAATGCCTCACTCCCTCCCACTATCCATTACATGATGTTATATCATATACAATAGACAAGCAGCATATTGAACACTCCTACTCTACTCTGTGGAAATATCTTGTACACTTAAAGGGGTTGGCCACTTATAGAAAACTTTAATGGGGTAAGTATAAGACCCTAATGGGGTCACCTACATCATACTTACTCCGATAAAGTTTCCTGTTCACCACCGGGAGCCACAAGTCACTTGACGCCCCTGGGCACAAGGACTCGAGACTTTGATGTTTCATGCATGACCCCTTCAATCATAGCCACCCCTATCTATGTGGCCGGAGGAACATGCACATGTTCTCAACCACTGATATGGGAGTAGTTATGTTGGGGAGAGTTGCATACAATAATAAGTGCCCCCTTCATCTCCCGGAAGCTTGAAGGATATGGGACATCACAAAGTCACATGATCTGCTGTCAGTGGGTCTCCCAGTGGCAAATAGGAAACTATGTCATGGTATAATGTCAAGTATAATATGGGCAACCCTATTAGGGTCTTATACTTACCCTGTTAAAGTTTTTATGAGCGGCCAACCCCTTTAAAGCCTTTTTAAGAGTTAATATGAAAATGCACTTAGTTTAAGAGCTAGATAAAAGGAACTATGGCCGAGTGCCAGTTTTCTGTCTGACTTTGCACATTTTTTTAGGTGCAAACTGCTTGCACAGATATTTAAGAAATGTCCACCCCACATTTGTGTTGCACACAATTGTTTTGTGGTGCAGCTGCACTATTTTTCCAGTGCACAGTCGGACTGTGCACCACATTTAACATGCAAAGTCCGACAGAAATGAGTTGCACGCCCCATGTTAAAGGTGCACTTTGTTGGGGCAGTGCAGGGGGCGTCAGATTCATGAAGAATGTGCACCAGAAATCCTGAATCTGGTGCCTTCTGCACAATGCACAGGAAAACTGCACATTGGGGGTCATTTACTAAGGGCCCGATTCGCGTTTTCCCGATGTGTTACCCGAATATTTCCGATTTGCGCCGATTTTCCCTGTATTGCCCCGGGATTTTGGCTCACACGATAGGCCGGTGAACTTCAGTGCATTCCGGCGGGCCTCGGCGGACTTCAGCGCAGCAGCGACACCTGGTGGACGTCAGAAGAACTACCTTAGTGAATCCCGGCCGGACCCGATTCCACCGCAGAGAACGCGCCGCTGGATCGCGAATGGACTGGGTAAGTAAATCTGCCCCATTGAGTCCATATTATGTATGTAAATTTATTGGAGAAAAAAATTAAGTGTTAAATTTACTCATGAAATGATACAGCATCCAGCCATTGGGTGTGATTTATCATGTATCAAAATGGTAGCTTTTCTGTCAGAGTTTGCACATTCATTTTAGTGTAAACTGCTTGCACAGGTATTTAATAAGTGTCTGCACCACATTTTTGTCACACACAACCCTTTTGTGGCGCGGCTGCACTAGTCATCATGCAACACAAATTAGTGGGCGTTCCAGTGCTTATTCGGACCGTGCGCCAGATTTATCATGCATAGTTCAACAGAAATGTGTTGCAACCTCTATGTTAAAGGTTCACCCAAAAAAAAGTGGTGCATCTGTCGGAGCAGTGCAGGGAGCACCAGGTTCATACTGAATCCTGAATCTGGCGCCCCCTGCACTATACACAGGCAAACTGCATATGGTGCAGTTTGCAGTGTTCTTAGTAAATGTGCCCCAATATTGGTTTAATGAGAACTTTTTGGCAGGATTTGAGCTAGGCTTTGTATGTGTCAAGCTACTCCAAAATGTAGTAAAGAAGAATAGAGAAGGAAGCCAAAAAATCACAGCTCCGTTCTCTACGCCATTACCTTGTAGAAACCCAGGGATGATTGGCCAAAAATTGAAATGTACTAATAACTGAAGAGGACTTTGGGGGACATTAGTATTAGTTGTGTTATTAGATAAGGATAGGCTATCAATTTCAGACCAATGAAGTCTAACTCCCAACACCCTAACAATCATTTATCTAAAGGAGTCACAGGACTCTCTTATTGTGAAACAGGCCGTGTGCCATACATTTTTATACACTATACTTAGTATTAAAAAGGTGGTATTAGGACTCTTCTGCCATTTTGCTAAGCCATGTAGCCAGGCACAATCTTATTGAACGAAAACTTAGAAGGGGATGCAATGCTGAATCAGCTAAATGTGGCCATTTTATTTTTCTCAGTATTTTGGTTTTCCCATAAGTCACAACCCAACAGGTCATAAACATGAGCATATACTACTGATATACCATCATTTATTTGTATGTATTAATTTGTGGCCAGTAAAGAATTTTCCTTTCATCCAAAATGGTGATGACAATGGTTGCAGTTCACATTCCCGCTCTTCTAAAGTCCATATCATTTGAAGCCTCTGGTGAATAATATAGTGTCACAATGTGATAGCACCTTCCATACTTTCACTTTCCTGATAAATTCTATCAGGGACACCTATTCCTAGACCGTGCACAACCAATTTTCTGCGCAGCGACCTTGTCTACAGCTAAAGGTCATGACAGTCCTGTGAGTAGCCACCACGATGAGTGACATCTTGAATGACGTTTGTAGATAGCAAAGAAGTATGTTACGGCACAAATGCATAGACCCAGCCTAAAGTGTGTGTGTGGTATAGATAACAACTGTGTAAGCAATGCTTATCAGAGTTACTATAAGCAGCACTGTCATTACAAGTCCTAGAGACACGATCATTGACTGAGTAGATGCATTTACTCTTCTCTTGACGGTAATTTTCCAGTAAGTTAAATCATTTTTATGATACTATTATACAGAGTAAACATATAGATGGTAATGTTATTGAAATGGCTGAGTCCCATAGTCGAGGGCACCAGAGAATGGACATATATTATAAATATTAAGGTAACATAGTCCTGTTAGTCTTAACATAGAGCGTAAAGATAAACACTCCGATATCAGAAATTTATTTCATGATTATATTATAAATTCCACCACGAGACAAGGTTAAAATAGTTGCTTGGAAATACCAGGCCATTTTTCACTTTCTATAGAGGTTTAATCAGTGGTTTCCAAAAATACGTCATAATCTTTTATTGGAAGCCCGGGAGCTTAGAAGCACTCAGTTTATGACAAGGGTTTATTTGCATTTTTACTATAAATCTCCAGTTAGATGCTGGGACTTATAAAAGGGAATGTGCCTGAACCATTTACTAGTGAAATTGTGACCCAAGAGCTTTGATCAATGTGTAAAAGGGCAGTATCTTCATATTATTAACTCATTTATAGCACATTTTTCATATTATTGAGTCTTCACGTCCTAAGGTCAATGCTTAAAGGCATTATTTAAAGGTAGAAAATCATAGCATTGCCACAAACATGCCGTAAATAAGAGTAACACTGTGTCCAATTATTCTCATGTTATACAACTCCTTTAAGCTAAGCCTATAAGGAACACAATGCCTCCTAAATATATATAAGTATAGATTCATATAATTAATATAATAATAACTATATTATTATATTATAATATTATATAATTTTATTATTATTATATAATTAATATAAGTATAGATTAGTAGGGTCATGACCATACCTTTCATGTCACAAAGTGATGCAGCAAGTGCAATGGGGGTGGACCAAAGCCTAATAGTAATACAGTTATCTGACTGGAAGCAGCACAACTCTATGGGTGATTTTAGCCAATTGTGAACAATAATTCAATAGGATGCCAGAGCATTTGCATATTAGCATATGCATGAAAACATCTTTTTTGCTGCATTACTGTAATGTTATAAAAAAGAGAGGCATTTTGTGATTTATAAGGTAGGAGGCCAAAGATAACAAATATATAAAGATAAGCACCTTGGTCTATGACTAATTGTCCCTAGTTTATGATGCTTGATTTTGCTGGTAGATTTCCAAGGGTCACCCCCCCCCCCCGCTGCGAGACTCACCACTGTCCCATCAGATGCCCTGCTGTCCTCTGGCAGATGAAGAGAGTCTAGCAGTCGTTACTGTCTGTACACCCCCTATGTCATAACCACTCGTATATCACTGGCACAATAGATATGTAGAACTGTACTGGCCTGTTCATCTGCAGGACACAGGACGTCACGGGAAGTGTACATGACATCTAGTCATGTGACCCGTAGCTCCCACTGGCAAATGGGGCACTTTAATATGGTAAGTATGGGTGACCTTACTAGGGTGTTTTATTGACTCTGTTAAAGTTTTCTATACATGGCCACCCCTTTAAGCAGGAAGTTTGACAGTCATTTCTATTGTCTGTGTGAAAGCTGCTTGTCTTGGCTCAGGTGATGCTAAACTGCACTCTAGCAAATGAACCTGCTGATATTCACTGTGTGGGGTTTGCAACAACTTCTGTCCTAAGGTGATTGATAAATATGTTAAATCAGGTAAAAAGATTAGTTATAAGAGCCTAGCATGAAATATAGACATTCTGATAAATGCCACGTCTCTAGCCCATGCTTATTATTTGTTTGCTGAATTTTAAAGCGGAAATACACAAGAATCTACAATGTTTGCATTGATACATTCTCTACATTCCTTGGTAAAATGTGTCACAATGCATACTATTAACTAAAAAAAATCTTGTTTCTTTTTAGTATGATTTTTTTTAAAAGGTGCACATGTAGGTTCAAACTGTATGTACATGAGAATGCTACGGTATTATGAATTGCTATGGACGACTACGTACAATGCAATATGTAGCAGGTATACACTGCATGCATACATCTACCTTATTCATGGATCAAAACTGATAAAAAACAAAAAGCCAAACTGTATTTTCCAAGATCTTCCCCTAGATCAGTGGTTCTCAACCTGTGTGTCGCGACCCCGGCGGGGGTCGAACGATCAAAACACAGGGGTCGCCTAAAGCTATCGTAGCCACGATTTTATTGCATTTTTTGGCACGAATACAATATTCTTGCATATGGTTTGGGGTCACCGCAACATGAGGAACTGTATTGCGGGGTCACAGCATTAGAAAGGTTGAGAACCACTGCCCTAGATGGTCAAGTTACTAGGACATGTATTATATTCAGGGACATATTTACCATAAACCAATTTGCCGGCGGATTTCTTGACAGGCTTATTAATTCTGAAATGACTTATAAACTCATCTACATATTTTACTAAATGGACCACAGGGTGATATTGTCAAAGTCTCAGGGCTCATGCATTTAGGATGTGTACAGGCAGCACGTGTCACCATTCACTTCTATGGGCTCATGCACTAGGCAATAAATATAGCAGGTCCTGCTCCTGCCTGTCTTAGTGTCCCAGACAGTTTTTTCAATTGTCATTGGTGGACCTCTGTACCGTCCTTTCCATCCTATTATACAGCACTTGTTTGTGTGTGGAGCCTTTTAGTGTTAGAACTGATCAGACAATGTCAGGTCCTCTTGAAAAAAGAAATATAAATTTATATATACGGTAATATGTTCATTTGTATTAATTAAACCCGGTTATTAAGAAACATTCACACATTCAGACTCATGGTGGCCTAGAATTAAGGGGAAATACTACAGTCAGGGGTCCTGGTCTGTAAGAATATTATAGGCCCTTCACTGACTAAAATGAAGCTTCTTGGGAAATGGAGGATGCTTCCCTTCTGCCTGCTTTCAATATGCAGTTTGAGGATCTTTAGAGGACCCTAAAACGTCCTGAAATGCAGTGGCGTAACCAGAAGCTGATGGGCCCCAGTGCAAAGTCTGTGCCAGGCCCCGACTATAATGTATGGTTTATAGTAATAGTCTTCTCATATGGGAAAGTGACACCATATGGGCCCCCTAAACCTCTTGGGCCCAGGCGTGAACGCAAACTCTGCACCCCCCTTAAAGTTACGCCCCTGCTGAAATGTCTTTTGTGTACAAGTGTACAAGAGCAGGAACAGATCTACAAGGTTTTCGTGGCTGAATATAACATTTGGTGGGTGGTTTGTGTGGACACAGGTCCCCTAGAAAGCTTAGGCCCCGGGGCACTGACCAAATCGCCTATATTATAGTTTACTACTGACTACAGAATATATCTTGCGAAGTGCTACCTTTTCGGTTCCCCTATTTCACACTCTGGGGGACTGTATTTTGGAGTTAATTGTATCCCCTGGTATAATTGTATCATTCTTGATTTCAAGGGATTTCATCATGCCACATTCTATTAACACTACTGGCAGACACTTGTTACTATATATATGTTGTATTTCAGGCCTCATATATATGGACATATAACAGCTTTGTAGAGTTCTACAGTACCCATTGACATTAACATGGCTCTTGGAACCTATTGTTCCAAGAATTCGTGCAGGTGACTTATTTATTTAGAGGTGGTAAATCTGGTAAAGAGTAAATTATGGAATTTTCTTATTTGTCTCATTGTGTAATTTTTGACAGCAAAAAAAAATGTTGAAAAAATTAAATCAAGGAACCTGTTGGAAAAATGGAACTTTCCTTAAAGGGGTATTCCCACGAAGACAAATTCCTTAAATGCACTCAGGATAGCAAAATAACACATTCTCTAATTCACCGTTATTAACAAAAATACTGCATTTCACAGATATAATTCCAACCTGTCTCTATCAGTCCTGGTGTACACAATTTTAGTCCCTCAAAGACACGACCCTGTAACTTCTGACTTGGGGTCGGGGAAGCCATCTTGGATTTCTGTGTGACGGCCCGGAGCTGAGATTTCTGTCTCTCTCTCTTCTCCCTGCACTCTAGCCCCACCCCTGCACTCTAGCTACGCCCCTGCCATCCAGGACGGAGCTCACAGACACTCATTCACTTCCTGCCAGCAAACAAAACATCCTGAGGAAAGAGAAGCTGCAAGCTACAGGCAGATAAGTTCTTTGTCTGGGGTGGGAGAACAGATTTGTAGCAGAGCTGACAGTGTGTAATAGGCATCTCTTGGATCTCATCATCTCTGATCTGTCTCATCTCTCTTTTTATGTGTCAGATACCAGTACAATGTTCAGAAGCTGAATGAAAGTGTATATAAACCTTGTACCCTGATATTCTAACTACATTTTCAGCTCACAGCATCTCATAGCAGAGAGGAATCATAATTTGAGTCCCTGCATTCACTCTGGAATCTTACACTGACCATCACTGAGTGATAGGAGCTAAAAGAGCACTAAAACTGAGTCAAATTGTAAAGTAAAGGGTTAAAATGATCTGTATTGTGTAAAAATCACAAGGGGACTGAGATTTGAGAATTTGAAAACCCCTTTAAGATCTGCCGAATTCATTCTCCACAAGCAATTTTCCAATGAATGAGTAGGATTAACATGAAATAACTTCCCTTCTACAACTTTATAAGAGATTAATCATTAAAGCCTGAAAAACAGGAGAGTAAACCGAACAGATTTTCTCTAAACTTGCTTTCTGACAAGCTGTCACAACTTAAGCTAAAATGGAGCAGGCATAAAATACAATGGATAACAAAATAATTAAACAGCGCTCCGAAGCCAAGTTTCCTAAAAGACTCAGCAATGCAGAACTGAGATGCTTCATGTACCTTATTATCACTGCCTGGTGCCAGTCTATTGCTGTATACAGCCCTAACAAAGCTTCTATTATTACCTGCAGGGGATGGGACTGGGAGCTGAAAGGCAGAAATCAGTCTTATTTATGAGCAGGCTTTACCTATCTAATAAAATCCCCCCCCCCCCCATCCAAACTGATGCCTTCATCCACTGGAAAAATGGAACTCTATAAAAATATACTTTACTATATGTCATGGGATTTTCACCATAAAGTAAAGTATTTGGCCTCAAAAGTTTGTTTTCTGACATAGTATATGACTTTCCATGTATTAGATGTAATCTCTTAATAGAAGAAACTGGCATGAAAACCTCTGGACCAAAACTGAAATTATAGAATGTAACTTATTTGGGATCATGGTGTATGTTATTGCCTGCCATGAGGTAAAAGGGTTTAGCCCCAAAGCTTCAAAATTTCCAGATGATTCGTTAACACATACGAGTTACATTGGCTCTGGTATATTTTAATATATAAAAATATTAGCAAATTGATAATTAGTTTTGCTTGAAAAGATTTAGTACAAGTTGTTATTTATCTGTTAATAATAATAAAATGCCAATTACTGGAATATCTAAGTTTATGCTACAAAGGTAGCAGCTCTTCCTGCTCTATAACATTCCGTTTGCCAATAAGACACAATGCACAATCTGCTAAGTGGTTGCTGCTCTATAAAATACTGCCTACAGATAGGACACTATACACAAACTGTTCAGCTCCTCCTGCTCTATAACAGGTTGCCTGCAGATAGGACACTATACACAAACCATTCAGCTCCTCCTGCTCTATAACATGCTGCCTGCAGATAGGACACTATACCCAAACTGTTCAGCCCCTCCTGCTGTATAACATGCTGCCTGCAGATAGGACACTATGTATAAACTGCTCAGTGCCTGCTGCTCTATAGCATGCCGCCTGCAGATAGGACAATATGTACAATTTGCTCAACTGATCCTCCTCTAGAAACATGTGGCCTGCAGATAGAACACTATGTACAATCTGCTCAGCTCCTCCTGCTCTATAACATGCTGTCTGCAGATGAAACCATATGTACAAACTGCTAAGCTCCTCCTGCACTATAATATCCTGCATGCAGATTAGACACCATGTACAATCACTCACCTCCCCCTTCTCTATATCAAGCTTGCTTCAGATGAGACACTATGTACAATCTGCTAAGCTCCTCCTGCTCTATTACATTCTGCCTGCAGATAGGACACTATTGTGTACAATCGGCTCAACTCCTCCGGCACTATAACATACTTCCTGCAGATGAGACACCATGTACAATCCACTCACCTCCTCCTTCTCTATAACAAGCTTGCTGCTGATATGACACTATGTACAATCCGATCAGCTTATCCTGCTCTATAACATGCTGCCAGCAGATTGGACTGAATTTTTCATTTGCAGGTTCCCTTTACATTTTCACAAAGAAACACAATGTTAAAGATCATTTTAAATTGCTGTACACAAACTAACTTTGATTATAATACTGCTTTTAAACCCATGGATTTAGCCATTTGCTAAAAACTAGGATGTCAGGATCCGGTTGGTTGCCTCCAATGATTGTTTAATAACTTAAAAATTTCCAGAACTATGAGGTGAGACATTTGATCTCATTGCCTTAAAGGGAATGACTATTTATAATCAACCTCAGGGCAGATAGGTGTCAGCCTCCTTGGGATTTGCCATCAACAGTAATTACTGAACGATCCCTTTAAGCTTATACATTTATAATCCATGTATAAGCTGCTGCTCATTACACTATTTCATAACTACTACAAGATTAAGTGTCAATAATAATACTAGAGCTTTATTTGTCCCAATGTACAATATAATACCAATCATAACAGTGATATAATACCAATCATAAAGCAGTGATTTAATCCAGATTCTTCAATATAAGCAAAATAAAAGAATGAAAAAATTAGGCAAAATACTGTCACTTATATCTGTCAACTTACCCTGTCATTTTTGAGAAATTAAGGTATTGATCATCAGTATTTTTAGGACAATACAAGTCACTTGTGTTTTCCCCTATCAGATCTCCTGGGGACATCAGTAGCTTCCTTGACTTGAACTCATCTTGGGTTAGAGTGAATCAGAGCCACCTAGTGGTTAAACCGTAGATAGCAGCCATTTAATGCAATGACAAGTAGTAAGTTATTAGTATAATTAGACATATATTTCATATAATGTAAAATAATATATGGATAGAAAGAATATATATGTATAAGTAATGGGCAAATACATTATGTTCTAGCACTTAAAGGCTTATATATACATCAAGATTGTATTTATGTTGAAACACAGGATCAAGAGTTACCATTAATCACTGAAGTTAATAGGGTTTAACAACTCTGGAATTCCTATGGACTTCAATATACGCTTGAATAAAAACATCTAACTTGGAAAGTTATCCTTTAAATGTTTGGAATCTGATGTTAATTTTTCTCATGGTACAGAAAAGAGCAGAGAACTTGCTGCGTAAAGAAATGAATTCCCTTTGAAATAAGAAATCATTTCTGTATTTGTGATGTAATTTCATGTGAGGTGAAATTGGGTGTCTAGGCCTATGTGGGAAGTGGGAACATTAAAGGACATCTACCACTAGGATGCAGGAATGTAAACCAAGCACATTGACATACTGGTGTGTGCCCCCTCTGGGAGGATCAGCTCTTCTTTAAGCTTCTTATTCCCTTGATTTTAAGGGCTTTAAAACTTATGCAAATGAGCCTAAGGGGTTCCCAGCTCTATAAACACCTATGGAGACTGAAGTCCCTCGGGCTCATTTGCGTAATTTATGAAGCAATTTCTGGTAAAAACTTGGCCACAAAAAGCTAAAAGAAAAGCAGATCCTACCAGAGGGGGCACACACCAGTATTTTAATGGGCTTTGTTTACAATCCTTGATTCTGGTGGTAGATTTCGTTTAAAGGTTATGTTTGTCCACAATCAGCCCTCCACCAATTACAGTATGACGATGGGACCTGCAGGTGCGCCATATGAATGAAGTGCTGGCCTGCATGCTCAAGCAGTGCTCCATTTACTTATTCATATGTCCTGGGTTCAAGTCCTATGCAGGTGAACATCTGCAAAGAGCTTGTATGTTCTCTCCGTGTTTGTGTGGGTTTCGTCCGGGTCCTCCAGTTTCCTCCCACACTCCAAAAACATACTGGTAGGTTGATTAGATTGTGAACCCCATGGGGACAGGGACAGATTTGGCAAGTTCTGTGTAGAGCTGTGTAATCTGTGTGCACTATATAAGTAAAGGAAATATTATTATTATTATTATTATTATTATTATAGATGAGCATATGCACCAGCATTTCTAAATAAATATTATTGTTATTCATACAAGCTTCTGCAACACAGAAGTCCATAGGAAGCTTATCTCTCCCCTCCCTGCTGTATAGACATATGTGTTAATCTTTTTTATTCCCACATAGCACTGAGGCTGCTGCTATATCTTCTCAGATATTTCAGCGAGGCTTTATTTACTTGTATGGGACTGAACCACAAACATTTATCCAATAGATATGACATCACTGACTCGTATAATGAAAGCTATGTGACATGGGGGGTTGGTGGGGTGCCAAGTGTCAGCCTCCCCCCCCCCCAGCATGTAAAATATAATTGTTCAATCATGCATTACCCTTTACTACCTTGTAATAAAAAGAATCAGAATGAACGATTATTAGTTGAAAGGCTAAGTATTTTGACCTCTTCCATAATGTGTAAATTTTTTCCAGCTTTTAATTTTGGTAGTGGATGCTGAGAGGTTTACAACATAGTGACCCAAAAAAGTTTTTCAGTAGATGATATGTCATGTTATGGAAGCAGCTGCCGCCAACAATTGGGAGATATGATGATAAGCTCTGAGTGTGTGTAATGTATGCCTCCGTTAATACGCATCGTAACATCTCATTTATTTGTCAAATTATCCTGAGAAGCCAGACTGCATATAAACACGCATAAATCTGCCTAGAAATGTGCCTGTCATGTGTACTTCCAAAATACTTTTAATATCATTTATGAAAACATTTTTATTTTCCGCATTACTTAGATTATAAATATCAACTTCAATTTCAATAGCGGTAATTGTTTTTCTTTCCCTTAACTAGTCTTCATGCAAAGTATGGAACAGAGACACAAAACAACAACAATGATCTTCTTTTTAGATTATATTAACTCTTTTAGTGCTTACAGTATTACCTGTATCTGCTGCATAAAATTGTGAATCTGCATCTAGACTGTGCCCCAGATTTAGAATTTCTGGTTCCCGTTCTTCATGGATCTGGTGCCCCTGCACTGCTCCGGCAGAGTGCATCACTTATTTTTGGTGCACATTTAACATAGGACGTGCAACACAGTTCTGTTGATCTTTGCAGGTTAAATGCTTTGCAGGGTCCACACATGAAAGACCATTACAGCGCAGTATAATGCAGCTATGTCGCAAATGTGTCCCGTGTGTCACAAATGTGTCTCGGACACTTCTTAAATACATGTGCAAGCAGTTTGCACTGAAAAGAATGTACAAAGTCAGAAAGAATACTTGCGCAGGGTCTTTAATAAATCTGGGTCTATTTATATTGTGTACTCAGTTACTGTTCTGTAGCACATAATGCTGTGATTTTATCAACTTCAAATAATGGAGGAACAGACAGTCCTGGCTAGCCTCAATCTAAATCATAAACAATTATCTATGGCTGTACGCCAGTACTGACCTGTGCACAGTCGTGGCTGGTCATCGCGACTTTGCTAGCAGCATTTCAACAGTTAACTGCTGTAACCTGTGCCAGCACCGCTCACAGGTATCACTGATTGCGATCCAGGTTCGGTACCTGGACCTGGACAGCTTTTTTAAATTAAGATTTAGCTGAACCTGTATTTCAACGGGTCGCTTATCGCACTTTTACTTGCACTCTTACACAGCGTTAAATGGTAGGGATTATAGTTTCCTCTGTTCACTGCTGTGTAATACAGTTTTATACCCCCATCCTGACCTCCAGGTATAGAAAGTGTCCACCATTTCCTCATTATGATAATTCTTCTTAGGGTCTAGAGTTAATAAGACAGCCTCTTATGCCATATTCTGCAATAATATTAAATCCTGCTTGTTATTTCAACAATAATATTTATTACTACTTCTTAATAAAATATCTATACTGTAGAAACAACTACAAAAACTCTAAACACAAGTATAGTTAAATATTCCATATTAGATACATGAAAAGCAATCAGTGTCTACCTCCTCACAAAAAAAATCAATAATCATCCATCATATTTCCCTTTCTCCACCCCTTCCTCATCACCTCAAAAAATGTATTTCTATCAATTCCATTTGGCTTTTTGCCCTTTTGGCCACTAAGAGCAGGTTTATCATATTCCTTTAATTTCCCCTTCATTTTATTCTTAATATATTCTAATAAGATGACTCCATATTCCAAGTGCATTCTTCAGTCCTAGGAAGCTTACCAGTAGCTCAGTTTCTTAAATTTAGCAGTGGTTTCCAAAAATGCATTTTATAAACTATTCCCAAATTGTCAATAGACCATCCCAATATTTGGATCATTTTGGACATCATAATTTAATTGAAAAAAAAATGGAGGTGCATCCTCAGATTGTCGAATTGAACTTTACACAGAATTATATGGTATATTTATTCATTATGTTAAATATGTGCTACATAAAAAAGGCTTCATAGCATATAACATCAAATAATATAAATGCATGAAATAATGCTTTATTTTTGAATATTCTCCAAACCATGCAGTTTATTCATAATTATGCTTGGAAGGATTGTCATGAAGAAAGAAAGCCTCATAAATGTGCACAGATGGACCCATTTCCCCCATGATTTGTGATTTCTAGCAATTGCCATAAACATTCTGCACATGTCATATTGGAAGAAGAGCTAGGAACATTTGTGTGGTAACCTTATAATGAAAACTATTTGCAGAATCTCCTCTGACCTGCTAAGTATGAGTTAATGGTGGCTCTTAATCTAATAGCCCATGTATGCTGGCACATAGCCTTTATTGTCTCCACGCAAAGACTGTGTGCAAACCATTTACAGAAGAGTCATCTTATAGCAATGCCTAAACTAAGAAAAACAGAGCAATTGATTAATACATAATAAAATATATACATAAACAAACTAAAATGAGACTAACTATGGCTGGAACGTTGCAGCATAAAACCACAAGTGCATCCACAATGCTAAGAACAGTGGATACCACATAAGAAGGTTCCGTACATAAATTAGCTATAATATAGAATGATTATGCAAAATACTGAAAAACAATCATTATACTTAGAGATTAGCAAATCATCCAAGATTCAATTATCAGAATCTTAGCTGAATTTTTCAAAATAGTTCACGTCCAACTTGAATTTGTTCAAAGGAACCTAAGATAAGGATTCTATTAAGAGTAGTTCTGATGGTAGATTCTTTCTTACTGCATCTGCTCTAATCTGTAATGTAATAATCCTGGAACCAAACCTAACTTGTTAAAAAGCTTTATTTTAGTGATATGCAAATAAACTGCAAAGGCTACTGGGGCGTGTACTAGCCTGGCCGGGCACTGGGAGCTAAGGTTATTACTCCATGCCCTAGTAGCCTCTGCAGTTAAAAAACTTTATTTTAGAAATATGTAAATTAACTGCAGAGGCTACTGGGGCATGTATTAGCCTTAGCTTCCAGTGGCGGTCAGACTAGTACACGCCCCAGTAGCCTCTCCAGTTAATTTGCATAGTACTAAAATAAGCTTTCTAAAGAGTCAGGTTAGGTTCCAGGATTGTTAAATGACAAATAAGGGCAGAGGCAGACAGGAGGTATCAAAAATCAGATCTACTTCTGATAGATAGTAGAATCCTCATGCTAGGTTTGCTTTAACTTGTTCTGGAAACTGGTATATAAACTCCTCTGGTCCTCTAAAATCCAGATTTGTTGTGAAAAGCTCCTATCTTGTTTTGTTCATTTAATATGAAGCTTTCATTTTCCCTTGGCCACGGGGCAAGTTCATACATCCTACATCTGGGTTATTTGTTACACTCGCTGCTTTAAGAGAGCATACTGGAAACTAAAAATGGAAGGCGAGTGGAAGGTTTTGCATTCATCTTCTGTTCCACATAGCCTACAATGTATGGAAGATTACCTTCCGTTATGCTTTTGTTATTTACAAGATTCATCAAATGCAACACGGAAATTATTTGTCTTTAATTTTTGTGCTTGAAAAATGAAGTCAAAGTATGGATTTTGTTCCTCTCTCCTTTCTTTTTCCTCATGGTAGTCCAACATGTTCACATCAATACACAAGACTGTGACTATGTAGGGTATGAGGGTGTTAGATTGTGCTTTCTCCTAGTGGCTATGTGTGTATCTCTCCTAGTTCATTAAAAATCTGATGGGGAATACCACCATTCTTTCCAATTGATATTAAAAACAGCAAAAAAGGAGTTTTCTACCTTTAAGATATTGCTACAGTAAAAAAAGATCCAAGCAGCACTATCAAAACAGAAAATGGGTAAACAAAAATAAAAAGCGGTTGCACACCTAAGAGGGCCTTTTTTTCCTTTGTCTCTTTAAGATATCGATTATATATCTTTAGGATAAGTCAGTTATATTGGTTCCATCTGTTCCCAGCACACAGGGAGTGTAGCTGAAATTTCTGCTATGTGTCTAATGCCCACAATTGGACTACTGTATTTTTGGAACTATAAGGCGCACCGGATTATAGGACACACCATCAATAAATGCATGCTAAAACATCTAGGTTCATATATAAGGCGCACCGGGTTATAAGGCGCACCGGATTAGAAGGATGAATGACCAGCAGGTGGCAGACCTGAGCACAGTTCAAAGCAGCTGTTGTCTGTAAGTATGATTCATATATAAGGCTCACTAGACTATAAGGCCACCTTTGATTTCGGAGAAAATCAAAGGATTTTTTGTGCGCCTTATAGTCCGAAAAATATGGTACTCAAAGCTCAGTCATGGGCTTTATTACCAGGGCTATGGGTAGAGCAATTGCTAATGTGCCAAGTAGCTAAGCATCTCTACTTAGTGATGAGATGCAGGTAGTTATCACTGTGTATAAGGGGGGCGGTGGATGGGGTCAGAGAGAAGACCAAAATGTCCATGACCTTTACATGTCTAATTCAATAGAGGCCCATTTACCAGTCAAGAATTGACATTTTCTCTAGTTCCCTTATGACCCCTGTTCATGAGCAATAAAATGCTATATACATAGCAATTATACATAAAAAATGGTCACATATTATAGTTAGTTTATTACCAACATGTGGCATTTGTGAGGATAATCCATTCATTCCCCTATTATGACAGAATATTAATACATATATTCACAACATAATGTATACATCAGCTCCCCATATTGCAGAGCCTTGGTCAGCAGGCAGATCTTCCTCTACTGGTTGCAGTAGATTGAACACACATTGAAATCACTGACCCAGCTGAGATTACAAATGTTGTATTGCAGCCATGAACATTTTAATCCATCAAAGTTTCATCACTCAATGTAACCGAAAAATAACAATTTTTCTGATTTGCTACAGACAACGAAAATCAAGGTCACGGTCTGTGCCGTTGTACTCATTTATAGGTTTGCAGAACACAAGTTAGAATTGGGAGGGAAAACTATTGTGTGTACAGGGTGACAATGGGAAATACATAAAAGTATCCTAGTGCAATGGCTGTGCGGCTGTTATGTACGGTGTAAGTACAGAAATGTAACCAAGTACATCTATCTAAACACGTTGGTTTCCTGTGTACTGTTGAGATAAATGGATTTTACTATTCCCTTCAGTAAAGAAAAGGAATTTTAAAGACCTTGATCTGCTGGTTCTCATTGCCGTTCTGCCAAATACATATATATTCCACAATATGATTTAAACATAGGGGATGATGCTTGATGTTAATCCCTCCATTTGGGGTCGGGAAGTAAGAGTTCTCCTTATCGAGACTTTCCCAATTAAGGCCATCTTACAGGCGTGTGAAGACTTATAGCCATTGTCACTCCACTAGGGGATTCTGGGAAAATATGCAAATAAGCGTTCCAGGATGGGATAAGGAAATGCACGCCTCTTTTAGCTACCTTGCAAGAGATGCAACCACATTGAAACAGCGCTGCTCCTTCTGGAATAGATATACTGGTTTGGTTTTAATCCCACCTCATGTCATTAGGCTTCCTGAAAGTCATGCTTGATGTCAAGGGAGCTGCCTTACAAGGTAGCTAAAAGGCGCATGATTTTCTTTATCCCATCCTGGAAAACTTATTGGCATATTTCTCCTCCGGTTTCTCATGCTACATCTATCAAGAACCAGGAGTTTTATGATACAGACAGTCCCCAGGTTTCATACAAGATAGGTTCTTTAGGTTTGTTCTTAAGTTGAATTTGTATGTATATGGGAACTGTATATTTTATAATTGTAACCCCAGCCAATTTTTTGTTGGTGTCTGTGACAATTAGATTTTTAAAATATGTTGGATTGTCATAAAAACCAGGGTAAACAATAAAGCTTAATTGCAGGCATCTTTGGTAATTGTTATAGCTGGTTATTGTAGTCTAAGGCTAAAGTACAGTAAATTACCAACATCCATAGGTCCGTTTGTAACTAGGGGTTTTCTGTAAGTCGGGTGTTCTTAAGTAGGGGACCGTCTATATATCCATTGGATGGCCGCGCTGGTGGGCTTGGTATAGAATTGCAATAAAGCCTGCATCTGCTACCGGCGCAAGCTATAGGTAGTGTGCCGGCACATGGTTTCCTTGCCCCACACCGCGGCCCAGCATGGACCAGTACATTTAAGGTGTAAGGGGAGAAATATTTGCAATTTCTGGATGTGCAACTTTAGCAACTTTTATCAAGGCTTGTGCTCCAGTAGCCTTCATAAATGCCCCCCCCCCCATATAAAATGCAACTAAAAAAGAAGACTGCATAAATCAGGTTTAGCCACCTAAATGCCCCCTTTAAGAACATACAAAATAGCCTCTTAAAGAGAGTCACCCCTAGTCATAGGAATCCACTATCACAGTGTCATGCAGCCCCTCATTCGTTATAGAAAGTGCTGTCTGAATTTGTAAACATTCAATATGCAAATTAGATACTTTATGTACCCAGGTCACTCCGGGGGCAATGTTATGTCCTGGCTGACCCATCCCTTGAGATTTCAAAGCTGCCCCTTCCTGCTTCATTTCTATTCCTCCAACTTCCATGACATTGGACATTGTCCTAAATATAGAAGTCCTTGGGAGTTAAGGTCATGCATTCATACATTTTCTATAGGACTTAATAAGGAATTATTATAAAATGTATGCAATGAGTTCCCCCAGAAGCAGAGGAAATGTAGCTCTCTAGTATAGGTGTTGCAAAAGTTCTGAAGCTATTACTGACTTTGTGACCTCAAAGGTGCAGAAGATTTGTGTTCTCCATTATCCGTATGATGATAAATTTATCACCTATCCTGCAGACTGCTCATAAAATTTGTTTTAATGACATAATGTTATTATAAATTTCTTTTATTGTGTCGATTACGTTCGCACTCATTTAGGCAAATATCAGTGTTTTTCCTCCTCCTGATTTAACATTCTTAATATGAATTGTTACGAATATTAATTGTGATTCCCAACAAAATAAACAGAATGGCTTCTTCTTGGCATAAAAGTAAGTCTGATGCTGCAGCCAGCACATGGGGATTGTTATTAACGCCGGAAGATGAGAGGAAGGATCAACTGAACCTGTCACTGAAGCCTTGCTGTCACATAGAGGGGAAGCCATTGCTATATAAAGTATCTTAATTCCTTGTAATCTGCCAACAAGGATTGGGGATTGCCCGAGAAAACCACCAAACGGTGCAATGACCCCTTATAAGGAGACATCTTGTATTACCTCAGTACTGACTAATAGGTAGTTCTGTCTAGATAGAATATATGTCTTGGTAAAGTTTTTTTTTTCTTCCAAACTATGGATCAGGCTTATAAGAAGTGTCACTTTTTTGACAAATTTCCTTCAGCAAATACGGAGTTAAGCATATTAGACATGAACCAGATATCAAAATATAGTGTACTGTGATAGGTGCTGTAAATTGTATCATATTGTATCATATGTATTATAACTCAAACCCTACGGGAGTCAAATCTGCCCTGTGTCACTAGAAGTGCTTGTAGCTTTGGAACGCTATAATATATCCAGGGGATTTTGAGATTGTTTTTTCATGACACATTGTACTTCAAATTAGTTTAATTTGGATGAAATCTTTAGTGCTTAGTTATGAAAAAAAAAGACTAAATTTGGCAAACATTTTTAAAAATTCTTTATTTTCAAAGTTCCAAATTCTCTACTTTTGATGCAGATAGTCATTGCACCCAAATAAATTCATGACTTACATTTCCCAAATGTCTGCTTTATGTTGGCATGGTTTTTTAAGATTTCATGTATTTTACTAGAATGTTATGAGGCTCAGAATTTGGGTGCCATTTTTCACATTTTTTGGAAAATCAGCAAAACCCGTATTTAGATGGACCTGTTCAACTTCTAATTGACTGTGAGAGGCCTAAATAATATCTAGACTCGTAAATTACCCCATTATGGAGACTACACCCCTCAACGTATGAAAAAGCACTTTTAAGAAGTTTGTTTAACCCTTTAGGTTTTTTTTAGGGGTTAAAACAAAACGGAGGTGCAGTCCGCAAATTGTAATATTTTGTTCACAATACACTCATTTTGGAAGGAAAATTAAACATTTGAAATGGATTAAATTTAAAAAGGCTCCAAAAAGTTTGATACCCAATTTCTCCCGAGCACACGGATACCCCAGGTGGTAACCTGCTGTACGGGCGCACGGCCGGGCATAGAAGGGAAGGAGGCGCCATCCAGAGCAGATTTGCTATGTCACATTGTACAGGCTATAATTTTTTTTCTTTTTTTATTGTGGACCTATAGGGGCTCATTTATTTTTTGCCACATGAGATGCACTTTTCTGTTACATTATTTTGGGGCATCTATAGCTAATTGGTGAGATTTTATAAAATCTCTTTGTTGATGGAGGAAATTAAAATCATCAATTTTTTGGAAGATTTTTTGGGGGGTTTTTTTTGGCCGTTTACCATACCATAAAAATAGTATATTATTTGTATTATATGGGTCGCCACAATTAAGAAACTACCTCATTTATATAGATTTTTTAATTTTTTTCCAAATTTTCCTGAATAAAAAATAATTTGGCAAAAATGTTAAATCTGACAAATCTGGTCAAGGGCTTATTTTTTGCAGGAAGCCTTGTTCTTTTTAGTGGTCTTATTTTAGATTGCGTTACATTTTATAATTACTTTTTAGAGCATTCTTTAAAGGGTATAAATTAATTAATTTTTTTTTTTGAGAGTTTTTTGAGGTTGCTTTTTACAGGGTTCACTTAGCGGGTCCAATAGTATAGTAGTATAGTTAAAAGTATTAACAAAATATTATCTTTTTTCTGAACATTTTTTGTGGGGGTTTTTTTGCCAGGTAACGATTTATTACACAGATTGTTACGGACGCAACAATACCAAATATGTGGGGTTTTATTGTGTATTTGTGTTTTTTATATTTTATTAAGTGTTTTTATGGGAAAGTGACATTTTAGGAGCTTATATTTTTATGTATTTATTTTTTATTTATTCTTATGTTTAAAGTTTAGTGTTTTTAACTTTTATTACTTGTACAAACTTGAACTTGAACCAGCGGTGGTCTGATCGCTGGTTCAAGTCCAATACACTGCTCTACAATACTTATTCATTGTAGAGCTTTGTAAACTGACTGAGCATGCAGACCCCGGAAGGGGTCTGAATGCTCAGGACATCGGCAGCCCCGTGGCACTCGGCAGACCTCGGGGCTGCCCGGAAGAGAATTGAATCCCGCGGTAAGCTGCACGGGGGATCCGATCCATAGAGGGAAGACCCTTACAAGCCTTGGTCATGCTTGATCGCATCGTGTAAGGGATTAACACTTGCTACATTCGTGAGCCGGTACCAGAAGCGGGACGTTATAGAACGTCCCGGTGCGGGAAGTATCTACCCGCAGGGTAGGGGTTAAAGTGTAGGGGTTAAAGCGAAACTAAACCTTTGGAGCAAAGTTTGTTATTTCAGAAGAAAAAATAGTAAACTTTGTGATATTCTTCATTAAATCATAAGACACTGTCAAGGCATAAGACACTTTGGGTGTGGTCATATGTGGTGCTAAACGCAGTGCTAACATATGGGGGCGGGCTTTGGCCTGATCACATAAATTTTTCCACGGAAACGCAATCACATTCGATAACCAGTTGTTTTATTGTTTTAATGCAACACAGGTGCTGGTCTCCAATCGCCATGGGTGATCACACCCTTTATCAGACTCCGTTATCTCTCAGCTGGCAGTGGATACAGGACAGAAAACTCATTTACACTATCTGCTTATATAAGGAGTTGATTTTTTAAAATAAATATACTTTGTATTTTGTATACTACAAAATGTACTATTATCTGCACTATTGATTTATGCAATTTTGTTGAAAATTAAGTTACCCTTTAAATCATTCAAAGATAGATTTCATGTGTGGAGAAAATTTCAGATCTGCATTATGTAGATTTGCCATATGTCTAATGTGGGGCCAGTCCCCTAATACACTGTAAACATGTACAGCAAATATTTAACTAGGTACCCACTAGTAACATATGACTGTGCATGTCAATGAAATCAGGTTTCAGGCTTCTGTGCTTGAAAACCACTTCCAGGGCTGTATTTGATTGGCAGTTGTCTTTCAGAATCAGTTCCTGGGGAAAGCTGGGTTCAGTTTGTATTCAGCTGTATTAATGGATGTCCGAACCAGTTAGCCACCAGGGGTGGCGTCCAGGCACCCCTTCATAAATCTGGCCAATTCTGATTTCTGTTTTCTGGCTAATTCAGCCTTCAGACTCGTCTGCTTCTCTTTTGCTATTACTTTCCTAATCTGTGTATGTGACCCTTGCTATGTTATTTGACTATTCTATAGATAGATGATAAGATGTCTTGCTCAAGTTGTTTGTCTTGCGGAGATCATGGATCTTGAGGGGATATTTTAAAGAAGAAGAAAAACAACAACAATATTTTATAATTGTTTAATAGTTTAAGAGTTGACAGACAGCTCTTCCCAAGAGCAGCATTACTAACGTGTAAGAAGTAGCAGCTCGGAAACTGTTATATCGCAGCTGTCAATCCACAATGGATGAAACCTCTTGCCAAGACGTAGTATATACCCAGCTGGTGTATGGAAGCATTGCCAACATTACAGTTTCAAAGCTTTTACTGATTTTGGTTACAATAATGGCTTATTCATCAAAAAGCAATAACAGATCAAAAAATATTTATCATGTGGCTTCAAAGTGATGATATTATTATTAACCTAGTTGTCAAAGTTGCATGAAGACTTTTATCTTTATCTTAGGCGACACAAATAATCTGAATACTTGAAATACATAAAGTTCTATCAAAAGCAGCAACAAAGGTGAGACACATACAGTAGAATTCTTTGTAGAGGTATATGTCAACAGGAGACTCTATCAAACAAAAACTTAAAGGGGTATTCCGGGAATATGAACGTCTGATACAAAAACCCATAATGCTATAAATAAATGAATATAACAAAACTCAATGTCATTAGTCACAAAATAGATCTTAAATAGTTTGATTTTATGATTCACAAAATGCTGCAGCCTCTCTAAAGCATGTGGCGTTATCACAAACAGGGGTGCTACTGGAAACTATAAGTCCCATGATCCTTTAGTTCTCAGTAATTCCTCCTCCCTCCTATGCTCTGCTCCCAGTGATATAACAGACTGTCCTGCTCTGTTACATAGTAATGATGTGTAATTGCCATCCCTGCATATTGCCTCACTGAGATGACTTCTCACCACAACACTGGCCATACTGGATGCACTGCAACCAACCCACTACAGCCGAACATAGTGGTGATCACATGACCTGCCCAGGCAGGTGCAGGACATGTGATGTGGACATGTGGCCAGCGGCCATCTTCTGTCCTTTGTCCACTCCGCGTGGAGGAAATTAACAGACTGAGTAAAGGGCCAGTAGAATTTTACTTCTTCATTACAGTGTATGTCACCAGCATTTTCTGCTAAGGGGACCAACATTTTAAATAACAACTAATTACATATTAGCTTATATTATAATGACCCGATTGTATATGAATTATGCTTATTCCTGGAAAACCCCTTTAATCTAAGTATGACATTCAAAAGGAGCCCTAAGGTGACTATATTACCTAAAATGTTGATTGGATCACTCATCAAATTGTAAAGCGTATTATAAATAAGGAAACATTGTCAATGATCAATAGTGGAACATAACGTGCAAAAAAAAACAAATAAATACAACATGTAAAAATACTTGAGCAATTAGAGGTAATTAGATTGGTATGTGATCTTTCATTTTTATAAATTTCCTCCATGGAAATAAATTGTGGCTGCCCACTCCTGCGTTTAGGGAGATATTATTGATACATAGAGGGATTGCCCCCTTTAGCACATCATTGATATGGTTTGTGTATTGGAAAGTTATACAATTTTATATATAATTTCTGTATCATTTCCTCTCTGTTTTCTTGTTGTCATTCAACAGGAATCTTCATAGTTTTTTTCCTGTGGATAAGGCCGGTCCCTGGTCATGTGATGTCACACAGGTGCACAGCTCATTATATACAGAGAGTAATCAGAGCTGTGTGACATGACCCTCTGCTGGGCATTTGTAGGATATAAAATATTCATACAGCTCAGGGCCCATAGTAGTCTTTATCCACGGCTGTGTGTAATTATTTTATTGTTTGTGTAATTATTTTTATCATTTCATGATAATGGCCCACATTTATCAAAGATAGTGCACATAGTGCAGTGTCACTGTGAAGTGTGCAGAGTGTGACAGATTCATGCATTGTGGAGCAGGGTCATGAATCTGGCGCCCCCTGCACTTCTCTGACAGACTGCACTATTTTTTGTTGCACTTTATTCCTGCTGTAGAATTGTGGCGCAGGCGGAATTGTGGTGCACATCGGAAAGAATTTAGGTGCACATTTTTTCTTGGCGCATACACTTTAATAAATGTGGGCCTATGTATTGAATGTCGTTCATGACATTAGAGCTCACCCTATAACAGTGGTGGCGAACCTATGGCACGGGTGCCAGAGGTGGCACTCGGAGCCCTCTATATGGGCACCCTTTCCATCACCCCAGGGCAGGGATCCCCAGACAGGACTTAAGGCCTCTTGCAATCACAGGCAGCCCAGGACCCTAGAAGGACGCTACAATGATGATCCAAACTTCTTCTCCTTCTTTCTACTGTATTGGTGTCCTCAGGTGTCTATAGATTTTAAACCTGTGACAGAACAGGGAGTAATAAGTTGCAACTTAAATTGTTGCATTGGCACTTTGCGAAAAAAAATGTGGGTTTTGGTTGTAGTTTGGGCACTCGGTGTCTAAAAGGTTTGCCGTCACTGCCCTATAACAATTTCAAGTTATATGCCTCTATATGCATTGGTATATAACAGAGCTCAAAGTTAGAGCTTATGTAGAAAAAAGTTCTTGATAAAGCAGTATATAATACTTATATAAGGTATGTCTATACTCTGGGATATGATATAAATGGAGGCTAAAATATGACTTTTGGAAATTGATGCATACAGCCTATACTGTAGTAAGCTAACTGTCTATATTAATCAGTCATTACTAGTCTAATGATACTAATGGGGCTGTATTTTCATAAGAAGCATTTGCTTAACACGTCAACATCACAAATCAAGGACAAATTAAACATTTCACTAATGCAGTCAAAGCTTCAGAAGTTCTGGTAAACATCAGAGCATCTGCTCCATGACTTATGTGACATTTAGTAGACCTCTGTTTATCCATTTTCAATAGTGCATTTCCACATGATTGCAACAGAACCGAGCTGCAAAAATGTTGTAAAAAAGAAATCAAAAGAAATCTCCATTCTCCAGACCAGACTCTAAACTACAATTGATTTAAGGCTTTAGCATGCTGGTAGCATTCATAACCATCAGGTCAATAACTTGCTTAACTAAAGGAAAGCTTAACTAATGCCTCATGTGGACATGCAGGGCTGGCAGCCATCAGGTAATGACCAGGCTCTGCAGGTCACAGGCTTCTTCTTTCTGATTCCTTTTGTGCCTTTTCATGGGCACTACAGCTACTAGTACCATTCTAATGTCAATGTAAAGATGAAGATTTAATCTTTCTAAACTAACAATAATTGTGGTACTGTGTGCAATATATCCAAATATGTCTGTAGCATGTATTCCCAACCATGTCATAGCCTGTATATCTGGTTATATAGCACACAGAAACACAATCAAACTGTTTGAAAAATGAGACACTCATCTTAAAAATGACACGGTAACCATGGTTCTAGCTACTATAAAGCCCAAGATAGGGGCATCTGAGGTGATGTTCCCCATCCAGGCAGAAAGTGACTCTTTTTAACTCATAATTTACATATGATATTGGAGGCGATTTTCTAAAGATAAATGGGCAAGTTTGGGCTGATGAGGAAATCAAACAATCTATGCTTCACCACTGATTGCAGGTGGGAAAAACCAAATATACCATTGATGATCACAAATGTATAATAAAATGTTATTCCTTCTATGAATCTTACTTAGTTCTGCTTACCGAGATTTCACTTACCCTAAAAAAGTTGCTTTTAAGTCTCTCCCCCCAAAGAATAGGGCAAAAATGTGTTTACCCTTGTAGCAGACGATCCTATGGTAGACCCAGGCTCTAACCCAATAGTGGACCATAACGTTCCAGCAGTAGACAACCAAATTTAGAGACAACTATGTTCTATTTCCTATTCAAATTGAAATAAACTTTGTCCCTTTGAGGTTACAACATGGTATTGTCCCACTTCATCACAAATTTTGTGTTCTTTCCGACCACACTTTTATTATATTTCATATGTCTCTATAATGAGCAGATATCTTTTAGCCCAGTAGCTCCAGCTATATCATCAGGTGATAGTTATTGTCTAATAATTCTAACAGATGTTCCTTTTTATTTTGAAGACTACCAAATATTAACCCTTTACAAATAGATCACTTATTTTGATGGCTTTTTTAATACGATCATATATCTTATCTCCTTCTACGCTCCAGTTCATTTCTATTAGAGTGGTTTGCAGTTTTCTACGCTCCGGTTTGAACTAGAGTGATAGAAGATGCTGCTTTTGTCAATTTTCTAGTGAAATCATGTAATTCTGCTTTTCTTTACTACCAGGAGCTGCTGTTTATAAGGATCGGATGCAGTAAACGGGAGACATCACATTTCTAAACATCAAGGGTGAGTTGTTCCTTTAATTCTTCCTCATGTGGAAAGAAAGAGTCATAAGTTCCACCAAAAATATCTTTACTGCGTTTCCCATTCTCCTTTCCTTCAGCCAAAAGCAATAACAGTGATAAAAAGAAGAAACGTAGATAGATAAGAGCTCCTGGCCCTGGCTTTTCTGGAAAATTGGCTGTAATGTCAGTTTTAGAGGAGTAGAAGCTTGAAAATCTACTTATAGGCGAAACGGACAAGATCAGTGAAAAGCTATGAACCAGAAATCAGCAGTCTGGGAATTTTTTTTGGTACATTCTGTCTGTAAATTGGTTGGACTCGAGTTACATGATCGTTCATCATCTGTAATGACCTATAATAACAAAAAACAAAAGTCTGAAATCTACTTTGAAACCAAATTTGGGTAAAGTGTTTTTCCTGGTTATTAGTAATAAAGGAACATAATGACCTATGTAGGAACAGCTCTTATAGACATGAATGATATATACTATGTTATACAATGGATGGAACTCTCAGCTTCCACTAAGGCAGCTAGATGATCACAGAGTAGGCACACCCCAGTTGCTCTGCGGTCCACTGATCAGTGGCTGATCATCTACATTCCTAGTAAACTATGCCTGGAAAAAAACTTTAATAAACCATTGGTGGAGATTTATCAGTACTTCTACACCAGTTTCTGGTGGTATGCCACAGCCACCAGCAGAGTGGGTGAGCAGGTGGTTTTCCTGCCCAGTGGCAGCACACTATTCCAAAACCTGCAAACTTTCTTTCTTTCTCAGGTTTTTATGCAAAACTATGTCAGGTTGGACATGGTATAGTTTTGCCCAGCAGTTAGCTGCCCGACAGATTGATGAAGAGGCCTAAGTCGGGACACAGAGGTGTGGCCCTTATCAGGGGGCCGCTCATGCTCCGGCATATAATAATTTACCCCCTTTATCCTTTCATATCCCTTAAAGGCTTTGAATGAGTGAACCAAAGCATGCAATGGAAAACGAACCCGGACTTCAGTCAGAAGTTTGGGTATGGCTCATCCCCAGCCACTGGTAACAACCGTAAATGGTGCCATCAGTGACTCTTTAAAAGCAGTTGGCATTTTGCTAAGGGTCGTTGTTCCCTGCCGGCAGGATAGTTGCTTCCCGTTGGCACCAATCGTGGTTGTTACCGCTCGAGTGGGTGAGTCAAAGCTGAAGTTAGGGTTCATTTTCAACAAACTTCAATGGGTCTGCTCATTCCTAATAAATTTCATTTATTTTGAGCTGAACAATAATTTTGTAAAAGGTTTCTAAAATAAATATTTTGGAGAGAAGCTTTGACGCTTTCCTTTATCACAATTTATACTAAGCTGCACAATGCCGCTAAGTAGCAAATTTATCAGACTGACAACCAGAATTTATCAGTCTCATGGCTTTATTTCGAGCTACTTACTCCCCTACGGTCAAGATGCATGCAATCAAAGGGAACCTGATGGGGTGATTTGCGACCAAATCACTTACAGGTTCTTGTGGATCATTGGTTTACTGTCACTAATCGCCTTATATTATTTATTTTCATGGCCCGAGTAAAAAAAATTTCTACTTATTCCAGTCCAAAGCTCTCGGCACCGATACACTCATTCAGTGATCCGGTGCAGGCCATTCTTCAGTGTAGGTACGTTCTTCATTGATACATCTACACTGGCTTCATTGTAACATTGCACAAGCTCCGGGACCTCCAGAGATGAATCTGATGCATCTTATTGAACTCGTCTATATTCAATTATAAAAATGTGTTATTTGTATAATAACCACGGACAGAGATGTTACAAGACTATTTCGGACACTAAATCACCAGTCCATAAGGACCTGTAATTATTATTTGATACTGTGCTGTCAGACAGTTTTAATACGTAACTTTATAATAGTTTTATTTTCGTACTTACAAGTTACTGATTTGCTTGTCCTCGATTTTATCTAATTTAGTATCTTAGAGAAAATATGTTCCACATTATGGCATAATGAAAACCTTAAAACATTCCTCTCCATATGCTATAACTACTGGAAAATTAAATTATACAGCATTGACTTGAACCTGTTTAGGAAATTGATAGTTAAAGTCAATTTAATGGGTACTTAAATGTGACATTAACATTTAAAGTGACATAGGATCTTAATATATGGAATTATATAATGTTTATTAATATATTGCTCTGAAAATCAGAGGGCACCTATGCCGCCCAACATATCCAAAATAAAAATGGGGTTTTGATGCACTACTGCTCATGTCTTACTGCTTTATCTGCACCACATTACAATTCCCCCATTATCCCAATAGGTTACTCTATATACCATCCAATAGCAACTGGTCATAGGCTGGTGTTATACACTTGGCTTCTATATTTTGTGTCTTACTGTAATCCTCCTTTCCTCTCACTGTGAGTCAATGGAAATCCCATACATCTCTTTGTAAGAAAACTAGTCCTACTGATAACAGCCTGAGAGCAAACAGGACAAATACATTCTACCCTGTGAAGCTACTGTGAATCCCATCATATCAAAAATCATTTGGATAGACGGCTTTGATTAGACATTTACTTCATATAGATTATTAGAAAGATAGGCCAATGACATATAGTACATAATGATGACTCTACTACGACATTGTATGAATTTCACTGCCTTTAATAAATGTCAAGGGGCATTATATTTCCCCATATATAATTCCCACAAATGTTATTTTCATCCACGTGCTATCCATTTTCTTTAGCTAATGGCACAATGACACATTGGGGCACATTTACTTACCCGTCCCGTTGACGCCGCCGATCCGGAATGTCCAACGAGTATTCGATTTCTTGAATGTGTTGCTTTCCCCACTCAGGTCCGCCAGAGTTCCCCATCTTCTTCCCGGTGTATGTGAGTGCTGATCTTGCATGCAAGCCGGCGCTGATGCGCCACAATCCGATTGCGTGCGACACAATCTTCTGTGCGATTCAGCGCAGAACAGAAATAGTCGAGAAATCAGGGGCATAACTACAGTGATAATAGACATAGTAGCTGCTTTGGGGCCTGCAATATCAGGGCGCCCTGTCAACCGACCTGACTCACTAAGGAGTAGAGGATGTGCACCATTATATACATATTATGCTGCAGCATTAAATGTGAAAGCCTGCTATGGGACCATGCCTCTCCTAGTTGAAAAATATAGATGCCTCATGGTTGTCATCTGTGTGGTAACTGTATTTGCAGATTGATGACTAAATAACACAGTCATGTGACCCTTCTAGTGATTGGCACAAGCTATTGATGTGTTACATGAGCCCCTCCGTGCTGCAGCTTCACAGATTATTTCACTGTCTCCACCTCTGCTCTCTCAGCACTTCCAATCCCACTGCAGCAGAGGCAGTTTCAGTACAGAGTGGGAGGTGGAAAGTGCTCCCGCACAGTGGAACAACCTGTGAATCTGCAGCACAGAGGGGCTCTGGTATACCCCCAGAATCCTTCTGGCTCATTAGAATCATTTTGAGCGTTGATCTTTGAAATAAGAAGCCCATAAATAATAAATATTATACATTTTCCAGAGTCACGGTGCCTGGGTCTATAAGTAAGTGCCACTGGTTTATCATGCTAGGTTTTGATGGTAGATTTCCTTTTATACTCTACATTAAATCCCTGTCCACCTTATTCATGATGTTTAAAAGTCATTTTCAAGCCCTTTTGGAAACCTTGCCAGTAAGTTTTTACTTTCGTTCTCCGTAATAATACACAATTGTCATTTTCCTAATTTAAAAGCTTGGACACATCCACCGCAAACAGTTCAGATGTATCATTAGTGCATTAAAATTGCCAAATGGCTGGTAATATTATTGTATCTGTGATGGGAAGCCAAAGATGTTGGTGCTTCTCTGCAATGCGGTTCCTCGGCCAGGCATTCGTCATTCCGCAGCGTAAACAATTGTAATAAATCTATTACAGTAACCCTGGTTTGGGGAGAGAAATGCTTGCTTTGTGGTGAGCAATAAAAAGTGAAGTACTAAATCACGCTATTCCGAAGATATTCCCGAGATTTTTCTTATAACCTCAATGGCCAAACACATTATTCTACAGAAGGTTCAGCGCTTACAGTTTTGCCTTAAATCTATTGGTTGCTGACATTTCCATTCTGCTACAATCTCACCCACATCCATAGTAGACTGCACAGGACACTTGTTACTTCTGACCGTAATTCTTCCCTCTACTAAGTGAAACACCAATATACAAGAATCCTGTAGACCATATAATAAGAGACCGATTGGTTCAATCTCTATTTATGAGGGTAAAAGACTGAAATTTTTACAAAATACAATCCTGTAATCTTATTGGTTGTAGCATTATAACTAGGCAACAGCATGGGTTTTTGAGTGATTGTACCCCCTGGATGTAGTCCATTTAAACTTCGATAATGTGTTCATAAACCTGTAATGGACTAGTGAAAAGTACAACAGGTGTTTTGGTGATAGAAAACAGATGGCAGTTATTAAAGAGGATCTTTCACCAACTTACAGATAGGAAGATTAACATACTATAGTGCAGGGACTACTACACAGATTCAGGGCCCTTAATTTAGTCTCTAGCCCCCACAGGTGCTGAAATATCAGTCTCAATATCTGACCATTGTAATCCTCCCCATTGTCAGAGAGGAGGTGTTGGAGCAGTAGGCATGTGTTATGATACTCTACTCTGACACTGAAACACTGAGATTATCATAACACATGCCCCATTCTCTGCTCCAGCTCCTCCTCTCGGACAGTGGAGAAGATTATAATGGTCTGTTACCAAGATATCTCAGCAACCATGGGGGCTAGGAAGAAAATTCAAAGTGCCAACCTCTACAGGTATATCACCGTATTTTTCGGACTATAAGGCGCACAAAAAATACTTTAATTTTCTCAGAAATCGAAGGTGTGCCTTCATAGTCCAGTGCGCCTTATATATGAACCGTACTTACAGACAGCTGCCTTGAACTGTGCACAGGTCTGCCACCTGCTGGTCACCGGTGCGCCTTATATATGAACCTAGATATTTTAGCAGGCATTTATTGATGGTGCGCCTTATAATCCGGTGCGCCTTATATATGAACCTAGATATTTTAGCAGGCATTTATTGATGGTGCCCCTTATAATCCGGTGCGCCTTATAGTCCGAAAAAAGTATGGTAACCACATCTGTGAGGTGGTGCAAGGTCCTCTTTAATATTATAGGCACAGATTGATCAAAGTTACCAGTGTAGCACCATATGGCTCGGTATATGACAACCATTCTTTTTTAATATATTTATAAATGAACTAGAGAGGAAGTAAAATTCAAGTTCTGTAGATGATACTACGCTCTGTAAATTAATCAGCACAGAATGGATAGCATAACAATATAACAGAGGAGAAAAGAAGTTTTGGGGGAGCATTGGCAAATGAAATGAAGGTAGATCAATGGGGGTTATGCAGTTATTTATGAATAAACTGGCAATTATACAGTCACGGGACTGTGTATGGTTCTTTGGAGATGAGTTGCCTAGATTTTATACATTTTGAGAGGAATAACAAAAGAATCAACGTAAAGTTTAAAAAATAGATGGTCCAAAATTTTTTGATTCGTCCCTTTATGTCACCAATATGCTGTTTATGTCATTCTATAAAAATAATAAAAGTTTAAGAAATGTGTAGGTCTATAGGTCTCATCTAAGACTTTGTAATAAAGGTAGTACACACAATCCTCTAAGTGACGTAAATAAATAATAGACTTTTTGCACAAAGTTAATACATGCAATATAATACTTAACACTTTGCTGTAAATAAATAATAAGGTGCTTATGTATTGATTGTATACGGCCTTTACTTGTATCACGTACAAATACTGTGCAGCATGACTGTCAGTCATAGGTTGAACTTTATTGTATCTTCATGGTAAAAATGTAATCTCATACGAAATTATAGCTACTTTAAGGAAATCTACCAACAAAATTAAGCATGATAAACCAAGGAAACCTACTTATAGATTCAGGCGCAGTGACTGTGGTAATCTTCTTATATTTGTTATCCATCGCCTCCTTACTTCAAAAATCAACTTTTAAAATGATGCTAATGAGCCTGAGGGGCTCCATTACAGACTATTACATTGTCTCACCCTCCCCCTGCTCCCTCAACAATGAAATTACAGCAAGATTATAAAAAGCAGGGGTGAGGGTGAGACAGAGCAACAACCTGTAAAGCCAGATCCTAGCCTCTCAGACTCATCAGCATAATTTTAAAAGTTGATTTTAGAAGGTAACTATAAGAAGATAACAGAAATCTGTTAAACCCCTGTTTAAAGGGTATCCATACATAAACATAGAGAGAGATGACGGCACTCACCGGTTCCAAAAGCATGAAAAGCGTCCTTTATTGGTGGGGAAGCATGCAGGGGGGTAAACAGACAGGTTCTGGCAACAGCCAAGACAAGACTAATCAACCTGCGCTGGATCACTCATACACAGTGGCTGGGGGATATTGCAGAAATTGATTATTCTGCCTGGCAGGGAGAACAGTTAACTAATGTGAAAGCGTAAGCAGTGAGCCCAGGCACAGAAGCAAGACAGCTTCATTATCATAATTGTATGATTGTTTTATCAGCAAAACCACTCAGATCAGGGATTAAACAAGATATAATCCTGCATAGTGTGAATCAGCAGTCTCAAGGTATGCTTGGTACATAATGCATCAAATCAAATGGTAGGTTTCCTTTAACCAGTGGCTAAATATCATCTTTCAGATGCAAACATGCATTAACTGTATTGTGAGGCGGAACCGGTTCTACATTTTTCTATGGGATGAATAAATTCTGTGTCTAGAGCTCTATGTTCCACAAAACCATGCCTAGTATCAATCCTGTGATTTACTCTACATCTCTGCCGCTTTATTGGCTATTTTGCCGTCCTTTCCTGAAATCAACTAATTAAGCTAATATTATTTTCATAATGAGTTCAGAACAAGAGTTTTTCCCAGTAGACAATAATAGTCAAATTCTTTATGAAAGCAATACTGTCCTTATAAAAAGTAAGTGCTTCTTCTAAAAACATAATTCCTAGCAACCAGGGGAAAATATGAACAATATTGAAATGAATAATGCAGTACTGTGCATTATAAGTGACAAGCAAAGGAAGAGGATCATGTGAATGATAGCAATAAGTAGAACTGCCGGGTAGATGAATACGACTTCTGAAATAATATCATGATTAACATATTTATTAATGCTCCTTTATGGAATTTGGAGACTAAATATATCTGAAGCGATATAACAATGGCTGGATAGTTGTCCCTACTCTTAATATATTGGTTTTGTTGCGAGACAAAAATCTACCTGAATGAGATTAAATTTGAGATAATTTGCCTTATTTTACGGCCAGTAATAGGTGCTTTCAGTGTATTACACCCAAGCATTTTGAAACTGTGTACTCATAGTTTCTAGTCATGATATCTATCTTTTTATATCATATATATAATCTGTTTCATTTTACCTTTTGTTTAACCCTTTAACTTCTCCCTAAATTCGTGGACTCAAAAAGGATTGATCAAACTAAAAGGGATAACTAGCAAAAAGAGAATCAATAATATCTGTATCTTAATCACCCAGATAATATTGCAATGCAGCAGAGAAAGCTCTGAATGAGCCCTGTCTATAACACCGGTGGTGGGGTGATATCCTCATATCAACTCCATCCTTTAACACAATCCAGTGTAGAAGAGACTGCTGCACCTTTGAGCAAGAAAACTCCTATTCTGTCTCCTAATTTATTTATTAATTGATCAATTTATTATAAGGGATCAAGTAATGGGATGATTGTCTCCTGGGGTAGACACACACAATGCAGCAGGCTAATATAAATTAAAATAAGTCACATTGAATCATCTATCTGGCTCTAAACACTTAGAAGTCCTATCTCAGCAGGTGTTGGCCTAAGTGCATTTCACCCATTGCCACAGCTCCACAGAGTTTGTGTCTGGTCTTCTGCTTAACTGCTTTTCTTTTTGGAGGACCCATAGGAATGGCTTCCAAGTAATTTATACAGATTGCCTAGCTGCTGCTTATAGGTCCTCATCAACTGGCCAGGATTCTGAGTTCTGAATACAAAACGTTTCCTATGTAAGATACCCTGTTTCCGTATCTATTTTCGTCAGCATTCAGCACTTATAGTTCAGGCTCCTAAGGTTTCTACTGGAGTAAGGTCCTGGTAGGGAGATTAGCCTTTAGGTTTTGACCTTGATTGTTCTCTGTGTAGTCTCTGTGTAGTTTGTCTAATTTTTCATCCTTTCCATTGCATGCATGTAGTGTAGGGACCACCACCCAGTTGTCGCTTGCAGCTTAGCACAAGACCAGGAAGTAGGCAGTTCAGTGCTTCTTACCCCTTTTTTGACAATTTGATTAATCTATCTTTCTATCTATCATCTACCTGTATATCTACAAAAAAGAAGAACTCACTTGGAGGCTAACAGATAAAAATAATATAAATGGGTGCACGCTACCACAGGGCAGGGCAGCTAAATCTACAAAACTATCAATGAGAGAAATAAGTGAAGAAAACGGTGGTCATACTTTCGTTACAAATCTTATATCTATCTGAACAAAAGATAGTAGCACACAAACAAGGTTAAAACAAGGGTGATACCTTGTCCACCGAAGGTACTTAATTTCAGCGCCATCCGGGAGTCTTTCTCAAGCAGTAATGTGGTTAAAAAGCAATGTATATAAAGGAAGTGGCTCAATCAAATAAGCATACAAAATCAGGTGTACATAGTCACAGGTGAAGAAAAGTAACCATAATTACTGTATAATTAGATTATAATCTAAAGGAATCATTTTTTGTTGTTAAAATAATGTTTATGTTGTCATATGTAAAACCATGGAATTCAAAGAGGGGTAGCTTTTTATGTCATGATTACATGTATTGAACACAAAACATTTTCCTGCATTACTTTTCACAGTGTATACTGAATATACAGTACTGCATATATAATGCCTAGAATTATGAATGCATTAGTCCTGGACTATCTTCTAAAAGATCACTTGCCAGGGGACTTTTTATGTTTCTTCCCCCTGACTATACCAAGAAACAGAGAATATCAAGGTTAAAAAGGCGTTTGGAGGACGCTTGTTTCTCACAGACCACCCTGTACTGCCGCGTGTCATTGCCAGTGCTGCTTTCTTATAGTCCAGTAAATGTCAAGTGACTCAATGCGACCCTTCTCAGAAACAGCCAATAACACTGATCTTTTTTTAATAATGCTCCAGGATTCTTTTATGACCTCCCTAAATAAGCCGTACCATATACCTAGAACATGTTATTTCCTTTTATTTATGTCCAGAATTACATTGGATACCTGCTTCCTCGCTTGGCTCTTCCTGATCATTGCTGACAAGAGACAGCGTGGCTTATATTACAAAGGCTTCATCATTTCTGTACTTCACAATGGGGATCTGCTACTTATAAATTCAGTTCCCTTTGTCTGATCATTCTCAGATACAATAAATCTCCAATGACAGCCAGAATGATCAATTAGTTAATTCTGCTAATATATAATATTATTAAATGCAGCTAACATTATTCTAAGTGCTAAAAGAAAGGACAACTTTTTTCAAATGCTCGTTTTTGCGCTACCGATCTTGGTAGCCATTACCATCGGGGCCAGCACCGGACATACCTGGGCGTGCGCCGAGGCCCAGAGTATGCCCACAGGGCTGTACATAAGGAATTCATGGGGGTGAGAGGGGGCTGTATTTAATGAATCAATAGGGGGGCTGTTTGGTATGATAAGCTAGGGAACAGGATGTTTAAGTTTATGAAATTTTAATGCCGCCATGTGAATTCACTACAAAGGGGCTGATGCTCTGTCGCCCAGGGGTCTCCTGACACCTGGATTCAACCCTGATTACCGAAGGTGGTGTACTGTAACAACAAATTTTAAGATTCTTATCAGTCAGATCTCTTTATAGTGTAGCAATGACCACAATACATTCCAAAAACATATTATAAATGTTGCATAGTCAGGTAAATAAATAAACATATTTGGTGTTGTCACATCCAAATAATATATGAAGTATTTCAAATATACTTATTGTTGCTTGCATGATAAATGCCATAATCTAAAGAAAATTCACAAAAAATTACTGTTTATTTGATTACCTATTTCTGAATAATGAAACGTAAAGTGATTTTATGTAATAAAAACAACAGCTTGTTCAAAACAGTAAAGTCTGCAGAATAATAAAATAAATAGGTCACAGAATATGGAAAGAAATTTTAAAGTATTATATAAAGAATGTATATACCAATAAATGTAGGTTGCAGGAGTGGCCCACAAGAGGAACAGAGGATCCACTAGGGAAATATCTGCTTCCTGTGGGAGTAATGTTGGACCTTCAGATTAAAGTATATAAAGGCATCCTAAACCAATAGGGAAAGCGATATTCAGGTGCAGCACATAGGCCAACCTGTAATTGGTCAGTGTATAGTAATCAGCTCCCGACCACTGGTGTAGGCACCATACCAATGCAACTGAGCATGCGCAGACTTCCGTTGCTGCACAGGCACTTGTCGATGTCTTTATGTCTCACCCACCTATCCCCTGACTCAGCGCTGGCTGCGCGGGTCATCGGGAGTAATGGACGAGATAAGCACATGTTTATTTTTTTTATGCAGCCCCTCCCCAGCCTCCTCCCCTTTTTGTACTCACTCTTGGACAGCCCCTTTAATGATTGATGTTTAATGGGAAGGTGGCAAGGTTTTTTCCTTGAATTTTATTGCCCTTTTATGTATTTTTTTGTAAGTACTATCATAAAGACTACATGTTTTGTATCTGTCTTAAATCATTTTGTGGTCCACAGATACTGGAAACACTATTTAGTGATATGGCTCTTTAGGAATGTAACAGTACAGTGAAAAAGTCAGTCTGATAGATCCACCCAGAGTCCTTGCAAGAGCTGCAGAACTGGATTATAGCTGCACTTATAACAGTCATTTCACTCACAATACCATGCACAAAGTTATGGTTACACAGTTCTCCTGGGCTTCCTAACAATGTAGCTTTGTGCGGGCAAAACTGCTGACAGATTCCCTTTAATTGATACCATAAACAATACAAGTCATTCTGCAAAAAGGATGAGCCCCTATGGCAGAAATATTTTTAAATATGTGTATGGCTTAGTGTCAGGAAAGGTTTATTAAACCATTATTATCTTTTGTATTATACTAACATTTTGTGTGTTAATGTAGCCAAAGTTTTTCCCACAAATAGAAAATATACATATCCAGCATTTAGCATCTTTCCCTACAATATAAGACCAATGCAGCTTTAGTATACGGATGTTAGATTTGCTATTGGTTCAGTTCTGTATGTGGAAGAACTATTTCAACCTGTTGGTAGATTGTATTTACCTGCAGGTCAGACATGTTATATCTTTACTTCTCACTGAGTTTCCTAAAGACTCTGAAATAACAGAAGAGCAGAAGAGCACAGACTCTGTCCACCCTGTTTTCTAACTGATTTCATGAATCCTATTCACTTCTAAGTTTCATATTCTCCTGGAATCCCCCCGTTTCCACTGAATCTTTATTATACCAGATGATACATAATTGATGTTTACAACCTGGAACAGACTAAAAACACACTCAAACACCAAAACAGGGTTTTAAAACCACACATACCAAACATTTTATTTACTTACAGTTGAGCTATGCTTCCTGTGCTTAACAGGGGAATTTACTGTCTATCACAGCTCTGACACTCATAAAAATTGTAAAAACCTTTTTTTGTAATTGATATTTTTAAATATAAAAATTAATTCTATTATGAATAGTTTAAAATGTTTGCGGCATTTTATTCTTCATTTTAATTGTTTACATTTTTAAACCTTTCAAGTATTTTTTTTATAGAGCTTTGCACTAAACACACTAAACACCTTGTGATCAAATAAAAACCTCTGAAACATTACTTTGTACTGCAATACCAGCCACAACCTTGCTTCCAGTAAAAAAAAAACCAGCTCATACCCCCAGTATATAGCCAGCCCTTGCCCCCAGTATATAGCCTGTAGCCCCTGCCCCCCAGAATATAGCCTACAGCCCCTCATCTTCTGTTCAGCGATGTCCGACATCGGCTCCATGTCGGCTCGCAGCCTGTCACACGCACCATGATGCTAATATTGTGATTTTCACCTTTTCCTTTCCAGGAATGGAAATTTTGTTGTTTATCTATATTTTAGCTCCAGCATAGATCTTGAAAAAGTGGATTAAAAACTAACTTGTATTAGAGGGAACCTGTCACCACATTTTCACAAATACAGCTAGTGACATGTTCCTATAGAGCCCTATTAACTAACTGACACTTTTATTTTAGCTCAAAATTGTTTCCATCACATCCCCATAAATCAACTTTATCTTATATTCCCTGGCATCAGAGGGGCATGTCCTGCTCGACCAGCCCTTCCCATCTACACCTCCCCATGTACCATGTTTTTTCTCAGCATGTCAAGTGATAAGGATGACCTCATCACAGGTCCATTAGCCTTCTAACATTAGCAAACTGTACACCATGCATATATCTGATCACATGGTAGTGTCATGGCATGATTACAGCATTCCCCTGTGGACTTCTACATCTCCCCATCCTCCATTGAGGCTGCTTTGAAATTATGTGATCAGATACATACAAGTGATAGACTGTGCAACAGGACCTTAGATGATGTCACCCTGGTGACATGACATGAAGTTGCCAATGATGTAACAGAGCTTTAACCCGATGTTCCGCATAGCAGCAGTTCTGCAACACTAAGACTTGTTAATCAAGAATAAGGAAGCAAAGTAACTCATAGGCCTCAAGTAGTGATATTTGACTCTTGTCAGGTAAGTTGCATATAAGTTTACAAACTGATTTGATTTTTTAACATTGCCGTTATGGAAAGGAACCATTTTGGGGATAAGGGCAATGCTTTTTAATCATTGTTTTAAATGGGTGGGTTATTTTGCATCTTTAAGTCCATAGTAAACATGAAAAAAGAAAAAAACACTTTTGTTGATTCGTTTCAGAAGATTATTCCTTACTCATGATGCTGTTATTAGTACGGAATAATCTACAGAAGTGTGTCAACAGCCGTGATTTTTCCTTTTCTTTATTCATGTGCACATGATGTTTTTACTACACACTTAATTAAAGTTAGTTTTTAAACCACTTTTTCAAGTCCTATGCTGGAGCTAAAATCTTTTTGAACTCCCTATGTTACATCAGAGTAGTACAACTTTTCCTGTCTCCGTGCTGTGGGGAACTACCTGATTGTAAAACCTCCTTAATCTGATGAGATGGCTAAGCCTTTTCTTTTTATTATAAGCTGCCGTCATGTCCCACAATGCTTTGTGCTCTCTAATGAAGTAGTGTAGGAGGAAACCCAGCGAGATTCCTATAAATTAATCCACCTAACGTGGCATGGTGTGTACATATAGCCTTATATAGTGACTAGTCTTTAAGCTTTCATTCCATGGAGAACTGTTAATTTGTGGGGGAAAAAAAGTTGTGCTCTGTATGTGGCAAATGGAAAATGGCATTTGAGGTTTCTGTTTTAGGCTGGACCTTCTACAGGGTTGATATCAGACCTGCAGGCCTCATACTGGTCATCTGGGCATCATGACAATACATAGGTAACTCCGTGACAAAACTTGGGGGCGATGCAGTGGATATAACTGTTAGGAACCCTGTAGATGCCATTGACCATAGCATGTAAGGGGTTCAACATCCGGAACGGAGTATCATGTACATTACACCTTCCACTCAAATAAGAACAAAATACAAAAAATGCAAACCCTCATTACTTCTAAGAGACTTCTTGGTAAGCACAGAGCAGAATAAGGAAAAATAGAAACCTAGATTAAAAATGCATAAAAGCAAAATTTGTAAAGCGCATTTACACCTCTCTAACAACCACCACTCAATCTGCCAATTACTCTGTTTAGCATTCTGTCCTACAATATACAATCATTTTATCTGGGACAAAACACCATCTGGGAAGCAACGACATAAATAATCCACTATCTGAACGCAGAACGCTTGCTATATGAAGCTAATACGGCGCTCGTAGGCAATGTATAATATAATTAGATGTGATTGGTACCATAAGCTGCGAGAAAACACATGGCAGGTCATCATGTACATTCCTAATAATCGGACCGCATCTTCCATACACATCCTGTTTTCAAGATCAAGTAGAAACGATTTCATTCTCGATTGTCATTTGCAGTTGTCTGTTCTGGTCATTACTGTGCAATGTAAATATCCATTATAATTGGTTAGGTAAACAGGCATCAGGAAATCTCCATCTGGATACGTGCAAAGTGAAATTTACATTATTTGTCTGTGGTGGCTTTGTGTATAATTTCAACAGTCCAAATCCTATTTATTCCTTCAGTGGAAGTCTTCATTGTATGTGGACTTCTACCATCAATAACATGTACACTGTTAGAGAAATTAGATAACACTGTATGATCACTTGATTTTTTTTACAATCAACAATTAAAGGATTTTTTGTAAGGGGTACACCAGGGCACAGAACAGTGGGTCAGAACCTGTTAGTGCTTAACCAGAGAAGTGCAGGATACACCAGATTAATGGAGACCGTGCGCCAGTTTTGATGAATCTGCCGCACTATGCTAATGTGCCAGTGTTTTACAAAATTACTAAAGTATATCAACATAAAACCTTTATTTTGCAAAAACGATCATAATTAGAAAACAGCAATGACTGTAGAACAAAAACTGATTATAATTACGTTTTCTGAAGGTTACACCAGTCACCGGCCAGTAGGGAGTGCACAGGCCATTTCTCTGAATGACTTCAGCACATCTGCGGCCACAAGATATCACTAGGCTCTCACGCTGCTCTGCTGGGATTTTTTCAGGCTCTTCAACAGTTCTGTGACTTTTGTGGGTTTCTTAGCCAAAATTTTGTCACTTGGGTTTTTGTTCCGTTTAGATCAGGACTCTAACCCAACATGGGGAGAGAAAAAGAACTGGACCGCACATCCACACATCACACAATGTTCTACTGCTGCTAGGCTACATTATATAATGAACTCAAGGTTCTTAGTTACATTTTGATTAAATTGTATAAGCCCACTTCACTGTGACCTTGTTGTAATGGGAACACAGCACCGGCAGGGATCAAGACCTGGTTGCCCCCCAGCACCCATACTGGAAGGCATAGCCCCCTAGGCTCCAGGCCTTGGGTCCCCACCAGCACTGCACGACAGAAGCAGGGGACACCATGCAATAACGCACCTTGGGAACAGGAAAAAAGGCTCACCATGTGTGAACAGATGGTGAATACTCACTGTTCCATGTGGTCTCGGACACTAGCTGAGAGGAAGTAGCCACTATATGCAGTCTCCTGACTTCTTTTCCCCAGTGTGTCAACAAACATAAAGTTTTCCATGAGACCCAAAACATGCTCCTCAGCAACGGTGAGTCCAAACTTTTGATTCTTTCTGCTAATGAGAGGTTTGGTCACTGGAAAAAATGGCTTTAAGTACAAATGCTCTTAAAAGTTGAGACATTGCATGACAAGACAAATGCTTACCCTGTTCAGTGGTGAAATGGAGAGTAATTCCAGCTGCAGTGTTTAAACAATTACCCATGGAGATTATCTGCATTATCCTGTCCTCACCAATTGTCTTTCGAGAACGATCAGACTTCCTGGGGGACTTGGATTAGATTATGATGTTGTAAATATGCAGTATTCTAGAAAGATAGGACACTATACACAAACCATTCAGCTCCTCCTGCTCTATAACATGCTGCCTGCAGATAGGACACTATACCCAAACTGTTCAGCCCCTCCTGCTGTATAACATGCTGCCTGCAGATAGGACACTATGTATAAACTGCTCAGTGCCTGCTGCTCTATAGCATGCCGCCTGCAGATAGGACAATATGTACAATTTGCTCAACTGATCCTCCTCTAGAAACATGTGGCCTGCAGATAGAACACTATGTACAATCTGCTCAGCTCCTCCTGCTCTATAACATGCTGTCTGCAGATGAAACCATATGTACAAACTGCTAAGCTCCTCCTGCACTATAATATCCTGCATGCAGATTAGACACCATGTACAATCACTCACCTCCCCCTTCTCTATATCAAGCTTGCTTCAGATGAGACACTATGTACAATCTGCTAAGCTCCTCCTGCTCTATTACATTCTGCCTGCAGATAGGACACTATTGTGTACAATCGGCTCAACTCCTCCGGCACTATAACATACTTCCTGCAGATGAGACACCATGTACAATCCACTCACCTCCTCCTTCTCTATAACAAGCTTGCTGCTGATATGACACTATGTACAATCCGATCAGCTTATCCTGCTCTATAACATGCTGCCAGCAGATTGGACTGAATTTTTCATTTGCAGGTTCCCTTTACATTTTCACAAAGAAACACAATGTTAAAGATCATTTTAAATTGCTGTACACAAACTAACTTTGATTATAATACTGCTTTTAAACCCATGGATTTAGCCATTTGCTAAAAACTAGGATGTCAGGATCCGGTTGGTTGCCTCCAATGATTGTTTAATAACTTAAAAATTTCCAGAACTATGAGGTGAGACATTTGATCTCATTGCCTTAAAGGGACTGACTATTTATAATCAACCTCAGGGCAGATAGGTGTCAGCCTCCTTGGGATTTGCCATCAACAGTAATTACTGAACGATCCCTTTAAGCTTATACATTTATAATCCATGTATAAGCTGCTGCTCATTACACTATTTCATAACTACTACAAGATTAAGTGTCAATAATAATACTAGAGCTTTATTTGTCCCAATGTACAATATAATACCAATCATAACAGTGATATAATACCAATCATAAAGCAGTGATTTAATCCAGATTCTTCAATATAAGCAAAATAAAAGAATGAAAAAATTAGGCAAAATACTGTCACTTATATCTGTCAACTTACCCTGTCATTTTTGAGAAATTAAGCTATTGATCATCAGTATTTTTAGGACAATACAAGTCACTTGTGTTTTCCCCTATCAGATCTCCTGGGGACATCAGTAGCTTCCTTGACTTGAACTCATCTTGGGTTAGAGTGAATCAGAGCCACCTAGTGGTTAAACCGTAGATAGCAGCCATTTAATGCAATGACAAGTAGTAAGTTATTAGTATAATTAGACATATATTTCATATAATGTAAAATAATATATGGATAGAAATATATATATGTATAAGTAATGGGCAAATACATTATCTTCTAGCACTTAAAGGCTTATATATACATCAAGATTGTATTTATGTTGAAACACAGGATCAAGAGTTACCATTAATCACTGAAGTTAATAGGGTTTAACAACTCTGGAATTCCTATGGACTTCAATATACGCTTGAATAAAAACATCTAACTTGGAAAGTTATCCTTTAAATGTTTGGAATCTGATGTTAATTTTTCTCATGGTACAGAAAAGAGCAGAGAACTTGCTGCGTAAAGAAATGAATTCCCTTTGAAATAAGAAATCATTTCTGTATTTGTGATGTAATTTCATGTGAGGTGAAATTGGGTGTCTAGGCCTATGTGGGAAGTGGGAACATTAAAGGACATCTACCACTAGGATGCAGGAATGTAAACCAAGCACATTGCTCTTCTTTAAGCTTCTTATTCCCTTGATTTTAAGGGCTTTAAAACTTATGCAAATGAGCCTAAGGGGTTCTCAGCTCTATAAACACCTATGGAGACTGAAGTCCCTCGGGCTCATTTGCGTAATTTATGAAGCAATTTCTGGTAAAAACTTGGCCATAAAAAGCTAAAAGAAAAGCAGATCCTACCAGAGGGGGCACACACCAGTATTTTAATGGGCTTTGTTTACAATCCTTGATTCTGGTGGTAGATTTCGTTTAAAGGTTATGTTTGTCCACAATCAGCCCTCCACCAATTACAGTATGACGATGGGACCTGCAGGTGCGCCATATGAATGAAGTGCTGGCCTGCATGCTCAAGCAGTGCTCCATTTACTTATTCATATGTCCTGGGTTCAAGTCCTATGCAGGTGAACATCTTCAAAGAGCTTGTATGTTCTCTCCGTGTTTGTGTGGGTTTCGTCCGGGTCCTCCAGTTTCCTCCCACACTCCAAAAACATACTGGTAGGTTGATTAGATTGTGAACCCCATGGGGACAGGGACAGATTTGGCAAGTTCTGTGTAGAACTGTGTAATCTGTGTGCACTATATAAGTAAAGGAAATATTATTATTATTATTATTATTATAGATGAGCATATGCACCAGCATTTCTAAATAAATATTATTGTTATTCATACAAGCTTCTGCAACACAGAAGTCCATAGGAAGCTTATCTCTCCCTCCCTGCTGTATAGACATATGTGTTAATCTTTTTTATTCCCACATAGCACTGAGGCTGCTGCTATATCTTCTCAGATATTTCAGCGAAGCTTTATTTACTTGTATGGGACTGAACCACAAACATTTATCCAATAGATATGACATCACTGACTCGTATAATGAAAGCTATGTGACATGGGGGGTTGGTGGGGTGCCAAGTGTCAGCCTCCCCCCCCCCCCCAGCATGTAAAATATAATTGTTCAATCGTGCATTACCCTTTACTACCTTGTAATAAAAAGAATCAGAATGAACGATTATTAGTTGAAAGGCTAAGTATTTTGACCTCTTCCATAATGTGTAAATTTTTTCCAGCTTTTAATTTTGGTAGTGGATGCTGAGAGGTTTACAACATAGTGACCCAAAAAAGTTTTTCAGTAGATGATATGTCATGTTATGGAAGCAGCTGCCGCCAACAATTGGGAGATATGATGATAAGCTCTGAGTGTGTGTAATGTATGCCTCCGTTAATACGCATCGTAACATCTCATTTATTTGTCAAATTATCCTGAGAAGCCAGACTGCATATAAACACGCATAAATCTGCCTAGAAATGTGCCTGTCATGTGTACTTCCAAAATACTTTTAATATCATTTATGAAAACATTTTTATTTTCCGCATTACTTAGATTATAAATATCAACTTCAATTTCAATAGCAGTAATTGTTTTTCTTTCCCTTAACTAGTCTTCATGCAAAGTATGGAACAGAGACACAAAACAACAACGATGATCTTCTTTTTAGATTATATTAACTCTTTTAGTGCTTACAGTATTACCTGTATCTGCTGCATAAAATTGTGAATCTGCATCTAGACTGTGCCCCAGATTTAGAATTTCTGGTTCCCGTTCTTCATGGATCTGGTGCCCCTGCACTGCTCCGGCAGAGTGCATCACTTTCCAGAGTGCATCACTTATTTTTGGTGCACATTTAACATAGGACGTGCAACACAGTTCTGTTGATCTTTGCAGGTTAAATGCTTTGCAGGGTCCACACATGAAAGACCATTACAGCGCAGTATAATGCAGCTATGTCGCAAATGTGTCCCGTGTGTCACAAATGTGTCTCGGACACTTCTTAAATACATGTGCAAGCAGTTTGCACTGAAAAGAATGTACAAAGTCAGAAAGAATACTTGCGCAGGGTCTTTAATAAATCTGGGTCTATTTATATTGTGTACTCAGTTACTGTTCTGTAGCACATAATGCTGTGATTTTATCAACTTCAAATAATGGAGGAACAGACAGTCCTGGCTAGCCTCAATCTAAATCATAAACAATTATCTATGGCTGTACGCCAGTACTGACCTGTGCACAGTCGTGGCTGGTCATCGCGACTTTGCTAGCAGCATTTCAACAGTTAACTGCTGTAACCTGTGCCAGCACCACTCACAGGTATCACTGATTGCGATCCAGGTTCGGTACCTGGACCTGGACAGCTTTTTTAAATTAAGATTTAGCTGAACCTGTATTTCAACGGGTCGCTTATCGCACTTTTACTTGCACTCTTACACAGCGTTAAATGGTAGGGATTATAGTTTCCTCTGTTCACTGCTGTGTAATACAGTTCTATACCCCCATCCTGACCTCCAGGTATAGAAAGTGTCCATCATTTCTGCATTATGATAATTCTTCTTAGGGTCTAGAGTTAGTAAGACAGCCTCTTATGCCATATTCTGCAATAATATTAAATCCTGCTTGTTATTTCAAAAATAATATTTATTACTACTTTTTAATAAAATATCTATACTGTAGAAACAACTACAAAAACTCTAAACACAAGTATAGTTAAATATTCCATATTAGATACATGAAAAGCAATCAGTGTCTACCTCCTCACAAAAAAAATCAATAATCATCCATCATATTTCCCTTTCTCCACCCCTTCCTCATCACCTCAAAAAATGTATTCTATCAAATCCATTTGGCTTTTTGCCCTTTTGGCCACTAAGAGCAGGTTTATCATATTCCTTTAATTTCCCCTTCATTTTATTCTTAATATATTCTAATAAGATGACTCCATATTCCAAGTCCATTCTTCAGTCCTAGGAAGCTTACCAATAGCTCAGTTTCTTAAAATTAGCAGTGGTTTCCAAAAATGCATTTTATAAACCATTCCCAAATTGTCAATAGACCATCCCAATATTTGGATCATTTTGGACATCATCATTTAATTGAAAAAAAAAGGTGGAGGTGGAGGTGCATCCTCAGATTGTCCAATTGAACTTTACACAGAATTATATGGGATATTTATTCATTATGTTAAATATGTGCTACATAAAAAAGGCTTCATAGCATATAACATAAAATAATATAAATGCATGAAATAATGCTTTATTTTTTAATATTCTCCAAAGCATGCAGTTTATTCATCGTTATGCTTGGAAGGATTGTCATGAAGAAAGAAAGCCTCATAAATGTGCACAGATGGACCCATTTCCCCCATGATTTGTGATTTCTAGCAATTGCCATAAACATTCTGCACATGTCATATTGGAAGAAGAGCTAGGAACATTTGTGTGGTAACCTTATAATGAAAACTATTTGCAGAATCTCCTCTGACCTGCTAAGTATGAGTTAATGGTGGCTCTTAATCTAATAGCCCATGTATGCTGGCACATAGCCTTTATTGTCTCCATGCAAAGACTGTGTGCAAACCATTTACAGAAGAGTCATCTTATAGCAATGCCTAAAGTAAGCAAAACAGAGCAATTGATTAATACATAATAAAATATATACATAAACAAACTAAAATAAGACTAACTATGGCTGGAACGTTGCAGCATAAAACCACAAGTGCATCTACAATGCTAAGAACAGTGGATACCACCACCGTACATAAATTAGCTATAATATAGAAGGATTACGCAAAATACTGAAAAACAATCATTATACTTAGAGATTAGCAAATCATCCAAGATTCAATTATCAGAATCTTAGCTGAATTTTTCAAAATAGTTCAAGTCCAACTTGAATTTGTTCAAAGGAACCTAACATAAGGATTCTACTATTAAGAGTAGTTCTGATGGTAGATTCTTTCTTACTGCATCTGCTCTAATCTGTAATGTAATAATCCTGGAACCAAACCTAACTTGTTAAAAAGCTTTATTTTAGTGATATGCAAATAAACTGCAAAGGCTACTGGGGCGTGTACTAGCCTGGCCGGGCACTGGGAGCTAAGGTTATTACTCCATGCCCTAGTAGCCTCTGCAGTTAAAAAACTTTATTTTAGTAATATGTAAATTAACTGCAGAGGCTACTGAGGCATGTATTAGCCTTAGCTTCCAGTGGCCGGTCAGGCTAGTACACGCCCCAGTAGCCTCTGCAGTTAATTTGCATATTACTAAAATAAGCTTTCTAAAAAGTTAGGTTAGGTTCCAGGATTATTAAATGACAAATAAGGGCAGAGGCAGGCAGGAGGTATCAAAAATCAGATCTACTTCTGATAGATAGTAGAATCCCCATGCTAGGTTTCCTTTAACTTGTTCTGGAAACTGGTATATAAACTCCTCTGGTCCTCTAAAATCCAGATTTGTTGTGAAAAGAACGCTTTCATTTTCCCTTTGCCATGGGGCAAGTTCATACATCCTACATCTGGGTTATTTGTTACACTCGCTGCTTTAAGAGAGCATACTGGAAACTAAAAATGGAAGGTGAGTGGAAGGTTTTGCGTTCAGCTTCTGTTCCACATAGCCTACAATGTATGGAAGATTACCTTCCGTTATGCTTTTGTTATTTACAAGATTCATCAAATGCAACACGGAAATGATTTGTCTTTAATTTTGTGCTTGAAAAATGAAGTCAAAGTATGGATTTTGTTCCTCTCTCCTTTCTTGTTCCTCATGGTTGTCCAACATGTTCACATCAATACACAAGACTGTGACTATGTAGGGTATGAGGGTGTTAGATTGTGCTTTCTCCTAGTGGCTATGTGTGTATCTCTCCTAGTTCATTAAAAATCTGATGGGGAATACCACCATTCTTTCCAATTGATATTAAAAACAGCAAAAAATACAAGGTTCAGTACAGGCTTAAAGGAGTTTTCTACCTTTAAGATATTTCTACAGTAAAAAAAGATCCAAGCAGCACTATCAAAACAGAAAATGGGTAAACAAAAATAAAAAGCGGTTGCACGCCTAAGAGGGCCTTTTTTTCCTTTGTCTCTTTAAGATATTGATTATATATCTTTAGGATAAGTCAGTTATATTGGTTCCATCTGTTCCCAGCACACAGGGAGTGTAGCTGAAATTTCTGCTATGTGTCTAATGCCCACAATTGGACTACTGTATTTTTGGAACTATAAGGCGCACCGGATTATAGGACACACCATCAATAAATGCATGCTAAAACATCTAGGTTCATATATAAGGCGCACCGGGTTATAAGGCGCACCGGATTAGAAGGATGAATGACCAGCAGGTGGCAGACCTGAGCACAGTTCAAAGCAGCTGTTGTCTGTAAGTATGATTCATATATAAGGCTCACTAGACTATAAGGCCACCTTTGATTTCGGAGAAAATCAAAGGATTTTTTGTGCGCCTTATAGTCCGAAAAATATGGTACTCAAAGCTCAGTCATGGGCTTTATTACCAGGGCTATGGGTAGAGCAATTGCTAATGTGCCAAGTAGCTAAGCATCTCTACTTAGTGATGAGATGCAGGTAGTTATCACTGTGTATAAGGGGGGCGGTGGATGGGGTCAGAGAGAAGACCAAAATGTCCATGACCTTTACATGTCTAATTCAATAGAGGCCCATTTACCAGTCAAGAATTGACATTTTCTCTAGTTCCCTTATGACCCCTGTTCATGAGCAATAAAATGCTATATACATAGCAATTATACATAAAAAATGGTCACATATTATAGTTAGTTTATTACCAACATGTGGCATTTGTGAGGATAATCCATTCATTCCCCTATTATGACAGAATATTAATACATATATTCACAACATAATGTATACATCAGCTCCCCATATTGCAGAGCCTTGGTCAGCAGGCAGATCTTCCTCTACTGGTTGCAGTAGATTGAACACACATTGAAATCACTGACCCAGCTGAGATTACAAATGTTGTATTGCAGCCATGAACATTTTAATCCATCAAAGTTTCATCACTCAATGTAACCGAAAAATAACAATTCTTCTGATTTGCTACAGACAACGAAAATCAAGGTCACGGTCTGTGCCGTAGTACTCATTTATAGCTTTGCAGAACACAAGTTAGAATTGGGAGGGAAAACTATTGTGTGTACAGGGTGACACTGGGAAATACATAAAAGTATCCTAGTGCAATGGCTGTGCGGCCGTTATGTACGGTGTAAGTACAGAAATGTAACCAAGTACATCTATCAAAACACGTTGGTTTCCTGTGTACTGTTGAGATAAATGGATTTTACTATTCCCTTCAGTAAAGAAAAGGAATTTTAAAGACCTTGATCTGCTGGTTCTCATTGCTGTTCTGCCAAATACATATATATTCCACAATATGATTTTAAAAACATAGGGGATGATGCTTGATGTTAATCCCTCCATTTGGGGTCGGGAAGTAAGAGTTCTCCTTATCGAGACTTTCCCAATTAAGGCCATCTTACAGGCGTGTGGAGACTTATAGCCATTGTCACTCCACTAGGGGATTCTGGGAAAATATGCAAATAAGCGTTCCAGGATGGGATAAGGAAATGCACGCCTCTTTTAGCTACCTTGCAAGAGATGCAACCACATTGAAACAGCACTGCTCCTTCTGGAATAGATATACTGGTTTGGTTTTAATCCCACCTCATGTCATTAGGCTTACTGAAAGTCATGCTTGATGTCAAGGGAGCAGCCTTACAAGGTAGCTAAAAGGCGCATGATTTTCTTTATCCCATCCTGGAAAACTTATTGGCATATTTCTCCTCCGGTTTCTCATGCTACATCTATCAAGAACCAGGAGTTTTATGATACAGACAGTCCCCAGGTTTCATACAAGATAGGTTCTTTAGGTTTGTTCTTAAGTTGAATTTGTATGTATATGGGAACTGTATATTTTATAATTGTAACCCCAGCCAATTTTTTGTTGGTGTCTGTGACAATTAGATTTTTAAAATATGTTGGATTGTCATAAAAACCAGGGTAAACAATAAAGCTTAATTGCAGGCATCTTTGGTAATTGTTATAGCTGGTTATTGTAGTCTAAGGCTAAAGTACAGTAAATTACCAACATCCATAGGTCCGTTTGTAACTAGGGGTTTTCTGTAAGTCGGGTGTTCTTAAGTAGGGGACCGTCTATATATCCATTGGATGGCCGCGCTGGTGGGCTTGGTATAGAATTGCACTAAAGCCTGCATCTGCTACCGGCGCAAGCTATAGGTAGTGTGCCGGCACATGGTTTCCTTGCCCCACACCGCGGGCCAGCATGGACCAGTACATTTAAGGTGTAAGGGGAGAAATATTTGCAATTTCTGGATGTGCAACTTTAGCAACTTTTATCAAGGCTTGTGCTCCAGTAGCCTTCATAAATGCCCCCCCCCCCATATAAAATGCAACTAAAAAAGAAGACTGCATAAATCAGGTTTAGCCACCTAAATGCCCCCTTTAAGAACATAAAAAATAGCCTCTTAAAGAGAGTCACCCCTAGTCATAGTAATCACAGTGTCATGCAGCCCCTCATTCGTTATAGAAAGTGCTGTCTGAATTTGTAAACATTCAATATGCAAATTAGATACTTTATGTACCCAGGTCACTCCGGGGGCAATGTTATGTCCTGGCTGACCCATCCCTTGAGATTTCAAAGCTGCCCCTTCCTGCTTCATTTCTATTCCTCCAACTTCCATGACATTGGACATTGTCCTAAATATAGAATACCTTGGGAGTTAAGGTCATGCATTCATACATTTTCTATAGGACTTAATAAGGAATTATTATAAAATGTATGCAATGAGTTCCCCCAGAAGCAGAGGAAATGTAGCTCTCTAGTATAGGTGTTGCAAAAGTTCTGAAGCTATTACTGACTTTGTGACCTCAAAGGTGCAGAAGATTTGTGTTCTCCATTATCCGTATGATGATAAATTTATCACCTATCCTGCAGACTGCTCATAAAATTTGTTTTAATGACATAATGTTATTATAAATTTCTTTTATTGTGTCGATTACGTTCACACTCATTTAGGCAAATGTCAGTGTTTTTCCTCCTCCTGATGTAACATTCTTAATATGAATTGTTACGAATATTAATTGTGATTCCCAACAAAATAAACAGAATGGCTTCTTCTTGGCATAAAAGTAAGTCTGATGCTGCAGCCAACGCATGGGGATTGTTATTAACGCCGGAAGATGAGAGGAAGGATCAACTGAACCTGTCACTGAAGCCTTGCTGTCACATAGAGGGGAAGCCATTGCTATATAAAGTATCTTAATTCCTTGTAATCTGCCAACAAGGATTGGGGATTGCCCGAGAAAACCACCAAACAGTGCAATGACCCCTTATAAGGAGACATCTTGTATTACCTCAGTACTGACTAATAGGTAGTTCTGTCTAGATAGAATATATGTCTTGGTAAAGTTTTTTTTTTCTTCCAAACTATGGATCAGGCTTATAAGAAGTGTCACTTTTTTGACAAATTTCCTTCAGCAAATATGGAGTTAAGCATATTAGACATGAACCAGATATCAAAATATAGTGTACTGTGAAAGGTGCTGTAAATTGTATCATATTGTATAATATACATTATAACTCAAACCCTACGGGAGTCAAATCTGCCCTGTGTCAAGTGGTTATAGCTTTGGAACGCTATAATATATCCAGGGGATTTTGAGATTGTTTTTTCATGACACATTGTACTTCAAATTAGTTTAATTTGGATGAAATCTTTTGTGCTTAGTTATGAAAAAAAAAAACTAAATTTGGCAAACATTTTTAAAAATTCTTTATTTTCAAAGTTCCAAATTCTCTACTTTTGATGCAGATAGTCATTGCACCCAAATAAATTCATGACTTACATTTCCCAAATGTCTGCTTTATGTTGGCGTGGTTTTTTAAGATTTCATGTATTTTACTAGAATGTTATGAGGCTCAGAATTTGGGTGCCATTTTTCACATTTTTTGGAAAATCACCAGAACCCGTATTTAGATGGACCTGTTCAACTTCTAATTGACTGTGAGAGGCCTAAATAATATCTAGACTCGTAAATTACCCCATTATGGAGACTACACACCTCAACGTATGAAAAAGCACTTTTAAGAAGTTTGTTTAACCCTTTAGGTTTTTTTTAGGGGTTAAAACAAAACGGAGGTGCAGTCCGCAAATTGTAATATTTTGTTCACAATACACTCATTTTGGAAGGAAAATTAAACATTTGAAATGGATTAAATTTAAAAAGGCTCCAAAAAGTTTGATACCCAATTTCTCCCGAGCACACGGATACCCCAGGTGGTAACCTGCTGTACGGGCGCACGGCCGGGCATAGAAGGGAAGGAGGCGCCATCCAGAGCAGATTTGCTATGTCACATTGTACAGGCTATAATTTTTTTTCTTTTTTTATTGTGGACCTATAGGGGCTCATTTATTTTTTGCCACATGAGATGCACTTTTCTGTTACATTATTTTGGGGCATCTATAGCTAATTGGTGAGATTTTATAAAATCTCTTTGTTGATGGAGGAAATTAAAATCATCAATTTTTTGGAAGATTTTTTTTGGGTTTTTTTTTGGCCGTTTACCATACCATAAAAATAGTATATTATTTGTATTATATGGGTCGCCACAATTAAGAAACTACCTCATTTATATAGATTTTTTTATTTTTTTCCAAATTTTCCTGAATAAAAAATAATTTGGCGAAAATGTTAAATCTGATAAATCTGGTCAAGGGCTTATTTTTTGCAGGAAGCCTTGTTCTTTTTAGTGGTCTTATTTTAGATTGTGTTACATTTTATAATTACTTTTTAGAGCATTCTTTAAAGGGTATAAATTAATTAATTTTTTTTTTTGAGAGTTTTTTGAGGTTGCTTTTTACAGGGTTCACTTAGCGGGTCCAATAGTATAGTAGTATAGTTAAAAGTATTAACAAAATATTATCTTTTTTCTGAACATTTTTTGTGGGGGTTTTTTTGCCAGGTAACGATTTATTACACAGATTGTTACGGACGCAACAATACCAAATATGTGGGGTTTTATTGTGTATTTGTGTTTTTTATATTTTATTAAGTGTTTTTATGGGAAAGTGACATTTTAGGAGCTTATATTTTTATGTATTTATTTTTTATTTATTCTTATGTTTAAAGTTTAGTGTTTTTAACTTTTATTACTTGTACAAACTTGAACTTGAACCAGCGGGGGTCTGATCGCTGGTTCAAGTCCAATACACTGCTCTACAATACTTATTCATTGTAGAGCTTTGTAAACTGACTGAGCATGCAGACCCCGGAAGGGGTCTGAATGCTCAGGACATCGGCAGCCCCGTGGCACTCGGCAGACCTCGGGGCTGCCCGGAAGAGAATTGAATCCCCCGGTAAGCTGCACGGGGGATCCGATCCATAGAGGGAAGACCCTTACAAGCCTTGGTCATGCTTGATCGCATCGTGTAAGGGATTAACACTTGCTACATTCGTGAGCCGGTACCAGAAGCGGGACATTATAGAACGTCCCGGTGCGGGAAGTATCTACCCGCAGGGTAGGGGTTAAAGTGTAGGGGTTAAAGCGAAACTAAACCTTTGGAGCAAAGTTTGTTATTTCAGAAGAAAAAATAGTAAACTTTGTGATATTCTTCATTAAATCATAAGACACTGTCAAGGCATAAGACACTTTGGGTGTGGTCATATGTGGTGCTAAACGCAGTGCTAACATATGGGGGCGGGCTTTGGCCTGATCACATATACTTTTCCACGGAAACGCAATCACATTCGATAACCAGTTGTTTTATTGTTTTAATGCAACACAGGTGCTGGTCTCCAATCGCCACGGGTGATCACACCCTTTATCAGACTCCGTTATCTCTCAGCTGGCAGTGGATACAGGACAGAAAACTCATTTACACTATCTGCTTATATAAGGAGTTGATTTTTTAAAATAAATATACTTTGTATTTTGTATACTACAAAATGTACTATTATCTGCACTATTGATTTATGCAATTTTGTTGAAAATTAAGTTACCCTTTAAATCATTCAAAGATAGATTTCATGTGTGGAGAAAATTTCAGATCTGCATTATGTAGATTTGCCATATGTCTCATGTGGGGCCAGTCCCCTAATACACTGTAAACATGTACAGCAAATATTTAACTAGGTACCCACTAGTAACATATGACTGTGCATGTCAATGAAATCAGGTTTCAGGCTTCTGTGCTTGAAAACCACTTCCAGGGCTGTATTTGATTGACAGTTGTCTTTCAGAATCAGTTCCTGGGGAAAGCTGGGTTCAGTTTGTATTCAGCTGTATTAATGGATGTCCGAACCAGTTAGCCACCAGGGGTGGCGTCCAGGCACCCCTTCATAAATCTGGCCAATTCTGATTTCTGTTTTCTGGCTAATTCAGCCTTCAGACTCGTCTGCTTCTCTTTTGCTATTACTTTCCTAATCTGTGTATGTGACCCTTGCTATGTTATTTGACTATTCTATAGATAGATGATAAGATGTCTTGCTCAAGTTGTTTGTCTTGCGGAGATCATAGATCTTGAGGGGATATTTTAAAGAAGAAGAAAAACAACAACAATATTTTATAATTGTTTAATAGTTTAAGAGTTGACAGACAGCTCTTCCCAAGAGCAGCATTACTAACGTGTAAGAAGTAGCAGCTCGGAAACTGTTATATCGCAGCTGTCAATCCACAATGGATGAAACCTCTTGCCAAGACGTAGTATATACCCAGCTGGTGTATGGAAGCATTGCCAACATTACAGTTTCAAAGCTTTTACTGATTTTGGTTACAATAATGGCTTATTCATCAAAAAGCAATAACAGATCAAAAAATATTTATCATGTGGCTTCAAAGTGATGATATTATTATTAACCTAGTTGTCAAAGTTGCATGAAGACTTTTATCTTTATCTTAGGCGACACAAATAATCTGAATACTTGAAATACATAAAGTTCTATCAAAAGCAGCAACAAAGGTGAGACACATACAGTAGAATTCTTTGTAGAGGTATATGTCAACAGGAGACTCTATCAAAGAAAAACTTAAAGGGGTATTCCGGGAATATGAACGTCTGATACAAAAACCCATAATGCTATAAATAAATGAATATAACAAAACTCAATGTCATTAGTCACAAAATAGATCTTAAATAGTTTGATTTTATGATTCACAAAATGCTGCAGCCTCTCTAAAGCATGTGGCGTTATCACAAACAGGGGTGCTACTGGAAACTATAAGTCCCATGATCCTTTAGTTCTCAGTAATTCCTCCTCCCTCCTATGCTCTGCTCCCAGTGATATAACAGACTGTCCTGCTCTGTTACATAGTAATGATGTGTAATTGCCATCCCTGCATATTGCCTCACTGAGATGACTTCTCACCACAACACTGGCCATACTGGATGCACTGCAACCAACCCACTACAGCCGAACATAGTGGTGATCACATGACCTGCCCAGGCAGGTGCAGGACATGTGATGTGGACATGTGGCCAGCGGCCATCTTCTGTCCTTTGTCCACTCCGCGTGGAGGAAATCAACAGACTGAGTAAAGGGCCAGTAGAATTTTACTTCTTCATTACAGTGTATGTCACCAGCATTTTCTGCTAAGGGGACCAACATTTTAAATAACAACTAATTACATATTAGCTTATATTATAATGACCCGATTGTATATGAATTATGCTTATTCCTGGAAAACCCCTTTAATCTAAGTATGACATTCAAAAGGAGCCCTAAGGTGACTATATTACCTAAAATGTTGATTGGATCACTCATCAAATTGTAAAGCGTATTATAAATAAGGAAACATTGTCAATGATCAATAGTGGAACATAACGTGCAAAAAAAAACAAATAAATACAACATGTAAAAATACTTGAGCAATTAGAGGTAATTAGATTGGTATGTGATCTTTCATTTTTATAAATTTCCTCCATGGAAATAAATTGTGGCTGCCCACTCCTGCGCTTAGGGAGATATTATTGATACATAGAGGGATTGCCCCCTTTAGCACATCATTGATATGGTTTGTGTATTGGAAAGTTATACAATTTTATATATAATTTCTGTATCATTTCCTCTCTGTTTTCTTGTTGTCATTCAACAGGAATCTTCATAGTTTTTTTCCTGTGGATAAGGCCGGTCCCTGGTCATGTGATGTCACACAGGTGCACAGCTCATTATATACAGAGAGTAATCAGAGCTGTGTGACATGACCCTCTGCTGGGCATTTGTAGGATATAAAATATTCATACAGCTCAGGGCCCATAGTAGTCTTTATCCACGGCTGTGTGTAATTATTTTATTGTTTGTGTAATTATTTTTATCATTTCATGATAATGGCCCACATTTATCAAAGATAGTGCACATAGTGCAGTGTGACTGTGAAGTGTGCAGAGTGTGACAGATTCATGCATTGTGGAGCAGGGTCATGAATCTGGCGCCCCCTGCACTTCTCTGGCAGACTGCACTATTTTTTGTTGCACTTTATTCCTGCTGTAGAATTGTGGCGCAGGCGGAATTGTGGTGCACATCGGAAAGAATTTAGGTGCACATTTTTTCTTGGCGCATACACTTTAATAAATGTGGGCCTATGTATTGAATGTCGTTCATGACATTAGAGCTCACCCTATAACAGTGGTGGCGAACCTATGGCACGGGTGCCAGAGGTGGCACTCGGAGCCCTCTATATGGGCACCCTTTCCATCACCCCAGGGCAGGGATCCCCAGACAGGACTTAAGGCCTCTTGCAATCACAGGCAGCCCAGGACCCTAGAAGGACGCTACAATGATGATCCAAACTTCTTCTCCTTCTTTCTACTGTATTGGTGTCCTCAGGTGTCTATAGATTTTAAACCTGTGACAGAACAGGGAGTAATAAGTTGCAACTTAAATTGTTGCATTGGCACTTTGCGAAAAAAAATGTGGGTTTTGGTTGTAGTTTGGGCACTTGGTGTCTAAAAGGTTTGCCGTCACTGCCCTATAACAATTTCAAGTTATATGCCTCTATATGCATTGGTATATAACAGAGCTCAAAGTTAGAGCTTATGTAGAAAAAAGTTCTTGATAAAGCAGTATATAATACTTATATAAGGTATGTCTATACTCTGGGATATGATATAAATGGAGGCTAAAATATGACTTTTGGAAATTGATGCATACAGCCGGTCACGTTATTCTTTATGGTCACACTATACTGTAGTAAGCTAACTGTCTATATTAATCAGTCATTACTAGTCTAATGATACTAATGGGGCTGTATTTTCATAAGAAGCATTTGCTTAACACGTCAACATCACAAATCAAGGACAAATTAAACATTTCACTAATGCAGTCAAAGCTTCAGAAGTTCTGGTAAACATCAGAGCATCTGCTCCATGACTTATGTGACATTTAGTAGACCTCTGTTTATCCATTTTCAATAGTGCATTTCCACATGATTGCAACAGAACCGAGCTGCAAAAATGTTGTAAAAAAGAAATCAAAAGAAATCTCCATTCCCCAGATCAAACCCTAAACTACAATTGATTTAAGGCTTTAGCATGCTGGTAGCATTCATAACCATCAGGTCAATAACTTGCTTAACTAAAGGAAAGCTTAACTAATGTCTTATGTGGACTTGCAGAGCTGGAGCCATCAGGTAATGACCAGGCTCTGCAGGTCACAGGCTCCTTCTTTCTGATTCCTTTTGTGCCTTTTCATGGGCACTACAGCAACTAGTACCATTCTAATGTCAATGTAAAGATGAAGATTTAATCTTTCTAAACTAACAATAATTGTGGTACTGTGTGCAATATATCCAAATATGTCTGTAGCATGTATTCCCAACCATGTCATAGCCTGTATATCTGGTTATATAGCACACAGAAACACAATCAAACTGTTTGAAAAATGAGACACTCATCTTAAAAATGACACGGTAACCATGGTTCTAGCTACTATAAAGCCCAAGATAGGGGCATCTGAGGTGATGTTCCCCATCCAGGCAGAAAGTGACTCTTTTTAACTCATAATTTACATATGATATTGGAGGCGATTTTCTAAAGATAAATGGGCAAGTTTGTCCTGATGAGGAAATCAAACAATCTATGCTTCCCCACTGATTGCAGGTGGGAAAAACCAAATATACCAATGATGATCACAAATGTATAATAAAATGTTATTCCTTCTATGAATCTTACTTAGTTCTGCTTACCGAGATTTCACTTACCCTAAAAAAGTTGCATTTAAGTCTCTCCCCCCAAAGAATAGGGCAAAACTGTGTTTACCCTTGTAGCACACGATCCTATGGTAGACCCAGGCTCTAACCCAATACTGGACCTTAACGTTCCAGCAGTAGACAACCAAATTTAGAGACAACTATGTTCTATTTCCTATTCAAATTGGAGTAAACTTTGGCCCTTTGAGGTTCCGACATCATCGTCCCACTTCATCACAAATTTTGTGTTCTTTCCACCCACACTTTTATTATATTTCATATATCTCTATAATGAGCAGATATCGTTTAGCCCAGTAGCTCCAGCTATATCATCAGGTGATAATTATTGTCTAATAATTCTAACAGATGTTCCTTTTTATTTTGAAGACTACCAAATATTAACCCTTTACAAATAGATCACTTATTTTGATGTTTTTTTTTAATGCGATCATATATCTTATCTCCTTCTACGCTCCAGTTCATTTCTATTAGAGTGGTTTGCAGTTTTCTACTCCCCGGTTTGAACTAGAGTGATAGAAGATGCTGCTTTTGTCATTTTTCTAGTGAAATCATGTAATTCTGCTTTTCTTTACTACCAGGAGCTGCTGTTTATAAGGATCGGATGCAGTAAACGGGAGACATCACATTTCTAAACATCAAGGGTGAGTTGTTCCTTTAATTCTTCCTCATGTGGAAAGAAAGAGTCATAAGTTCCACCAAAAATATCTTGACTGCGTTTCCCATTCTCCTTTCCTTCAGCCAAAAGCAATAACAGTGATAAAAAGAAGAAACGTAGATAGATAAGAGCTCCTGGCCCTGGCTTTTCTGGAAAATTGGCTGTAATGTCAGTTTTAGAGGAGTAGAAGCTTGAAAATCTACTTATAGGCGAAACGGACAAGATCAGTGAAAAGCTATGAACCAGAAATCAGCAGTCAGGGAATTTTTTTTTGGTACATTCTGTCTGTAAATTGGTTGGACTCGAGTTACATGATTGTTTATAGAAAATTAAGCTCAATGATAAAGTTTACTGTTAGAATTAGAACTGCAAAAAAAAACAGACTCCAACTGTAATGACTTATAATAACAGAAAACAAAAGTCTGAAATCTACTCTGAAACTAAATTTGGGTAAAGTGTTTTTCCTGGTTATTAGTAATAAAGGAACATAATGACCTATGTAGGAACAGCTCTTATAGACATGAATGATATATACTATGTTATACAATGGATGGAACTCTCAGCTTCCACTAAGGCAGCTAGATGATCACAGAGTAGGCACACCCCAGTTGCTCTGTGGTCCGCTGATCAGTGGCTGATCATCTACATTCCTAGTAAACTATGCCTGGAAAAAACCATTAATAAATCATTGGTGGAGATTTATCAGTACTTCTACACCAGTTTCTGGTGGTATGCCACAACCACCAGCAGAGTGGGTGAGCAGGTGGTGTTCCTGCCCAGTGCCTGCACACTATTCCAAAACCTGCAAACTTTCTTTCTTTCTCAGGTTTTTATGCAAAACTATGTCAGGTTGGACACGGTATAGTTTTGCCCAGCAGTTAGCTGCCCGACAGATTCATGAAGAGGCCTAAGTGGGGACACAGAGGTGTGGCCTTTATCACGGGGCCGCCCATGCTCTGGCATATAATAATTTACCCCGTTTATCCTTTCATATCCCTTAAAGGCTTTGAATGAGTGAACAAAAGCATGCAATGGAAAACGAACCCGGACTTCAGTCAGAAGTTTGGGTATGGCTCATCCCCAGCCACCGGTAACAACCATAAATTTTGCCATCACTGACTCTTTAAAAGCAGTTGGCATTTTGCTAAGGGTCGTTGTTCCCTGCCGGCAGGATAGTTGCTTCCCATTGGCACTAATCGTGGTTGTTACCGCCAAGAGTGGGTGAGCCAAAGCTGAAGTCAGGGTTCATTTTCAACAAACTTCAATGAGTCCGCTCATTCCTAATAAATTTCATTTATTTTGAGCTGAGCACTAATTTTGTAAAAGGTTTCTAAAATAAATATTTTGGAGAGAAGCTTTGAAGCTTTCCGGTATCACAATTTATACTAAGCTGCACAATGCCGCTAAGTAGCAAATTTATCAGACTGACTACCAGAATTTATCAGTCTCATGGCTTTATTTCGAGCTACTTACTCCCCTATGGTCAAGATGCATGCAATCAAAGGGAACCTGATGGGGTGATTTGCGACCAAATCATTTACAGGTTCTTGTGGATGATTGGTTTACTGTCACTAATCGCCTTATATTATTTATGTTCATGGCCAGAGTAAAAAAAATTTCTACTTATTCCAGTCCAAAGCTCTCGGCACCTATACACTCATTCAGTGAATCCGGTGCAGGCCATTCTTCAGTGTGGGTACGTTCTTCATTGATACATCTACACTGGCTTCATTGTAACATTGCACAAGCTCCGGGACCTCCAGAGATGAGTCTGATGCATCTTATTGAACTCGTCTCTATTCAATTATAAAAATGTGTTATTTGTATAATAGCCACGGACAGAGATGTTACAAGACTATTTCGGACACTAAATCACCAGTCCATAAGGACCTGTAGTTGTTGATCTCCCAGGTAGGTTTCCTTTAATATGTTCATAGAAATTCTTTTATACTGTGCTGTCAGACAGTTTTATTACGTAACTTTATAATAGTTTTATTTTTGTGCTTACAAGTTACTGATTTGCTTGTCCTCGATTTTATCTAATTTAGTATCTTAGAGAAAATAGTTCCACATTATGGCATAATGAAAACCTTAAAACATTCCTCTCCATATGCTATAACTACTGGAAAATTCAATTATTCAGCATTGACTTGAACCTGTTTAGGAAATTGATAGTTAAAGTCAATTTAATGGGTACTTAAATGTGACATTAACATTTAAAGTGACATAGGATCTTAATATATGGAATTATATAATGTTTATTAATATATTGCTCTGAAAATCAGAGGGCACCTATGCCGCCCAACATATCCAAAATAAAAATGGGATTTTGATGCACTACTGCTCGTGTCTTACTGCTTTATCTGCACCACAAAACAATTCCCCATTACCCCAATAGGTTACTCTATATACCAGTGATGGCTAACCTATGGCACGGGTGCCAGAGGTGGCACTCAGAGCCCTTTCTGTGGGCACTCAGGCCATCACCAGAGATGACTCCAGGTTCTTCCTACAGTCCCGGACAGCCCAGGACTTGCTGTGCACAGAGCTATTTTAAAGTGACAGCGCTACCTGGGACTATTTTCTGCTTTATTGGTGTCCTCGGGCTGTTATCAATGAAAACTGTGACAGAGAAGGGAGTATAAATCACAAATTAAATTTCTGTGTTGGCACTTTGCGATAAATAAGTGGGTCTTTGTTGAAGTTTGGGCACTCGGTCTCTAAAAGGTTTGCCATCACTGCTATATACCATCGAATAGCAACTGGTCATAGGCTGGTGTTATACACTTGGCTTCTATATTTTGTGTCTTACTGTAATCCTCCTTTCCTCTCACTGTGAGTCAATGGAAATCCCATACATCTCTTTGTAAGAAAACTGATAACAGCCTGAGAGCAAACAGGACAAATGCATTATACCCTGTGAAGCTAATGCGAATCCCATCATATCAGGAATCATTTGGATAGACGGCTTTGATTAGACATTTATTTTATATAGATTATTAGAAAGATAGGCCAATGACATATAGTACATAGTGATGACTCTACTACGACATTATATTAATTTCACTGCCTTTAATAAATGTCAGGGGGCATTATATTTTCTCAAATTGCAGATCCAGGCTATGCGACCCAGCAAAATCTTTAGCAACTAAGTACCCCCAGAAGATCCTCATGTTTAAATTCCCACAAGTGTTATTTTCATCCATGTGCTATCCATTTTCTTTAGCTAATGGCACAATGACACATTGGGGCACATTTACTTACCCATCCCGTTGCGTCCGCTGATCCGGAATGTCCAACGAGCATTCGGAGCTGCCGCGATTCACTTACAGTGTGCGCCCAATTTCTTAAATGTGTCGCTTTCCCCACTCAGGTCCGCCGGAGTTCACCATCTTCTTCCCAGTGTATGTGAGTGCTGATCTTTTGAATTTTTAATTCCACGGTTTGTCCGAATCAGTCTGGTTGTCCGACGGCCATGCCCCCCCGATTTGTGTCGCATGCAAGCCGGCGCTGATGCGACACAATCCCCTATGCGATTCAGCTCAGAACAGAAATAGTCGGGAAACCCGACAGAATTGCAGTCCACGGACCTTTAGTAAGTGTGCCGCATTAATTTTAATGACCCGTGAACTTGGAATCATGGACCAGATAAAGGCTTTGGAAAACTCAGACAAGGTCATATTGCTGCTTCTGTTTTGGGCTAAGGCTTTTACATTAAAGTCCAATGAGGGGCATAACTACAGTGATAGAAGACATAGCAGGCCTGCCTCTCCTAGTTGAAAAATATAGATACCTGATGGTTGTCATCTGTGTGGTAACTGTATTTGCAGATTGATGACTAAATAACACAGTCATGTGACCCTTCTAGTGATTGGCACAAGCTATTGATGTGTTACCTGAGCCCCTCCGTGCTGCAGCTTCACAGACTATTTCACTGTCTCCACCTCTGCTCTCTCAGCACTTCCAATCCCACTGCAGCAGAGGCAGTTTCAGAGTGGCACATGGAAAGTGCTCCTGCACAGTGGAACAACCTGTGAATCTGCAGCACAGAGGGACTCTGGTATACCCCCAGAGCCCTTCTGGCTCATTAGAATCATTTTGAGCGTTGATCTTTGAAATAAGAAGCCCATAAATAATAAATATTATAAATTTTCCATAGTCACGGTGCCTGGGTCTATAAGTAAGTGCCACTGGTTTACCATGCTAGGTTTTGATGGTATATTTCCTTTTATACTCTACATTAAATCCCTGTCCACCTTATTCATGATGTTTAAAAGTCATTTTCAAGCTCTTTTGGAAACCTTGCCAGTAAGTTTTTACTTTCGTTCTCCGTAATAATACACAATTGTCATTTTCCTAATTTAAAAGCTTGGACACATCCACCGCAAACAGTTCAGATGTATCATTAGTGCATTAAAATTGCCAAATGGCTGGTAATATTATTGTATCTGTGATGGGAAGCCAAAGATGTTGGTGCTTCTCTGCAATGCGGTTCCTTGGCCAGGCATTCGTCATTCCGCAGCGTAAACAATTGTAATAAATCTATTACAGTAACCCTGGTTTGGGGAGAGAAATGCTTGCTTTGTGGTGAGCAATAAAAAGTGAAGTACTAAATCACGCTATTCCGAAGATATTCCCGAGATTTTTCTTATAACCTCAATGGCCAAACACATTATTCTACAGAAGGTTCAGCGCTTACAGTTTTGCCTTAAATCTATTGGTTGCTGACATTTCCATTCTGCTACAATCTCACCCACATCCATAGTAGACTGCACAGGACACTTGTTACTTCTGACCGTAATTCTTCCCTCTACTAAGTGAAACACCAATATACAAGAATCCTGTAGACCATATAATAAGAGACCGATTGGTTCAATCTCTATTTATGAGGGTAAAAGACTGAAATTTTTACAAAATACAATCCTGTAATCTTATTGGTTGTAGCATTATAACTAGGCAACAGCATGGGTTTTTGAGTGATTGTACCCCCTGGATGTAGTCCATTTAAACTTCGATAATGTGTTCATAAACCTGTAATGGACTAGTGAAAAGTACAACAGGTGTTTTGGTGATAGAAAACAGATGGCAGTTATTAAAGAGGATCTTTCACCAACTTACAGATAGGAAGATTAACATACTATAGTGCAGGGACTACTACACAGATTCAGGGCCCTTAATTTAGTCTCTAGCCCCCACAGGTGCTGAAATATCAGTCTCAATATCTGACCATTGTAATCCTCCCCATTGTCAGAGAGGAGGTGTTGGAGCAGTAGGCATGTGTTATGATACTCTACTCTGACACTGAAACACTGAGATTATCATAACACATGCCCCATTCTCTGCTCCAGCTCCTCCTCTCGGACAGTGGAGAAGATTATAATGGTCTGTTACCAAGATATCTCAGCAACCATGGGGGCTAGGAAGAAAATTCAAAGTGCCAACCTCTACAGGTATATCACCGTATTTTTCGGACTATAAGGCGCACAAAAAATACTTTAATTTTCTCAGAAATCGAAGGTGTGCCTTCATAGTCCAGTGCGCCTTATATATGAACCGTACTTACAGACAGCTGCCTTGAACTGTGCACAGGTCTGCCACCTGCTGGTCACCGGTGCGCCTTATATATGAACCTAGATATTTTAGCAGGCATTTATTGATGGTGCGCCTTATAATCCGGTGCGCCTTATATATGAACCTAGATATTTTAGCAGGCATTTATTGATGGTGCCCCTTATAATCCGGTGCGCCTTATAGTCCGAAAAAGTATGGTAACCACATCTGTGAGGTGGTGCAAGGTCCTCTTTAATATTATAGGCACAGATTGATCAAAGTTACCAGTGTAGCACCATATGGCTCGGTATATGACAACCATTCTTTTTTAATATATTTATAAATGAACTAGAGAGGAAGTAAAATTCAAGTTCTGTAGATGATACTACGCTCTGTAAATTAATCAGCACAGAATGGATAGCATAACAATATAACAGAGGAGAAAAGAAGTTTTGGGGGAGCATTGGCAAATGAAATGAAGGTAGATCAATGGGGGTTATGCAGTTATTTATGAATAAACTGGCAATTATACAGTCACGGGACTGTGTATGGTTCTTTGGAGATGAGTTGCCTAGATTTTATACATTTTGAGAGGAATAACAAAAGAATCAACGTAAAGTTTAAAAAATAGATGGTCCAAAATTTTTTGATTCGTCCCTTTATGTCACCAATATGCTGTTTATGTCATTCTATAAAAATAATAAAAGTTTAAGAAATGTGTAGGTCTATAGGTCTCATCTAAGACTTTGTAATAAAGGTAGTACACACAATCCTCTAAGTGACGTAAATAAATAATAGACTTTTTGCACAAAGTTAATACATGCAATATAATACTTAACACTTTGCTGTAAATAAATAATAAGGTGCTTATGTATTGATTGTATACGGCCTTTACTTGTATCACGTACAAATACTGTGCAGCATGACTGTCAGTCATAGGTTGAACTTCATTGTATCTTCATGGTAAAAATGTAATCTCATACGAAATAATAGCTACTTTAAGGAAATCTACCAACAAAATTAAGCATGATAAACCAAGGAAACCTACTTATAGATTCAGGCGCAGTGACTGTGGTAATCTTCTTATATTTGTTATCCATCGCCTCCTTACTTCAAAAATCAACTTTTAAAATGATGCTAATGAGCCTGAGGGGCTCCATTACAGACTATTACATTGTCTCACCCTCCCCCTGCTCCCTCAACAATGAAATTACAGCAAGATTATAAAAAGCAGGGGTGAGGGTGAGACAGAGCAACAACCTGTAAAGCCAGATCCTAGCCTCTCAGACTCATCAGCATAATTTTAAAAGTTGATTTTAGAAGGTAACTATAAGAAGATAACAGAAATCTGTTAAACCCCTGTTTAAAGGGTATCCATACATAAACATAGAGAGAGATGACGGCACTCACCGGTTCCAAAAGCATGAAAAGCGTCCTTTATTGGTGGGGAAGCATGCAGGGGGGTAAACAGACAGGTTCTGGCAACAGCCAAGACAAGACTAATCAACCTGCGCTGGATCAATCATACACAGTGGCTGGGGGATATTGCAGAAATTGATTATTCTGCCTGGCAGGGAGAACAGTTAACTAATGTGAAAGCGTAAGCAGTGAGCCCAGGCACAGAAGCAAGACAGCTTCATTATCATAATTGTATGATTGTTTTATCAGCAAAACCACTCAGATCAGGGATTAAACAAGATATAATCCTGCATAGTGTGAATCAGCAGTCTCAAGGTATGCTTGGTACATAATGCATCAAATCAAATGGTAGGTTTCCTTTAACCAGTGGCTAAATATCATCTTTCAGATGCAAACATGCATTAACTGTATTGTGAGGCGGAACCGGTTCTACATTTTTCTATGGGATGAATAAATTCTGTGTCTAGAGCTCTATGTTCCACAAAACCATGCCTAGTATCAATCCTGTGATTTACTCTACATCTCTGCCGCTTTATTGGCTATTTTGCCGTCCTTTCCTGAAATCAACTAATTAAGCTAATATTATTTTCATAATGAGTTCAGAACAAGAGTTTTTCCCAGTAGACAATAATAGTCAAATTCTTTATGAAAGCAATACTGTCCTTATAAAAAGTAAGTGCTTCTTCTAAAAACATAATTCCTAGCAACCAGGGGAAAATATGAACAATATTGAAATGAATAATGCAGTACTGTGCATTATAAGTGACAAGCAAAGGAAGAGGATCATGTGAATGATAGCAATAAGTAGAACTGCCGGGTAGATGAATACGACTTCTGAAATAATATCATGATTAACATATTTATTAATGCTCCTTTCTGGAATTTGGAGACTAAATATATCTGAAGCGATATAACAATGGCTGGATAGTTGTCCCTACTCTTAATATATTGGTTTTGTTGCGAGACAAAAATCTACCTGAATGAGATTAAATTTGAGATAATTTGCCTTATTTTACGGCCAGTAATAGGTGCTTTCAGTGTATTACACCCAAGCATTTTGAAACTGTGTACTCATAGTTTCTAGTCATGATATCTATCTTTTTATATCATATATATAATCTGTTTTATTTTACCTTTTGTTTAACCCTTTAACTTCTCCCTAAATTCGTGGACTCAAAAAGGATTGATCAAACTAAAAGGGATAACTAGCAAAAAGAGAATCTATAATATCTGTATCTCAATCACCCAGATAATATTGCAATGCAGCACAGAAAGCTCTGAATGAGCCCTGTCTTTAACACCGGTGGTGGGGTGATATCCTCATATCAACTCCATCCTTTAACACAATCCAGTGTAGAAGAGACTGCTGCACCTTTGAGCAAGAAAACTTCTATTCTGTCTCCTAATTTATTTTTTAATTGATCAATTTATTATAAGGGATCAAGTAATGGGATGATTGTCTCCTGGGGTAGACACACACAATGCAGCAGGCTAATATAAATTAAAATAAGTCACATTGAATCATCTATCTGGCTCTAAACACTTAGAAGTCCTATCTCAGCAGGTGTTGGCCTAAGTGCATTTCACCCATTGCCACAGCTCCACAGAGTTTGTGTCTGGTCTTCTGCTTAACTGCTTTTCTTTTTGGAGGACCCATAGGAATGGCTTCCAGGTAATTTATACAGATTGCCTAGCTGCTACTTATAGGTCCTCATCAACTGGCCAGGATTCTGAGTTCTGAATACAAAACGTTTCCTATGTAAGATACCCTGTTTCCGTATCTATTTTCGTCAGCATTCAGCACTTATAGTTCAGGCTCCTAAGGTTTCTACTGGAGTAAGGTCCTGGTAGGGAGATTAGCCTTTAGGCTTTGACCTTGATTGTTCTCTGTGTAGTCTCTGTGTAGTTTGTCTAATTTTTCATCCTTTCCATTGCATGCATGTAGTGTAGGGACCACCACCCAGTTGTCGCTTGCAGCTTAGCACAAGACCAGGAAGTAGGCAGTTCAGTGCTTCTTACCCCTTTTTTGACAATTTGATTAATCTATCTTTCTATCTATCATCTACCTGTATATCTACAAAAAAGAAGAACTCACTTGGAGGCTAACAGATAAAAATAATATAAATGGGCGCACGATACCACAGGGCAGGGTAGCTAAATCTACAAAACTATCAATGAGAGAAATAAGTGAAGAAAACGGTGGTCATACTTTCGTTACAAATCTTATATTTATCTGAACAAAAGATAGTAGCACACAAACAAGGTTAAAACAAGGGTGATACCTTGTCCACCGAAGGTACTTAATTTCAGCGCCATCCGGGAGTCTTTCTCAAGCAGTAATGTGGTTAAAAAGCAATGTATATAAAGGAAGTGGCTCAATCAAATAAGCATACAAAATCAGGTGTACCTAGTCACAGGTGAAGAAAAGTAACCATAATTACTGTATAATTAGATTATAATCTAAAGGAATCATTTTTGTTATCAAAATAATGTTTATGTTGTCATATGTAAAACCATGGAATTCAAAGAGGGGTAGCTTTTTTATGTCATGATTACATGTTTGAACACTTAAAACATTTTCCTGCAGTACGTTTCACAGTGTACACTGAATATACAGTACTGCATATATAATGCCTAGAAATATGAATGCATTAGTCCTGGACTATCTTCTAAATGATCACTTGCCAGGGGAGTTTTTATGTTTCTTCCCCCTGACTATACCGAGAAACAGAGAATATCAAGGTTAAAAAGGCGTTTGGAGGACGCTTGTTTCTCACAGACCACCCTGTACTGCCGCGTGTCATTGCCAGTGCTGCTTTCTTATAGTCCAGTAAATGTCAAGTGACTCAATGCGACCCTTCTCAGAAACAGCCAATAACACTGTGATCTTTTTTTAATAATGCTCCAGGATTCTTTTATGACCTCCCTAAATAAGCCGTACCATATACCTAGAACATGTTATTTCCTTTTATTTATGTCCAGAATTACATTGGATACCTGCTTCCTCGTCTGGTTCTTCCTGATCATTGCTGACAAAAGACAGCGAGGCTTATATCACAAAGGCTTCATAATTTCTGTACTTCACAATGGGGATCTGCTACTTATAAATTCAGTTCCCTTTGTCTGATCATTCTGAGATACAATAAATCTCCAAAGACAGCCAGAATGATCAATTAGTTAATTCTGCTAATATATAATATTATTAAATGCAACTAACATTATTCTAAGTGCTAAAAGAAAGGACAACTTTTTTTAAATGATTGCTTTGTGCTACCGATCTTAGTAGCCATTACCATTGGAGCCGGCGACAGCACCGGACATACCTGGGCATGCGCCGAGGCCCAGAGCTGCTGGGGGGCCCACATAGGGCTGTTCATGAAGAATTCATGGGGGTAAGAGGGGGCTGTATCTAATGAATCAATAGGGGGGCTGTTTGATATGATAAGAGAGGGAAGAGGAGACCATTTAAGTTTATGAAATTTTAATGCCGCCACGTGAGTTCACCACAAAGGGGCTGAGGCTCTGTCGCCCAGGGGTCTCCTGACACCTGGAGTCAACCCTGATTACCATGGTGGTGTACTGTATACTTTGATGTTCTTGTTTTAGAATTTACAGTAATCCTGAACTTTTACTTTGTATCAATGGCATAACAAATTTTAAGATTCTGATCAGTCAGATCTAGTTATAGTGTAGCACAGACCACAATACATTCCAAAAACATATTATAAATGTTGCATACTCAGGTAAATAAATACATCCAAATATATTTCAAATATACTTATTGTTGATTGCATGATAAATGCCATAATCAGCTCCCGACCACAGGTCTAGGTACCATACCAATGCAACTGAGCATGCACAGACTTCCGTTGCTGCACTTGCCGACGTCTTTATGTCCCGTCCACCTGACCCAGCGCTGTATTAGGCCTAGCCGGCTGGAAGCTGGTTGCATGGACCATCGGGAGCAATGGACGAGAGAAGCACATGTTTATTTTTTTATGCATCCCCTCCTGAGCCTCCTCACCTTTCTTTACTCACTCTTGGACAGCCCCTTTAACGATTGATGTTCACTGGGAAGGTGGCAAGGTTTTTTCCTTGAATTTTATTGCCATTTTATGTATTTTTTTGTAAGTAGTATCATAAAGACTACATGTTTTGTATCTGTCTTAAATCATTTTGCGGTCCACAGATACTGGAAACACTATTTAGTGATATGGCTCTTTAGGAATGTAACAGTACAGTGCAGAGAAATAAAAAATTCAGTCTGATAGACTCACCCAGAGTCCTTGCAAGAGCTGCAGAACTGGATTATAGATGCACTTATAACAGTCATTTCACTCACAATACCATGCACAAAGTTATGGTTACACAGATCTCCTGGGCTTTGTGTAGCTTTGTGCGGGCAAAACTGCTGACAGATTCCCTTTAATTGATACCATAAATAATACAAGTCATTCTGCAAAAAGGATGAGCCCCTATGGCAGAAATATTTTTAAATATGTGTATAGCTTAGTGTCAGGAAAGGTTTATTAAACCATTATTATCTTTTGTATTATACTAAAATTTTGTGTGTTAATGTAGCCAAAGTTTTTCCCACAAATAGAAAATATACATATCCAGCATTTAGCATCTTTCCCTACGATATAAGACCAATGCAGCTTTAGCATACGGATGTTAGATTTGCTATTGGTTCAGTTCTGTATGTGGAAGAACTATTTCAACCTGTTGGTAGATTGTATTTACCTGCAGATCAGACATGTTATATCTCTACTTCTCACTGAGTTTCCTAAAGACTCTGAAATAACAGAAGAGCAGAAGAGCACAGACTCTGTCCACCCTGTTTTCTAACTGATTTCATGAATCCTATTCACTTCTAAGTTTCATTTTCTCCTGGAATTCCCCCGTTTCCACTGAATGTTTATTATACCAGATGATACATAATTGATGTTTACAACCTGGAACAGACTAAAAACACACTCAAACACCAAAACAGGGTTTTAAAACCACACATACCAAACATTTTATTTACTTACAGATAAGCTATGCTTCCTGTGCTTAACAGGGGAATTTACTGTCTATCACAGCTCTGACACTCATAAAAATTGTAAAAACCTTTTTTTGTAATTGATATTTTTAAATATAAAAATTAATTCTATTATGAATAGTTTAAAATGTTTGCGGCATTTTATTCTTCATTTTAATTGTTTACATTTTTAAACCTTTCAAGTATTTTTTATAGAGCTTTGCACTAATTTTAAAACGCCTTGTGATCAAATAAAAACCTCTGAAACATTACTTTGTACTGCAATACCAGCCACAACCTTGCTTCCAGTAAATAAACAACCAGCTCATACCCCCAGTATATAGCCAGCCCTTGCCCCCAGTATATAGCCTGTAGCCCCTGCCCCCCAGAATATAGCCTACAGCCCGTCATCTTCTGTTCAGCGATGTCCGACATCGGCTCCATGTCGGCTCGCAGCCTGTCACACGCACCATGATGCTAATATTGTGATTTTCACCTTTTCCTTTCCAGGAATGGAAATTTTGTTGTTTATCTATATTTTAGCTCCAGCATAGATCTTGAAAAAGTGGATTAAAAACTAACTTTTATTAGAGGGAACCTGTCACCACATTTTCACAAATACAGCTAGTGACATGTTCCTATAGAGCCCTATTAACTAACTGACACCTTTATTTTAGCTCAAAATTGTTTCCTTCACATCCCCATAAATCAACTTTATCTTATATTCCCTGGCATCAGAGGGGCATGTCCTGCTCGACCAGCCCTTCCCATCTACACCTCCCCATGTACCATGTTTTTTCTCAGCATGTCAAGTGATAAGGATGACCTCATCACAGGTTCATTAGCCTTCTAACATTAGCAAACTGTACACCATGCATATATCTGATCACATGGTAGTGTCATGGCATGATTACAGCATTCCCCTGTGGACTTCTACATCTCCCCATCCTCCATTGAGGCTGCTTTGAAATTATGTGATCAGATACATACAAGTGATAGACTGTGCAACAGGACCTTAGATGATGTCACCCTGGTGACATGACATGAAGTTGCCAATGATGTAACAGAGCTTTAACCCGATGTTCCGCATAGCAGCAGTTTTGCAACACTAAGACTTGTCAATCAAGAATAAGGAAGCAAAGTAACTCATAGGCCTCAAGTAGTGATATTTGACTCTTGTCAGGTAAGTTGCATATAAGTTTACAAACTGATTTGATTTTTTAACATTGCCGTTATGGAAAGGAACCATTTTGGGGATAAGGGCAATGCTTTTTAATCATTGTTTTAAATGGGTGGGTTATTTTGCATCTTTAAGTCCATAGTAAACACGAAAAAAGAAAAAAAACACTTTTGTTGATTCATTTCAGAAGATTATTCCTTAATCATGATGCTGTTATGAGTACGGAATAATCTACAGAAGTGCGTCAACAGCCGTGATTTTTCCTTTTCTTTATTCATGTGCACATGATGTTTTTACTACACACTTAATTAAAGTTAGTTTTTAAACCACTTTTTCAAGTCCTATGCTGGAGCTAAAATCTTTTTGAACTCCCTATGTTACATCAGAGTAGTACAACTTTTCCTGTCTCCGTGCTGTGGGGAACTACCTGATTGTAAAACCTCCTTAATCTGATGAGATGGCTAAGCCTTTTCTTTTTATTATAAGCTGCCGTCATGTCCCACAATGCTTTGTGCTCTCTAATGAAGTAGTGTAGGAGGAAACCCAGCGAGATTCCTATAAATTAATCCACCTAACATGGCATGGTGTGTACATATAGCCTTATATAGTGACTAGTCTTTAAGCTTTCATTCCATGGAGAACTGTTAATTTGTGGGGGGAAAAAAGTTGTGCTCTGTATGTGGCAAATGGAAAATGGCATTTGAGGTTTCTGTTTTAGGCTGGACCTCCTACAGGGTTGATATCAGACCTGCAGGCCTCATACTGGTCATCTGGGCATCATGACAATACATAGGTAACTCCGTGACAAAACTTGGGGGCGATGCAGTGGATATAACTGTTAGGAACCCTGTAGATGCCATTGACCATAGCATGTAAGAGGTTCAACATCCGGAACGGAGTATCATGTACATTACACCTTCCACTCAAATAAGAACAAAATACAAAAATGCAAACCCTCATTACTTCTAAGAGACTTCTTGGTAAGCACAGAGCAGAATAAGGAAAAATAGAAACCTAGATTAAAAATGCATAAAAGCAAAATTTGTAAAGCGCATTTACACCTCTCTAACAACCACCACTCAATCTGCCAATTACTCTGTTTAGCATTCTGTCCTACAATATACAATCATTTTATCTGGGACAAAACACCATCTGGGAAGCAACGACATAAATAATCCACTATCTGAACGCAGAACGCTTGCTATATGAAGCTAATACGGCGCTCGTAGGCAATGTATAATATAATTAGATGTGATTGGTACCATAAGCTGCGAGAAAACACATGGCAGGTCATCATGTACATTCCTAATAATCGGACCGCATCTTCCATACACATCCTGTTTTCAAGATCAAGTAGAAACGATTTCATTCTCGATTGTCATTTGCAGTTGTCTGTTCTGGTCATTACTGTGCAATGTAAATATCCATTATAATTGGTTAGGTAAACAGGCATCAGGAAATCTCCATCTGGATACGTGCAAAGTGAAATTTGCATTATTTGTCTGTGATGACTTTGTGTATAATTTCAATAGTCCAAATCCTATTTATTCCCTCAGTGGAAGTCTTCATTGTATGTTGACTTCTGCCATCAATAACATGTACACTGTTAGAGAAATTAGATAATACTGCATGATCAATTGATTTTTTTAAGAAAAAAAAAATCTCCATCAATCAACAATTAAAGGATTTAATTAAGGGGTACACCAGGGCTCTAGAACATTGGGTCAGAACCTGCTTAACCAGAGAAATGCTGGATACACCAGATTAATGAAGATCGTGCAACAGTTTTGATGAATCCGCCGCACTATGCTAATGTGCCAGTGTTTTACAAAATTACTAAAGTATATCAACATAAAACCTTTATTTTAAAAAAAAGATGATCATAATTAGAAAACAGCAATGACAGTAGAACAAAAACTGATTATAACTACATTTTCTGAAGGTTACACCAGTCACCAGCCAGTAGGGAGTGCACAGGCCATTTCTCTGAATGACTGCAGCACATCTGCGGCCACAAGACATCACTAGTCTCTCACACATTTTTTTCAGGCTCTTCAACAGTTCTGTTTTGTGGGTTTCTTAGCCAAAATTTTGTCACTTGGGTTTTTGTTCCGTTGGGTTTAGATCAGGACTCTAACCCAACATGGGGAGAGAAAAAGAACTGGACGCACATCCACACATCACACAATGTTCTACTGCCGCTAGGCTACATTATATAATGAACTCAAGGTTCTTAGTTACATTTTGATTAAATTGTATAAGCCCACTTCACTGTGACCTTGTTGTAATGGGTCCCTACGCTATTGCATGCAGCATCACATGGCATCCATCGCCGCTGCAACACAGCACCGGCAGGGATCAAGACCTGGTTGCCCCCCAGCACCCATACTGGAAGGCATAGCCCCCTAGGCTCCAGGCCCTGGGTCCCCACCAGCACTGCACGACAGAAGCAGCGGACACCATGCAATAACGCACCTTGGGAACAGGAAAAAAGGCTCACCATGTGTGAACAGATGTTGAATACTCACTGTTCCATGTGGTCTCAGACACTAGCTGACAGGAAGTAGGCGGCCACTATATGCAGTCTCCTGACTTCTTTTCCCCAGTGTGTCAACAAACATAAAGTTTTCCATGAGACCCAAAACATGCTCCTCAGCAAAGGTGAGTCCAAACTTTTGATTCTTTCTGCTAATGAGAGGTTTGGTTACTGGAAATAATGGCTTTCAGTACAAATGCTCTTAAAAGTTGAGACATTGCATGACGAGACAAATGCTTACCCTGTTCAGTGGTGAAAGGGAGAGTAATTCCAGCTGCATTGTTTAAACAATTACCCATGGAGATTATCTGCATTATCCTGTCCTCACCAATTGTCTTTCGAGAACGATCAGACTTCCTGGGGGATTTGGATTAGATTATGATGTTGTAAATATGCAGTATTCTAGAAATGGTCGGTCATAGGTTAATCTAAGACTTTGTAATAACGTAGTAGTACACCACAATCCCTCTGAAGTGACGTAAAACATGAATAGGACTTTTTGCACAAATGTTAATAAATGCAATATAATACTAACACTTTGCTGTAAATATAATAAGGTGCTATGTATTGATTGTATACGGCCTGACTTGTATCACGTACAAATACTGTGCAGGCATGACGTCAGTCATAGGTTGAACTCATGTATTTATGGTAATAAAAATGTATCTCATAGAATAATGCTACTTTAAGGAAATCTACCAACAAAATTAAGCATGATAAACCAAGAAACCTACTTATAGATTCAGCGCAGGACTGTGGTAATCTTCTTATATTTGTTATCCATCGCCTCTTACTTCAAAAATAACTTTTTAAAATGATGCTAATGAGCTGCGGGGCTCCATTACAGACTATTACATTGTCTCACCCTCCCTGCTCCCTCAAAATGAAATTACAGCAGATTATAAAAAGCAGGGGTGAGGGTGAGACAGAGCAACAAACATGTACAGCCAGATCCTAGCCTCTCAGAATCATCAGAATAATTTTAAAAAAGTTGATTTTAGAAGGTAACTTAAAGAGCTAACAGAAATCTGTTTAAACCCTGTTTAAGGGTATCATACATAAAATAGAGAGAGATGACGGCATCTCAACGGTTCCCAAAAGAGAAAAGCGTCCCCCCTTTTTGTTATGGTGGGGAAGCATGCAGGGGGGTAAAACCGACAGGGGTTTCGAGGCAAAGCCAAGACAAGGACTAATCAACCTTGCGCTGGATCAATTAATTACACAGTGGCGGGGGGATATGCAGAAATGATTATTCTGCCGGGCAGGGAGTGAGAACAGTTAAACAATTGTGAAAGCGTAAGCAGTGAGCCCACGGCCACAGAAGCAAGACAGCTCATTATCTAATTGTTGATTGTTATCAGCAAAACCAACTCAGATCAGGGATTAAAAAGATATCATCCTGCATGTGTGAATCAGCAGTCTCAAGGTTTATGCTTGGTACATAAGGCATCAAATCAAATGGTAGTTTCTTTAACAGTGTAAAATCATCTTTCAGATGCAACATGCATAACTGTATGTGAGCGGAACGTTCTACCATTGTTCTATGGGATGAATAAATATGTGTCTAGAGGCTCTATGTTCCACACAAACCATGCCTAGTAGCAATCTGTGAGTTACTCTAACATCTCTGCACTTTTATTGGCTATTTGCCGCCTTTCTGAAATCAACTAATTAAGCTAATATATTTTCATAATGGTTCAGAAACAAGGAGTTTTCCCAGTAGGACCAATATAGTCCAAATTCTTATGAAGCAATACATGTCCTTATAAAAAGGTATAGGTTTCTCAAACCGAATTCCGTAGAACCAGGGAAATATGAACAATATTGAAATGAATATGCAGTACTGTGCATTCTAGTGACAAGGCAAAGGAGAGGATCATGTGATGATTAGCAATAGTAGAACTGCGGGTAGATGAATACGACTTCTGAAAAATATATGATTAACATATTATTAATGCTCTTCTGGAATTTGGAGACCTAAATAGATATGAAGCGATAACACCCAATGGCTATGGATAGTTGTCCCTACTCTTAATATATTGGTTTTGGTGCGAGAAAAAATCTACCTGAATGAGATTAAATGGAGAATAATTTGCCATTTTACGGCCAGTAATAAGGGCTTTAGTGTATTACACCCAAGCATTTGAAACTGTGTCATCATATTTCTAGTCATGATATACTATCTGTTCTATATATATAAGAATCTGGTTTTATTACTTGTGGTTAACCCGTTCACTTCTCCCTAAATTCAGTGGATCATCAAAGGATGATCAAACTAAAAGGGATAACTAGCAAAAGAGGAATCATAATATCTTATCAATCACCGCATAATATTGCAATGCAGCAAGAAAGCTCTGAGATGAGCCGCCTTTTAACACCGGTGGTGGGTGTATATCCTCATATCAACTCCATCCTTTAACACAATCCAGTTAGAAGAGACTGGCTGCACCTTGTTAGCAAGAAAATCTCTATGCTTGTCTCCTTTAATTATTTCTTAAGTTGTCAATTTATTATACATGGATCAAGTACTGGGAAGAGTGTCTCGGGGGTACACACCAATGCAGCAGGCTAACTATAATTAACATAAGTCACATTGAATATCACTCTATTCTGGCTACTAACACCTTAGAAGTCCTATCTCACAGGGTGTATGCCTAGGTGCATTCAACCATTGCCACAGTCCACATAGTTTGTGAGTCTGGGCTTCTGCTTAAACTGCTTTTCTTTTTGGAGGACCATAGGAAGGCTTCCAGAGTAACTTGTTACAGATTGCTACTGCTACTTTATAGTCCTCATCAACTGGCAGGATTCTGAGTTCTGAAACAAACGTTCATGTAAGCTACCCTGTTTCGTAGCTATTTTCGTCAGACATTCAGCACTTAAGTTCAGGCTCCTAAGGTTTCTAGCTGAGTTAGTCCCGGAGGGCAGATAGCCTTTAGCGTTTGCCCTGATTGTTCTCTGGTAGTCCTCTGTGTAGTTTGTCTAATTTCACCTTTTGTTTTTTTCCATTGGGCATGCATGTAGTTTAAGGACCACCACCCAGTTGTCGCTTGCAGTTAGCACAAGACCGCCGAGGTAGCATTCGTGCTTCTTACCCTTTTGACAAAAAATTTGATTAATGTATCTGTTCATCTATCTCTCTACCCTGTATATCTACAATAAAAGAGAACTCACTTGGAGGCTAACAGATAAAAATAATATAAATGGGCTGACGATACCACAGGGCAGTGAGCTAATCTACAAACTATCAATGAGAGAAATACGTGAAGAAAACAGGGGGTCCATACTTTAGTTACAAATCTTATATTCGATTGACAAAAGATAGTAGGACACAAACAAGGTTACAACAAGGGTGATTACCTCTGCACCGAAGGTACTTAATTTCAGCGCCATCGGATCTTCTCAAGCAGTAATGGTTAAAAAAGCATTATAATAGGAAGTGGCTCAATCATAATATGATACCAAAATCAGGTGTACATAGTCCCAGTGATGAGAAAAAGACATAATACGTGGAATACATAATTATAAATCTAAAGGAATCATTTCTTGTTGTTTAAAATAATGTTTGTTGTTCATATGTAAACCATGGAATTCACAGAGGGGTGCTTTTTATGTCATGATTACTGTTTGAGCCAAAAACATTTGTCCTGCTATAGCTTTTCACAGTGTAACTGAAATACTCACTGGCATATATAGACCTAGAAATATGATGCATTAGTCTGGACTATCTTCTAAAAGTCACTTGTCCAGGGACTTTTTTATTGTTTCTTCCCCTGACTATACCAAGAAACAGAGGAATATCAGGTGTAAAAGAGCGTTGGAGGACGGCGTGTTTTCCACAGACCACCCTGTTACTGCGCGGTCATTGCCAGTGCTTTTTGCTTTCTATCGTCCAGTAAATGTCCAAGTGACTTACAGCACCCGTCTCAGAAAACAGCCAATACCCTGGATTCTTTTTTATAATGCTCCAGGATTCTTTATGACCTCCCGTAATAAGCGTACCATTACCAGACATGTTATTTCCTTTTATTATGTCCAAATTACATTGGATACCTGTTCCTGTCTGCTCCTCGTGTTTCCTGATCATTGCTGACAAAGAACAGCGCGGCTTATTCACAAAGGGCTTCATCATTTCTGTACTTCACATGGGGATCTGCTACTTATTAAATTCATTCCTTGTCTGACTTTGCAGATACAATAAATCTCCAAGACAGCCAGAATGATAATCATAATTTTAATTCTGCTAATATAATATTATTTAATGCGCTAACATTATCTACCCTTTATGAAGACAAGGACACTTTTTCAATGAGTCTTTTTGCGTAAGCCATCTTAGGATAGCCATTGACACGGCGCACGCCCGACTCGCTGGCTCTGCCGCCGGGCCCAGAGGTGGGCCCACTAGGGCTGTCATAAGAATTCCATGGGGTAGAGGGGGGTTATTTTTTCTTTAATGAATCAATAGGGGGGCTGTTTTGGATGAATATAGCAGGGAAAGGATAGCTTTATAGTTATGAAATTGTTATGCCGCTCCAGGTGAGATTCACACAAAGGGCTGAGCCTCTGCGCCCAGGGGTCTCCTGACACCTGGAGTCAACTGATTGACCAATGGGGTGTATGTCTTGATGTCTGTACATAGTAATCCTGAATTACTTGTGATCAATGCATAACAATTTTAAGATTCTTTCAGTCAGAATCTATATAGTGTAGCACAGACCACATATCATCTCAAACATATTATAAATGTTGTGCATACTCAGGACTAAATACTATGTGTCACATCAATATATATTAAGTATATACTTTTGTTGTTGGGATGATAAATGCATAATCCTCCAGACACGGTTCATGTAAAACCAATGCATATTGAGTAGCACAATATTTCTGCATAAGCAACTTATGCGCATCTTTATGATAAAACACACGTCCAACAGCTGCGATAATAAATAGTCCAGATGGGAATTAAAGTTATATAGAGCTAGATCGGCTATGTTGGAAGGTGCATGGACCCACGAGAGACAATGGTCACGAAAACGTTCCGGAGAATTTGCGACCTCAATTAGTTGCATCTACCACTGGAGCGATTTCGGTAGCACTATACCCACCTGATTGCCGTCCGTCCCTCATATACTCATCTTACACCGCCTACGTTGAGTTCACTGGGAAGGTGGCAAGTTTTTTCCTGAATTTTATTGCCATTTATGTATTTTTTGTAAGTAGTATCATAAAGACTACATGTTTTGTATCTGTCTAAATCATTTTGCGGGTCCACAATACTGGAAACACTATTTAGTGATATGGCTCTAGGAATGTAACAGAACAGTGCAGAGAATAAAAATTCAGTCTGATAGACTCACCCAGAGTCTTGCAAGAGCTGCAGAGAACTGGATTATAGCCTGACTTATAACACGTCATTTCACTCACAACCATGCACAAAGTTATGGTTACACAGATCTCCGGCTTTGTGTAGCTTTGTGGGGCAAAACTGCTGACAATTCCCTTTATGATACCTAATAATACAAGTCCATTCTGCAAACAGGATGAGCCCCTATGGCAGAAATTTTTTAAATATGTGTATAGCTTAGTGTCAGGAAAGGTTTATTAAACCATTATTATCTTTGTATTATACTAAAATTTGTGTGTTAATGTAGCCAAGTTTTCCCACAAATAGAAAATAACATCTCCAGCATTTAGCATCTTTCCCTACAATATTAAGACCAATGAGCTTTGCATACGGATGTTGATTTGCTATTGTTCGTTCAGTTCTGTATGTGAAGAACTATTTCAACCTGTTGGTGATTGTTATTACCTGCCATCAGACATGTTATATCTCTACTTCTCACTGAGTTCCTAAAGACTCTGAATAACAGAAGAGCAGAAGACACAGAACTCTGTCCAGCTGTTTCTACTGATTTCATGAAATCCTATTATTCTAAGTGTTCATTTCTCCTGGAATTCCCCCGTTTCCAAGAAGGTTTATTATACCAGATGATACATAATTGATGTTTAACCTGGAACAGACTAAAAAACACACTCAAACACCAAACAGGGTTTTAAACCACACATACCAAACATTTATTTATTACAGTAAGCTATGCTTCCTGTGCTTACAGGGGAATTTACTGTCTATCACAGCTCTGACACTCATAAAATGTAAAACCTTTTTTGTGTAATTGATATTTTTAAATTAAAAATTAATTTATTATGAATAGTTTAAAATGTTTGCGGCATTTTATTCTTCATTTTAAGTGTTACATTTTAACCTTTCAATATTTTTATAGAGCTTTGACTATTAAACACCCTTGTGATCAAAAAAAACCTCTTGAAACATACTTGTAAGAATACCAGCCACAACCTTGCTTCCAGTAAATAAAAACAGGTCATACCCCCAGTAATATAGCCAGCCCTTGCCCCCCAGTAATAGCCTGTAGCCCCTGCCCCCAGAATATAGCCTACAGCCCTCTCTTCTGTCAGCGATGTACGACATCGGCTCCAGTCGCTCGCAGCCTGTCACACGCACCAGATGCAATATTGTGATTTTCACCTTTCCTTTCCAGGATGGAAATTTTGTTGGTTATCTATATTTTAGCTCCAGCATAGATCTTGAAAAAGTGGATTAAAAACTAACTTTATAGAGGGAACTGTACCCCACATTTCACAAATACAGCTAGTGACATGTTCCTATAGAGCCCTATTAACTAACTGACACCTTTATTTTAGCTCAAAATTGTTTCCACAATCCCCATAAATCAACTTATTTATAGTTCCCTGGCATCAGAGGGGCATGTCTGTCCTGCTCGACAGCCTTCCCATTACACCCCCCATGTACCATGTTTTTTCTCAGCATGTCAAGTGATAAGGATGACCTCATCACAGGTTCATTAGCCTTCTAACATTAGCAAACTGTACACCATGCATATATCTGATCACATGGTAGTGTCATGGCATGATACAGCATTCCCCTGTGGACTTCTACATCTCCCCATCCTCCATGAGGCTGCTTGCATTATGTGATCAGATACTAAAAGTGATAGACTGTGCAACGGACCTTAGATGATGTCACCCCTGGTGACATGACAGAGTTGCCAATGATTGTACAGAGCTTAAACCCGATGTTCGCATAGCAGCAGTTTTGCAACACTAAGACTTGTCAATCAAGAATAAGGAAGCAAAGTAACTCATAGGCCTCAAGTAGTGATATTTGACTCTTGAGGTAAGTGCATATAAGTTTACAAACTGATTTGATTTTTCATTGCCGTTATGGAAAGGAACCATTTTGGGGATAAGGGCAATGCTTTTTAATCATTGTTTTAAATGGGTGGTTATTTTGCTCTTTAGTCCATAGTAACACGAAAAAAGAAAAAAAACACTTTGTTGATCATTTCCGAAGAGTATGTCCTTAATCATGATGCTGTTATGAGTACGGATAATCTACAGAGTGCGTCAACAGCCGTGATTTTTCCTTTTCTTTATTCATGTGCACATGAGTTTTACTACCACTTAATTAAAGTTGTTTTTAACCACTTTTTCAAGTCCTATGCTGGAGCTAAACTTCTTTTGAACTCCCTATGTTACATCAGAGTAGTACAACTTTTCCTGTCTCCGTGCTGTGGGGAACTACCTGATTGTAAACCTCCTTAATCTGATGAGATGGCTAAGCCTTTTCTTTTTATTATAAGCTGCGGCGTCATGTCCCACAATGCTTTGTGCTCTCTAATGAAGTAGTGTAGGGAAACCCAGCGAGATTCCTATAAATTATCCACCTAACATGGATGGTGTGTAATATAGCCTTATATAGTGACTAGTCTTTAAGCTTTCATTCCATGGAGAACTGTTAATTTGTGGGGGAAAAAAGTTGTGCTCTGTATGTGTCAAATGGAAAATGGCATTTGAGGTTGTTTTAGGCTGGACCTCCTACAGGGTGATATCAGACCTGCAGGCTCATACTGGTATCTGGGCATCATGACAATACATAGGTAACCCGTGACCAAAACTTGGGGGGATGCAGTGGATATAACTGTTAGGAAACCCTGTAGATGCCACTTGACCATAGCATGTAGAGTTCAACATCCGGAAGGGTTCATGTACATTACACCTTCCACTAAATAAGAAAAAATACAAACAAATGCAACCCTCATTACTTCTAAGAGACTTCTTGGTAAGCACAGAGCAGAATAAGGAAAAATAGAAACCTAGATTAAAACATGATAAAGCAAAATTGTAAAGCGCATTTACACCTCTCTAACAACCACCACTCAATCGTGCAATTACTCTGTTTGCATTCTGTCCTACAATATCAATCATTTATCTGGGACAAACACCATCTGGGAAGCAAGACATAAATATCCACTATCTGAACGCAGAACGCTTGATATGAAGCTAATACGGCGCTCGTAGGCAATGTATAATATAATTAGAGATGTGATTGGTACCATAAGCTGCGAGAAAACACATGGCGGTATCATGTACATTCCTAATAATCGGACCGCTCTTCCAAACACATCCTGTTTCAGATCAAGTAGAAACGATTTCATTCTGATTGTCATTTGCAGTTGTCTGTGGTCATTATGGGCAAGTAAATATCCATTAAATTGGTTGTAGGTAAACAGGCATCAGGAATCTCCATCGGATACGGCAAAGTGAAATTTGCATTATTTGTCTGTGATGACTTTGTGTATAATTTCAATAGTCCAAATCCTATTTATCCCTCAGTGGAAGTCTTCATGTATGTTGACTTCTGCCATCAATAACATGTACACTGTTAGAGAAATTAAATACTGCATGATCAATTGATTTTTTTAGAAAAAAATAAATCTCCATCAATCAACAATTAAAGGATTAATAAGGGGTACACCAGGGCTCTAGAACATTGGGTCAGAACCTGCTTAACCAGGAGAGAAAGCTGGATACACCATTAATGAAGATTGCAACAGTTTTGATGAATCCGCCGCACTATGCTAATGTGCCAGTGTTTTACAAAATTACTAAAGTATATCACATAAAACCTTTATTTTCAAAAAAGAGATCATAATTAGAAAACAGCAATGCAGCTAGAAAAAACTGATTTAACTACATTTTCTGAAGGTTACACCAGTCACCAGCCAGTAGGGAGTGCACAGGCCATTTCTCTGAATGACTGCAGCACATCTGCGGCCACAAGACATCACTAGTCTCTCACACATTTTTTTCAGGCTTCTCAACAGTTCTGTTGTGGGTTTCTTAGCCAAAATTTTGTCACTTGGGTTTTGTTCGTTGGGTTTAGATCAGGACTCTAAACCAACATGGGAGAGAAAAGAACTGGACGCACATCCACACATCCACACATGTTCTACTGCCGCTAGGCTACATTATATAATGAACTCAAGGTTCTTAGTTACATTTTGATTAATTGTTAAGCCACTTCACTGTGACCTTGTTGTAGGGGTCCTACGCTATTGCATGCAGCATCACATGGCATCCATCGCCGCCTGCAACACAGCACGGCAGGGATCAAGACCTGGTGCCCCAGCACCCATACTGGAGGCATACGCCCCTAGGCTCCAGGCCCTGGGGCCCCACCAGCACTGCACGACAAAAGCGCGGTCACCTGCATAACGCACCTTGGGAACAGAAAAAGGCTACCTGTGTGACACAGAGTGTGAATACTCCACTGTTCCATGTGGTCTCAGACACTAGCTGACAGGAATAGCGGGCCACTATATTGCGTCTCCTGCTTCTTTTCCCAGTGTGTCACAAACATCAGTTTTCGCTGACCCAAACTGCTCCTCAGCAAGGTGAGTCCAACTTTGATTCTTTCTGCTAAGAGGTTTGGTTACTGAAATATGGCTTCAGTACAAATGCTCTTAAAGTTGAGAATTGCATGAGAGACAAATGCTTACCCTGTTCAGTGGTGAAAGGGAGAGTAATTCCAGCTGCATTGTTTAAACAATTACCCATGGAGATTATCTGCATTATCCTGTCCTCACCAATTGTCTCGAGAACGATCAGACTTCCTGGGGGATTTTGGATTAGATATGATGTTGAAATATGCAGTATTCATAAATCACAGACTTTGAACCACTAACTTCTCTTGCTATGTTCTCTATTTGATCACCTGTTCTTTTTCAAATTGACATTTTTTAGAATAAACTATTTATGAAATAAATTAAAATACTGCTATTTTACTCACAGGATATTTTCACATTGAATACCACAATGACATTGACACTTAGGAAATTGTATATTGCCCTCTAAGTTTGATATCCAATGTATTCATGTAAATGTCTATAGCAGTGGTGGCGAACCTATGGCACGGGTGCCAGAGGTGACACTAAGAGCCCTCTCTATGGGCACCTGCACCATCCCCCCTGCACAGAGTTCACCGACAGGACTCATGGCCTCTTGCAGTCCCGGAAGCCCAGGACCTAGAAGGAAGCTACAATGATAATCCAAACTTCTGCTCCTCTTTCTACGTATTGTGTCCTCAGGTGCCTATACAATTTAAACCTGTGACAGAGGAGGGAGTAATAAGTTACTGCTTAAATTGTCGCATCGGCACTTTGTGTTTTGGTTGTTGTTTGGGCACTCACCATCTAAAAGGTTTGCCATCACTGGTCTATAGTGATAAGAAATATTTACTAATCTTCCCTCCCTAAAGTTTTGCAAGTGCGTAAAAGAACTTCCACCATCTTTGTGTTCTGTTGCTGACTGTTCCAATGAAATTTTTTCTCTAGCCCTCACCGTTTCAGAGTAACTAATCCATAGTTTTGACATCCAATTTGATAGTCTCAGACAGTCTTCTTAAAACCATACCATCCACCTGACAGCAGAAACCTGAACTATTAGTACTGATTGTTAGGGAAGGTAAGATGCCTCTCTTCAAGGATACTTTGAGTGCCCTCAGAGAAATAGTATTACAGTGCTACAGGTGGATAGCCTATGTGTTGGACTCATATCTTCCAGTATGGATCAATTGATATTATCCATTGGTGAACCTATACAGTGCCACCGTAAGAAGGCCACTAGTATTTACAGTACATGGACCTCAGCCGTACCATGTATAGGCACCCATATAGATGTTAGTACTATGAGTCATATCTCTTGGGTATTGCAGTCATCTTGGAGGCCCAACACATGGAATAATCATCCAAACCAAGGCAAAAGGCCTTATTTGGTGCCCTTCTGTCCTCCAGATCAGACATCTAATCGGGTAATATGCCTATTTTATTTAAATGAAAACATATTGTTTCTTTTAAGATCATGGGTATTGCAGCCACATTTTTGTTTCATTTGTGTCATTATTAAGATTTTCTTTTTTTATACTTCAGTGTGGTTATTTTTTTATAGGCCGAGGCCCCTAATTTTACCACCAAAAACTGGGAAAACTATTGTAGAAGCGAGGGTGGAAATGCATTGGTCCAGACACCCCAGTATACAGCCAGCCCCAGTAGTATACAGCCAGCCCATCTTGCCCCCAGTAGTAAGCCGAGCTCCATGTAGTATCACAAAGCCCCATGTAGTTGTTAGTATACAGCTAGCCCCATGTAGTATAAAGCTAGCCCCGTAGTTTTATACAGCTGCCCCTTGTAGTATACCGCTCCCCGAGAGTATACAGCTTCCCCGTAGTCAGTACACAGTAGTACAGATCCCCCAGTAGTATACAGCCACCTAGCTGACCCAGTAGTATACAGCTTGCCCCCAAGTAGTATACACCTGCCCCCAGTAGTACAGCCTGCCCCAGTAGTCACAGCCTGCCCCCAGTAGTATACAGCCGCCCCGTGTAGTATACAGCAGCCCCAGTATAAAAAAATAAATAAACTTTATATACTCACCCTCCGGTGGCCCCGATGTGAACGCTGCTCCCCATGTCCGCGCCGCTGGTCTTCAGGCTTCTGCGCCGTCTTCCTTCTTCTGCGGGCGCCGCCTTGCTCTCTCCCGGGCCGCACTAGTCTGAGCGCCGCTGCTGACGTCATGCTAGGTCCGCCCGGGGAAAAACATGGCGGCGCCGAGCAGAAGACAGAAGACGGGGCGGATGCCTGAAGATGAGCCGCGGGACATCGGGGGAGCAGCGCTGTGCATCGGGGCCACCGGAGGGTGAGTATATAAGTTTTTTTTTTTTTTAAGTAATTTTGACTGACTGACACTGACTGATCGTGTATAACCGAGGGGACGTTTTTCAGCACATTTTTTGTGCTGAAAACTCGGCTTATCACGAGTATCTGGTATATAAGGTCCTGCTTACATGTGGAAACAATTGATGTTATAGGGGATAAAGTACTTTACCAGGTGTTTTCCCCAAAATGAATGCTTCTATGGGGAAGCAAGCTTGGTAATGTGGTTCAGTATAGAACACGGGAGCCCAGGGCCTATTTGTACTTCTGCTGTAACCTATACATATGGCTCCTTTGTGCTTGGTTCCTAACTCATACGTACATATGGTAGGTGCTACCTTCAGAGACCTTCAACTTGTCAGCAATACCTATAAATGAGTCCTTATTTCTGTTCAATAGCCAAATAAAAAAAAAACTTACTAAAGCCATGCCCCATTTTTCTGTCGGATTTGTACTTTCTTCATGTGCACCTGCTTGCACATGTATTGAAGAAGTGCTGTGCCACATTGGTGGCACATGTGACACTCGTGGCACACACTGCACTCTACCTGATTACACACAAAATTCGGACTGAAATAGGCGTTCTGGTGCTCATTTGGACCCTGCCGCACTGTAACGTGTAAAGTCGGACAGAAGTGTGTCACACCATAGTTAAAGTGCACCAAATAAAAATGGTGAATCTGTTGGAGCAGTTCTAGTGCGCCAGATTCACGACGAACGTGCGCCAGAACCTGAATCTAGTGCCTCTGCACTATACACAGGCAAACTGCAAAAAGTGCAACATAATATTTATAAATGCTATTTAGTAGAGTAGAGATTAATTTATTTGTATGGAGTAGTAGCAGGGCCAGTACCTAGGAGAAGAAATTTCTCATTTCTAAGGATTATGTTTCAGCCTTCAGTATATACATAACAAATGTATGTTAAGATTCCTATTTGGCAGGATTTAGATATTTTGAATTCCTTCTCTTGTGTAAATTTCCATTGCTTGTATGTTCTTAAGCATTTCCAGCATGAGTCACACATATTATCAGGATTGCTTCAAAAAGTGATAATCTTGAAGGAAATCTATTAGCTCCTGGATTACCGACACGGTAAAACACAGAATCAGGGCGCTTTATGAACCTCCTATTTCTGTTTCTCAGCAATCTGATATTTTAGAGAAAATACATTTTTTGTATATTTAGGTTTTTATTTTTTAAAAAATATAGAACGAAACAAAAAGAGTTAAGGGACATATACCACCAGGATCAAGGATTGTAAACCAAGCACACTGATATACTGGTCTGTCCCTTCTGGCAGGATCTACTCTTCTTTTAGCTTCTTATGCCCTTGCTTTTAAGAAATAAAATCCTGCAGTACTAGACATGTTGGCAAGGATAACAAAAACTGCCAAGAAGCAACAAGACCAGTCCTTGATAATCTGGCTATAAGTTCTTCAATTCAATGGGTCAAAAGCAATTTTGATGAACCACTCCTGTAGGACAGTTTTACGATGTCTTGGAATAAGGCTTCATGCACACTGATGTATGCCCGCATGGCTACAGCCGGGTCAGCCATGATGGAACGGAGGAGGGGGACTCCTCCCCTCTCCATAGCAATTCATGGCACACGGCCCGTAACACGGGGAAAAATAGGGCATGTCTTTTCCCCGTGTACTGAGTGGTACAGTGTATCGCTCCATGCAGCCTTTGTCGGTCTATGGGGGATGTATGTATGGCTTGCAGCTTAACAAACTGTACACCTTCATATATCTGATCACATGAAATCACAGCATGCCTGCATGAACTTCTACTCCTCCCCATCCTCCATAGAGACTGCTGGGATTTCATGTGATCAGATACGTACATGGGTTAGACATTGCAGATGTAACAGGATCTTTGATTATTTCATCCTGGTCACATGACTTTAAGTGCCCAATTGTGTAACAGAGCTCTCTATACAGCAGAAAATAATAACCTGTCAATCAGGGACAAGGAGGCAGGGCAATGCTAGTAAATTTTAATATGTAGGACTCAATTACTGTGTTGTACTCACATCAAATGAGTTGCATATAAGTTTACAAACTGATTTTTGTAACATTGCAGCCATGGCAATGCTTCTTAATCATTTTTAATGAAGCCTTTATTTTGGGTGGATTAATTTGCATCGCAGGTTTTCTTTAAATCAATGAACAGATGTATTATAATCAGTTTTTATACTCTAAGCACATCATACTTGTGGCATGTACCTTTGGATATCTATCTATTATCTATTCTATTTATCTACTCTCTCATATACATCTATCTATCTATCTATCTATCTACCAGCTGAATATCATGAATTCATTGTGTGGATGCACAGCCCCCATTGGGTCCGAACCATGTACTACCATTATTAATGAGTGTTTCTTTTTAATTACAATGTAAGTAAATATTCCATTAGAGACGGACTGTCTCTGTCTGAAACAAATATATACTTTTTCAATATATTAATGTTGCATTTAGTATTTATGTAGCAAATTAGCAGATAACAAGAAATAATCGACTTCTGGGGCCAACTGAAACATTATATTACATGGCATTACTTATGTGGTGTACATGCCTGGCAAGCCCTGCTGCTGTTTTTGGAAGCAGACATAATCTACGGTTAAGTATCCAGCCCTCTCCAGAGTCACAAGTTGTCCATAATTGGCTGTTCCTATAATCATGTTGATAAGTTCATGAAGCACACTCTTCATAAATTACAATCGATAGGTTTCATCATTTTTTTATAGTTTTTTATAGTTTTGTTTCTGTAACGAATTGTATTGACCATGTAAATGTTTCTTATCAGGGACCAACGCTTATAAACTCCTATAAAGGAATTCCAGTATGATAAGCCAAAGAGAGCAGATCCGGCCAAACAACAGCCAAGCAGTTAACCCAATGAATAGAGCAAAGGAAAAGAAAAACATATCTAGTCCCCGTTTAAACAATACCAGCACCTGGACCAGCATGATCGATTTAATATTCAACCATAATAGACCTGGACAAAGAACCGGAAATACCTTTTAGTGATTGTAGAAATCATTCTATGTGGGACCATGAGATGTAGCCTTCTCCCGCTAGAATAATCATGGTATCATGATTATGACCTCCTTGGTCAAACATTGATTACCATCTCATGAAATGCCATCAGCTTTTTAGATAAACCCTAAACCAGGTCAATAACCCACTTTGGCTTGACGACAAAGGGTTACTTACTGGTCATTGAAAAGCATTTCCCAGGTGACAAGAAGTTTGATGAGAAGGAAAATGTCAAAATGCTTACGTCAATAAAACCTCATGTGAGCCTGATTGTCCCCTTTAGATGTTCCAATTTCTCTTGGATATTCTCATTTCGCCTTGTTTATGGTTTAAATTATTCGTGCGTCAGGCAAGATTGGCGTTCATCTGTTTTTACATTGACACTCAAGGTTTTTTTTTGCTTTTCTTCATATGTAGGCCAAATCACAATTCACACATGCTGTTAACGTGGTGACACTTAAAGCTTCTCCAACATTAATTATGTTTAATCAGATTGAAATGGCTTTGATCCCCTGCCCCTGCTAAGGAGCAAATGAAAGAACCAACCAATGCTATATCATAGATCAGGGTCTATTACTCCAAGCTAGTGTTTCTTGTGTCATCCTTACACTATATTCTATGAATGAGCAAGACTCAATAAATTAGGTTAGTGCATAAAATTAGGTTGTGATATTTAACCAACATCAAAACGTTCCTCAGTGTGGACATGTACTCCATAGGCTTTGATGGCTGATGAAGAACATAAGAGAGTTATGGTTGTACCCGCAATGGAATTTGAATAGAAAAGAGCATACAAAATGTGCTCTATAACAATGGGTGAATTAATCATAATGGGTCTATGATGATGGTAAACTGCCAGGGTGCCAGGAAAGATCAGAGCTATATAAGATTGGATAAAAGGCTGGCGGGAACAGAAATGGAAAGGGGCGGGTGTCTCTGGTGGAGGGGCGGGTGTTGAGGATGTTCGGTTATGATTTGTTACAAGGGCGGATTGGGCAAGTGCAGGGTAATGAGAGATTGGGATATAGGGGGGATTTCTTAAGGGGTCAAAGAGATAGATGGCATCGAGGTGTAATCAATTAAAGAAAAGGCGGAGGTTGACGTGGAACGTCTGGTCGTCTGAGTAAAAAGTCTGTTGCCCATGGAAAACCAATAACCGCTATATATACAAATGTGGGAAAATGAAGCCAGCACTGCGTTGTTGCCATGGCAACTAGAACAGTTTTGCCCTCAAACAGTTCTGATAAATCTCCCCCAAGACTTTAACGTACCATACAAACCTAAGTTGTAGAACTCTAAATGGGCAGATTTATCAAGCTGTCTGAAAATCGAAATATTTCTAGTTGCCCATGGCAACCAATCACACTCCATTTAAAATATTCATGCAGCAACTGGTGAAATGAAGATGAGCTGGGATTGGTTGCCATGGGCAACTAGAAATATTCTGACTTTCAGACAGCTTGATAAATCTGCCCTATGTATCTATGTACTCAATGTACTTAGATAGTCTGAGACAATGCCGCGTTCTAGGCGGTCCATCCATGTATGCAAGAGCAATCTGACAATTGTTTGGATATTTTCCAGATAAGGGGACGAAAATCAGAGAAACTGTACAAGAAAAGTACTACATATCCAACCCATTATAATATTGCAGAATTTTCTATTTTTAATAGAATTGCATTCGATCATATATTACCATTTAATAGATCGTAAATATTTTTGGTATCCATTTTAACAAACAGTAAATATGTACATGCTATATTTCTTAAAGGCAATAATTATCGTGTGGTTGAGTCCTTCTAATTGTCTCCACCTTAGTCTTCTGAAAACGCCTGGACTTTCACCACTCCAGTCGCACGTACGTCTGTAATACACCAGAAAGGTCAAAGGTGTTCAAGTTTATGTAACATTAGAAATATTCATACAGTGGTATATTTATCTTTTATTGTATCTACATGTATGGTGTTTAAGATAGGTAATCTTATCTATCTATTTTTTCTAATGCAAAAATGTAGGCAGCCCTAAAGTTCTTTCACTATAAACGCTGGAACCTTAACACTACTCCCTGGGTTTATAAATCTTTTTTAAATTTCTCACATTGTATAATTTATGATTTTTCAGTTAGTCTACTGTGCTTTTCTTTTCCGTGTTTTTTTCTATCTCACTTCTTTGTGTCTCATTTACTGTTTCCTTTGTGTATAAAATTAACTGTTTCTATCTATTATCGCATATCTACCTAATTGATGTATATATCTATCTATATAACTAAAGAAGGGACTTTATTTATCCAAATGCCATGTTTTCTCCTATTTGGATCTTCCTTTTTCAATCTTCTCAAGGATCTGAAATGATTTGACAGTGTATTGTCCAACACTATTAATGCTGGTACCCACCATCCCTAAGCTATTACTCTGGGCTGCTGCCTTTTTGGTATTAGTTTCTATCTATTATCGTCTAACTATCTATATAAGTATCGTATCTATGTGTGTTTTATTTGCTGTGTGCCTATTTTTCTCTTCACTCTAGTGGTTCTCATCAATAGGCTTTAATTGGATTAAAGACCACAAAAGTTTTCTTTTTTTTCCAACTTAGAATTCTGTTTTTCCCATTGTTGTATATTTTGAAAAACCTGATGCCAGGACTTTAGCTTGCACCCGCCAAAGTTGACCCTTTTTTCTATCTTCTATTAGTGTCGCTATTTTATCTGTAAATCTACTGTACTATTATCTATACTATATCAATCTATTTAATATCTATGTTATATCAATTTAATATCTAATGACTGCCTAACTTATTATCTATCATCTAGTATCGTATAACTATTTTTTGTCGTTATTTGTTTCTGTGTATCTTCTATATCTTTCTATCATCTATATTGTACCATACCATCCATGTATGTATTATCTACAGTATCTAATCAGTCTATGTATCTTATTATCTGTCCTCTAAGTATCTACTGTATATTTAATTTATCAAACATTTAACCATCTTTATTTATCTGCTAATCATCTTTCCACCTACATTCGTATAGAGTCCTATTTCGATCTTTATTTATCTAGTCATCAATCCATCTTATTACGTCTTTCTACCGACTCATCTATACCATATCTATTTCATCCTTTGATTTATCCATCCATTTAAGTCTTTTGTCTATCTATTATTCACATTTAAGCGCCTTATGGCAGGATCCTAATATTTATTTTACTGGCGAAGGAATATTGGATGGGTGGGAACAGTGGATTAATGGATATCCTTAGTCAATTACCATCTACCTGGGGTATTTTAATAATCAATATCATGTATGCTTGTTCTTGATTTGATAACAAAGTGAGGATTAGCAGCTATTGCTGCCATTGTCCTTCAGTAATGAATGTTTACTATTATCATTTACTAAATCTGAAGCGTAAGACTGGGAGCATAAAACACAGAATGATTCCAGATCATAGTCATCGAAGTTCTAGTATTAACAAAATTAAAACATTCAGGCAATTTTTAACAAAGTAAAAAGCAAAAAACCAAAATCTCAAAACACATTGAAATTTACTTTACACAGCAAAACAACAATTTCCCCCATCCGAGTGGTGTAGCTATAAGTGGTGGAAGGTGCCTAATCCCGTCAGTAGCAGCAGAGCACACCTACATCTTAAATGGCACATCCTTGTTTGAAGGTGTCCTCAGATATTGAAGGAAATTTTGAAGGCTATAGTTGGTTGTTATAAAATAGCAAACTTTTTCCTTTATTTTTTTGTGTTTACTTTATTGTTTATGTCACTTGTTATCACAATTCCTAAGTTGTGTGTAGTCACAGGTTTTCTACTACACTGTACCATGGCCCCTCTATTTTTGGGCTAAAGGCCAGCACCCACTCCTAAAAGGGAGCAAAATAACCTCCCAGAAGCTTCAGTATGTGCCCACTGATTTCATCCCATTGGTTGCCTTTTTCGCTCTTCAGTGGTTAGAAACTGATTGTAGGGTTCATCTCCTTTAGGAGAGTCTGCAATAAACCAACACTTAACTTTTTTGTGCCATTCTACACATTTATATGTCCTTAAAAGTCTTATTTCTTTAAAGGGAAACTATCAGAAGAGGGTCTTTTTTTCCATGTCTCAACACGACTAACCACCAATTGCCTAAAATGATTTTATAAAAATTTCTGCTCTGCCTTTTTGGTTAAAAAGATGAATAAGATGAAAGATTACCTACCACCCTACCAGCTGACAGATAGAGGGAGACATAGAGTGGTGACAGGCGGTCCGTCTACGACCAACAAAGATAGGACACGGCAACTAACAATGTACAGATAACAAATAAGTCCATCCTAGGAAGATGTAACCAACAAAAAAAAGAGAGGATGCGTATGATGGACTAAGTAATATCAAAAAAAACTTTATTAATACATAAACACAGTACACAAAACCACATAATAAAAACACTTAAAAAGTGCACCATGCAAGGTGTACTTACCCTCCCAGGACCAGTGTGTCCTGGGCTCTCCCGCCCCAAGCCGACCAGTAAACGACAAGGTGTGAGGCAGGCAAATGAGGGGAGTACTAATACACTGATAACATCAAATTGCAACAGGCATATGTGCATACATAAAGTGACCAGTGCAAAAAATAAATGAACCCAACAGTCCTGTATATAGTAGCCTAAAATGCCTGAAGTTACGGTACCTAATGTGGATCCATATGGTAAGGTGAGAGAGGCAGAAAGGCAAGGTCGGAGTGGGAGGAGGAGAGGGCGAACCCCACACGTATCTCACCTGCTCCGGTCACTCCTCAGGTGTGTGCTCAATACCGTCGTGGTCCTGTTATATGGGGTCCCCCCGCCCATAGGAACATCCCCGCCCCCACACAAAAAAAACCTATTACCTGCTAATTTGACAGCTGCAGAGGCATGGGTGGAATGGATCACGCATATGCGGAAGGTCCGTCTACACTGCTAGTTGTGCATACACCTGCTGCCAGCAGTGAGCTGGTAAGCAGTTTCACTACTACCCATGCGCAGGTAGCAATTAAGATGAGCCGGCCAGTTTTCATTCTATCTGCTCATGCCACGAGACTCGCTTGCTGGACGAGGTAGGGGCAGGAAGAGGAAGAGAAGGAGATAGGGCAAGGAGTGAAAGAGATAGAGAGTTGTCAGATGAAGAGTGTATTCCAAAGGTGGGGGGGGGAGCACTGCTCCTCCCTCCACACGCTCTTGGGACTCTTTTTCAAAAATATATAATAAAAACTGTTTAGCATTTGATGTTTAGTGTCTGTCGTCATGGGCAACTGAAAAATGAATAGTAGATAAAATAAAAAATCTCCCTCTGACTATAATGACCACATACCTAATGCTTACTTAGTATAGAACAAAAAGTATTCTCAACTAATCCTATTAATTATGGCTTACAATTATCCTAATTAGCTTTT